>NW_010578046.1:159424-185242 GCF_000705375.1 Tinamus guttatus
TAGTCAAGAAATTTGCAATGGTGAACTGGCAAGTCCCCAGACATCAGCTTATCTTCATATAATACCTGGGCCTGACATCTGGTTCATTTACACCTCTAATTTCTGCATTGCCCACCTTAAATAAAATCAAAGCCAGGCACAATGGTGATTTTATATTCAGCTTTGTTTTCCCTGGCTCTACATTTATTTAAATTACTCTATCATCTCAGCTTCTCATTTGGGATCCTTCAAGCCGTTGGAGAGATTTTGACTGCTGTGTTTATAACTGTAAGCATTTATTTCCATTTGGTATATCTCTTCTACAAGTAATACTTTAATTGCAAAGTAGTTCAGCTCCAAGGCAGCCTCTTTACAGTCAAATCAGCTCCTGCATTAACTCAGATTTATAACTGGCCTTTCTGGGGCATAGAGAGGTCAAAAACCATTTGCAAAGGTGCATCAAGAATCACTGAACATGATTCATGGGCCTAATTAGGGCCCAATGGCTTGGTGCCTTTTTGTACGTAATGGCAGCATCATTACTGTCCAGAGAACTGAAGAGTAACTTGAGGAAAGGAAAACCCTCACAGATTTTTTTCCAAGCTTTTCAAGTTAACAAATATTAAAATTACAAGAAAAAGACATTTTCAACAAAGTTCCACCATCAAAAGACTAATGAAATACCTTTAGAAAAGTTAGCATTCAGACAATGTTCAGGCTTCAAATTTGGGTTGCAGTGTCTGGCACTTTACAGAGAACAGCTAGCAAAAATTCTGGGTAACAAACCCTAGCCTGGAGATCGATGTAATGGAGAGAGAGGGTGAAAAGCCATCGACAGAAATACACGCGAGTGCACAGGCATTAAACGATCGAACCCGCAGAGATTCACCAATTCCAGCCCTTAATGGCATCTGACAGAGGAGCGCTGCACGTGGCCAGCACGGAGCACCACCACACTCGTTCGGCTGAATCAGCTCGCAAACCACATGCACCCTGCAAGCTTTCCCACAGTGTTAAACAAATACAGTATGTGCATCGATTTTTACTGATAAAAATATCAGCTCAAATAATTGGCCTTTTGTAGCGGCGTTTTCAATACTCTTTGGGCCAGGAGATGCTACGGGTAACTGGGGGATGGAACTCCCAGAGGGATGAAGGAGACTCTCCCCTGGGAGAGAGCAGTCACAGGAGAGCAGGAGCAGATCCTGCTCTTACTCCTCCTTCACACAGCGTTTGCAATCACTGTGTATGCACAAACCTCCTGTTGCTGAGGTGCTGTACAAAGGTGCTGAGTCTGCACTAGACACCTGAAAAGCCAAATCTAAGATCCCTACAGTAATTCCCACACAAGGCCATGTGAAAGACTGAAAGCTTCCTGAGTGCCACAGGGATTCTGAGCACAGTGCTCATCTCTCCTGCACAGGGCAGGGATTGATTATTCAACCTATGAATTAATGAATTACTTGCAAACAACAGAGTTCTCCCGTACAACCACAATCAAAACAAGCCTGACATTATTGGATCCAATTTGCCATTGGAATTTGCAATGCCAGGCTGTATCCTAAAGCAATAAAACTCCTACAGAGTTGCAGAGATTTCTTTTCAAAGCAGGCAACTGTGCTCATCTGATCTGACAGTTCAGATATATGCTCCCTGCTGTCCTAAACACAACTTCCATTAATAAACCTACCATGTTACACTCAATTGGAGCTCCTCACCTCATTAGAGGAACTAAGGAGTCCAGGAAACACTATCCAGGAGCCAGGAAAATAGCCTTGTCTCCCTTTTACAAAGCAGGGCAGCTAGACAAGTATCTGGATTGCCCCACAAGAGGAGACGGTGAAAGGGCTAAACCCTGGGGCTGTGTTCTGACCATCCCCTCCGCAGCAGAGCACAATACGTGAGCGTGTCTGTCATGTGCTGAATACAACCTCTAGAAAGAGAGGAGACCATTTCCTTTCACTGCTTGGTCTGTGTATTCAGCTTTCTGGGCAGTTAACATGGTATGGGCCTCAAGTTTTCTCCACTTACCAAAGGCTAAAACTAACAGAAATGTTCCTGCTCAGGCTCAGAAGATACACAGCCTCCTTGCAGATGCAGGAAGATGAAACAGAGGAGTTGGAGACTTGACCCAGTCAGAAGGCCCCTACGCCGCCTTCACTGCCCTCAGTTCCATCCTTCTGCATGAATCTTTCGGAAAACCCCATGGGAGAGAGTTCAAAGGAGATGCTGACCCCGAAATAGCCTTCTCCATAACAAATAAATGCTTGAGGAAATAAGGACTTGGGAATATGAGTCACTGCCTTTGGTTACTGTCTTGATAGCATAAAGAAGGCATAGACAACTGGCCGAAGAGGTGAAATTTTTGCGTGGAGCCTTGAAAGACCATTTTCCTTTGGGCGGCAAAGGAATCTTCTGGACACAAGCTTATGCTCTGAACTTCAGGAAACACACTTTGCACAACAAGATGGATCAGCATAGAGAGACTCATACCACTCACCCCATCCTCTAGGCCACCTGCTCGCAGTCAGCCTGTCCCCAAAATGCACTTCTAGCTGTAGCAGGACACCAGGAAAAAAACCTCTATTTGTCCTGAGCACTGAGTTTCATAAAAACACAGCAAGAAAGAAGCTTTAGGCTTAGATCACATTCTTCAGCAGAAGAGGACTGACAGGTTAAATGAAATTCTGTCTTTTTAAAGCATGTTAGAGGACTTTGTTCTGACAAAGCGCGGCTGGCTGCTTTCCCGCCTGGGAACCCTGCAAGCTGAGGAACCACCAGTGAACTTGTTAATCCAGGGACAGTAACTGAGCAAAATTTGGCCTCTGTGAGTTCTCCCTCTGCAACCCACTGAACGGCTTTTCAGAGCTAACGGCAAAACAACAGCAGGAGCAGCAAGATTTCCATGTAGTTCTCAAATCCCTTGAGCTTATCAGAGCGAAGCTCCTTTGCTCTGGTGCAAGGCCCTGAGCAAGCTGCACTTCAAGGCACACACTGAAGAGCAGAGGATCCCACAGACATCTCTGCTGAAACAGTGCTGCACAACTCGAGTACTGGAGTCTGACCCTGCACAGCCCATCTCATCATACTCTTCTATAGCACTGTGTTTCTGTGACAAATTTCCCAGAGTTTTGCCCAGTTGGTCATCTTTAGCAGGGGATGCTGCTATACTATAGCTTTTAAAGCGGCAGATGGGATGGCACAAACAGCAGTTTACACTAGGAGCAGTTAAGTATAGTAAGGCAGATGGGAATGGCACAAACAGCAGTTTACACTAGGACTTAGTTCCTTTGCTGGTAACAGCAAGGAGAGGGAGCTTGCAAAGCTAATGAAGGCTGCTCTTGTAATCTCCACAGCAAGAGGGAGAGCTTGAGGAAGTTTAAGGCCCTTTTCCAGAGACCGCAAATAATACAGTAATAGTAGCTATCAGGAAGTCTGGATAAGCAGCCTGACAATATCTAATATCAATAAAAATACTCTCTCCCGGGATCAAACAGCAGTGGTAATTCCCTGCAGCATCAGACAACACTCAGTTCTCATCCTTGAAGAGAACCCAGAGCAAACAAGGGTGCACATAGAAGAGACCTACTCACAGCTCTCGCACGCTGCATGCGGCCGCAGCCCCTGCCCTGCGTCCCGGCCCCTTCACTCGCCAGGAGACAGGTCCCCGTGTGCTGAGCTCCTTTCACCTGCAGCCTGCTCTGAGCAGCCTGTCTGGGAGCGTTTCGGAAGGGTTTCTGCTGCTCAGCAGTGCCTCAAGGATCACACGCTGCCCTCCTCGCGAGCGTGTGTGCAGCACTAATGGAAAGCAGCTGGTGGGCTGAAGCCGACTTGAAGAAAAAAAAAAAAAAAGTATCAGGAGGAAATGCCTTTCATACAGTCACACAGGCTCAGTCTGTAATTGTGTGAGAAGCCAAAAGGATAAGAAGGGGGAAGGGCAAATGAGACAAAAAAATTTTGCAAGCTACTACAGAAAAGAAAGCGCCAATGCACGTGCTGTCACCATCCAGGACCTGGGAGATCGAACGTCCCATCTCCTGCATCCTGCCCCAACTCGTCAAGACTTCCTCCTTCTCAGCAATCATTGCTAAATTGACCAAGTCCCTGCAGAAAGGTGTCCCTTACGTGGGACTGCAGGGTATGTACACAGAGCTGTGTTAGCTCATGTGGGCAAGCACCAGCAGCAGAGTAGCTGTTAGTTCAGATTCAACCCGCAAGGCAGAATTGGGGTCCAAACCACCATGACTTTGCACGTTTGGCCTCCACACCAGACAGATTTAGCTATTTCAGACTTGCTACCTCAAGCAGCCCTCATAGCCCTGGTGAGTCTGCAGTGACCTTGAGCAGCTGCCGTCAGCGCAGGGATCCCCGCTGCAAACTCACATCTGCCCAGGCAAGAGGCAGAGTGAATGCATCCCTGCAAGCAAAAAGGCAAGCCAAAGCTTAGCCTATCACAGGTAATAAATTAGAGCATAAATTTTGCAGTGCATTTCCTGGTCTGCACAAATCACAGAAATGTGACAGGACTTTGCCAAACCAAGACTGGCGCTAATACAGTCACCATCCGAGCACAGGCAAGAGCTCTGCCAGTGATTTGGGCCCAGGCCGGCCCCATTGTAAGGAAATGTGTATTAATTGACTTTGGCTGGGCTGCACCATTTGGCACCAGCGTAGGAACAAGTCAGTGCTTTTCCTATGTAGTAATTCCTTTTCTTTAAACTACTGCACTGGGGAAATTTCAGGAAACAGCTGGAATGGGGCTCCTCCACACTTCCTAAGAAAGGTAGAAGAAGCAGCAAAGTCATCCAGAAACCATCCAAAGGAACTAGCACATTGCCAGCGTTAGGAGACCCTCTCAGACGTACTTGACACATATATATTTGGAATAGTTCCACTAGCGAGGAAGGGGAACATGCATTTAAAATCAGCAAGAATATAACCAAAGCCTTAGTCAGTTATGGAGTTACATCACCCCCTTTGGAAACAGTTGTGAGAACAAAACAACAGGAAATGTCAAGCCACTATCACTAAACAACTGACTTGCCCCACGCTAGCACAGTCAAGATGCCAGAGAGCCAAGTACAGGAATAAAAATAAAGCTGACCATCTCTGTCGCGCCAGGCATAAACTCGGCATGCTCGCTTCATCTTCCACGCCAAAGCCAGGAGGTGGGTCCCCATATTGGCCCCCACTGCTTTCCGGGCTGTATGTGCACCTCTTACCCCTTCTCCAAACCCCTGGCTCGTATTGTTCATGTGGCTCTGATGTTCGACCTATGGGGGAAAAAGCTCCTCACCAGTCGGGAGCTGCTTCACCAGTCAGTGAAAGGTAGCTAAGAAAAGGAGTCTGCCACGAGCTGGCCTCAGCATGCTCTACCTGAGCTTGAAAACCTGCTTGTTTAAGAAAGCTTTATGGAAAATGCCAGTATCTGCAAACTGTGAAGCTGAGAATCATCAGTTTAGACTGTAAAGTCTTTGAGACAAAGCTCATCCTTTAAACACATCCAAGTAGACTGAGACCACTGGACTGGTACTTAGCAGAAATGGCTACATTCTTATGCTGGTTAACAGAGCAAATTATTGGACTGGGGTAGGCACGTTAATTGTCACTTTACTTGGAGTTTCTTCACCTGTGGAATCGCAGTGATCACACTGCAATATCTGGAAAACCAGACGAGTCCTACAGAGGAGCTAAGCACTGCAGCACAAGGAGGCCACCACAGGAGAGTCCTACCAGCTGGCACTGCTACCACGTGTTGCCACTGTACAACTAATGAATAATAAAAATCATAAAATTCTGCAAGAGTGATCTTGACCGGTTGTGCCCTTTTTTGAATCTCAAACTGGTTTCCAAGATCATATTCACACAAAATAATAATTAAAAAAAGAATTGCATCCTAAGCCTAAAAGGAAGAATCTGGAGAGCTTTTTTAGCAAACTGAGCCGTCTGAACATTGCAGGGAAAATGGGACTGAAACAATAGCAACATGAATGCCAGGACTGAAACATGTGACCTTAGGGTATGTCAAAGCTTTCTTTTCTTTTTTTCCAAAATGGTCACTTATCCCTCAATTTGTGGGTTAAGAAATAGCTTTAGGATGGGAAAAAATAAATGGTTTCAGATAGACGAAACCGCTCAAGGCACATCTGATTCCAGAGGATTTAATACAGACAATGAGTGCTCAGGAATTCAAACTGCACAGTAAAGAGGCTAACAGAAATTTCCAGGTATTATAACTGTTCATTCTGAGGATCAAACTGTCATAAAAAGAGTCAGACATCTTTTGGCTCTAAGTGTTCAAATTAAATACAGGCTTTCTGGCCTCAAGCTGCCTTTGAGGTTGGGAAATCTCCCTTCAAGCCCCCAAATCCTGTTGGGGCAACATCTACTGCCTGTGCACACACAAGAAATAAAAGCAGGGCCAGCTCCCTCCTATGTGGAAACACGCTGGGTCTGACTGGCGCAACCCCATGAGCTTCCACCGCCCGTGGGTATTTCTGGAATTCAGACTCCGCTTTGGCTGCTGATCTTAGGCAGAGCCACAGGAAGGCCTGGGGCAGCTCCTGGCTTCCAGAAGTTCTTGTCCTCCAGCTTTTTTAAAGTTTGAGGATCTCCCTTCTTTGCTCTTAGGGAAACTTTCTGCGCTACATGTTCTGCTTTCCCAGCTGCTCTCTCTGGAGCATCAGGCTAGCAAGCTCCTGAAGCACATTCATCTTGAAGACACGAAGGCCCTTTAGGCCAAGGGAGATCGGTCATGTGTTTAAACACTCCCGAATTATTTCTCTAGCAGAGGTGTTTGCTGACTTGTCTCTCTCTGTGAACAACAATTTAAAAGAGAATCTACTTTTTCTGAGATTTCAGCTACAAATACCTCCACATCTGTAAAGAAGTTGTAAAGGGAACACATGGCCCACACTTGCACCTTCATGTTCATTATATTTAATTTTTCAGATTTTTGGGCAGTCAAGAGAGAGAAAGGAACCCAAATGCCTAACCCCAAGAAGCGGAGGGTTAAATTAAAATGTGAATTATAATGCCCTGGAAAAAAAAAAAAACAAACAAACAAAAAAATTTAAACTAGTGAAGAAGGAAGCAGAGGTTGGATTCTTGCATAAACATAGCTGAAGTAAGAACATTTGAGCTACTGCTGGTTTGCACCAATGGAGGTTTGCATCAAACTGTATC
Source organism: Tinamus guttatus (assembly GCF_000705375.1). Next base: position 166,589 of record NW_010578046.1, read on the forward strand.
AAACTGTGTTTTGAAGGAGGCAACAGCAGCGGGGAGTGGAGAGGGTCTGTGACAGCGGCAGGTCCCAGGAGGGGGACAGCAAAGACACTGAGGACTGCAAGAAGGGCGCTGACAGCAGCACGCTGGGGAATCAGACATCCGTCAGGTCTTAGCAGGCCAAGGACTGCAAGGAAGGAAGCAGTACGACAGTCTGCATTTTTTGAAGGACAATGATATTTCAACTTCTGGAATATTCCCTTCACCAAACTGAGAGGACCCAAAGGGGTTTGATTGCTAGTGTGAATCAGCAAACAAACCCTCAGCACCTCCTTCAGATTTGTACTGTCCCATCTATATAGCCAGCTTGATGATTAACACAAGGTCTACATCATATGCTCACATGTTCAAAATACAGCCCATTTGCATCTGAACTGCCGTGTGGATCTCAACTACGTTGTTAGATGAGGGATACTTAGAAGGCCTGGCAAGCGCGCAGTTACATACTTCTCAGAAGGAATAAGCATAAGTGAATTCATCACGAATAAAAGTCAAACATTTAGTTCGCTAATTAGCACCAGACTCCTGGAGCTCTGAGGCCAAAAGAAACAAGCGCCACAAAAATCAGAGGCTGGAATGCCGGCCCAGCTCTGGCAGCGATGGCTGAAAAGCAACATCGGGCGGCCTCGTCTGCCTGCTCCAACCCAAATCCAGCAGCAACGAGGAGCCCGAGGGCTGCAGCATGACCACCCAACATGTGGCCCACAGCACACCAAGGTACCAGCACATCTACAGCAGCAGGCACTGCTGTAAAGATACAGTTAGGAAACAAAAGATGGTGTGTGTGGCCCAGGCCTCTCTTTTTTCCCCGTAGCTCGCACTGGAAAGGCCAAGTTGTTAGCACAGTCCTGACTCTTAACACAGAGATGAACTGTGACAGCTCAGCATCTGCAGGGAAACTCAGACAAGACATTAAATGACTGACTTTGTTTAAGCAGCGACTCCCACAATGAAGCCATGAAGGGCCACCTGCTCTCTCAATACAAATATTTATTATTAATAAAACAAAAAGATACAAAGAGAGCTGCAGTTAGTGTTAGCTGTACCCAGAACACTGGCTGATTCCTTGATCCATAATAGTTTTACCAGCTTTCAAAGTGCAACCCACTTAGCTCAGACCTATAAACATACACGATTTAGTGGAGCTTTTGGTAAGCACCTGTGCAACTTGGACTCAACTGTTTAACAGCAGCAACCTTTGAGAGAAAAAAAAAAATCAACAGAATTCAGAATTACCACATTTTTTTGTCTGTGTCCCCACAAGCAGATTCACCTCAGAGTTCCCCAAGATTGCTGGATAAGCAGCTCCAGCTGCCCTGTGCCAGCTCAGTGAGGTTATCTCCTGGAAGCACAGCTTGGACCTAGTACATTTTTGTCACAAGTATCTATAGCCAGATTTCCGCTTTTAAAGCCAATTATAGGTCTTCACATCACAGTTTTAAACTTTCAAGGAACTTCCCGTACAAGGAGGAAATGACAAATTAATATCTCCAGATGGCTGGAAGGGCACAAAGTGAGACACCGAGCAGTATGAGTTTCTGCTCAAGGAGAGAGCAAAAAGTGAAGTTAATGCTCAAAAGGCAAAGTTATGGCAAGAGGTTTTCACGGCTCAGCTGGGCAAAATAAGGTAGACGAAAAGCTGAGAGCCACATGGTGCATATGAGTGAGAATCACATTCGGGGGAGAACATGATTCTGAGAAGCTCCTGCTGCAGCGCAAGAGCAGCAGGACGGGCAGCACTGGACCACCCATCCATGATGCTCATCCATCAACTGCTCAGAACCTCGGTGGCATGGAAAGGGCTGCACTGCTGCAGACAGGCAGATGGGCATGTCTGCTTCCAGGGAATTCCTCTGTTTCCAGGGAATTCCTCTGTGTCCAGCCAACAAACGCACCACAGCGCCAGGCTGCTAAACAAACACCATCAGAGAGAAGCACAAACGTGGCAGGAGGAATGGGGAGAAGTGGAGCGACTCTCAGGCCACATCAAGCCTCCACTGACCTTGCATGGAGATGAGTCAAATGGAGTGAATCACAATCTTTTTTGTCAATAATGCAACACCACGTGCTGGCCATGCCCGAATGCCTGTTGTACCGTGGCTCCACCACCTCCTGGCTGCTTTTCTTCGCCCTCTCCACTCATTCTCATGTAAGAAAACAGGGTTTAAGTCTGTACACACTTAATACTAGCAGGCAGGGTGGTGAGCAGTCCCCGCGAGGACAAGACAAAATGCCCACCACCCATTGCTGCACGAAAGAGCAAGCTCAAGACAAGCTCAAGTTCAAAGATCACCCGACACCCCACAGTGCCCGGGAGTCCTCGCAGCTCTCTGAACAGTCCCTGAGCCCTGGGGAACTGCTCCCGGGCTGCACGTCAGAACGTGCTGAGGATCATCGGCAACACAACTACTTGAGCCCTACGGCGACTGCACAGCTCCCAGAGCGAGAGATCCACGGGAAGCTGGCGAGCTGCTGACAGAGAAGAACCAACCGCTCCACACGGCCCCTTCCCCACGGCACCAAGATGCTACTTCAGTAGCCATCAGTGGGGCTTTAAGCCCCTTCCAGTCCACTTGCTGGTGTGGAAGCTGAAGCAGCAGCTGTTTGCTGTGGATGGGGAACCAAAGACCCTTAGGAGCTTGCACAGATATAAAGGCTGCAAAATGTACCTAGGGACTCGTAGCACCCCCCTGTGCCCAGAGGGTCCCTCAACGAGCAGGCTGAGGCCATGGAGCAGCAGGTGATGAGGGCACGGAGTCAAGGAGGCTGCACCGTCCCATCCTTGCAGTAATCCCAGCAAACTGTAAAATTTCTTTCTGATATTCACATCAATAGGCAATAACACAAGGAGCAGAAATAAAGCAACAACACCCAATCCAGTAAAGAATTTTTACCACATGTCCTGGTCCTAATGTTTAAAATCTGCGATTTCTTTCATCTCAGGCAGTATAAATTAAAAATGATAATGATAACAGCCCTTAATCAACTGCTTTACCCAAATGCTGAATTTGCCTGCAGGTTAAGAGTGCATATCAGCATTTCTTGACAATTTGGGACTGTAAGTAAAAAATACAGTGCCCCATTGAGAGTGCAGAGATTGGCACACCAGAACATACTCAAAGTGAAATACATCCATAATTCTGGGGCTGCTTGTGAAAGGCACCGTGAAATCTTGAGAGACCACATTAAGTACAGACCAGTTAAATACGTTTTCTTATAATATGTTATAGAAACCATTTCTGAGTGGCATGCAAACCTTCAACCAAATATTTTATATAACTTCTAACACACTGTATTTGTCTCTGGAAATTGGCAGTTTGCACTGACCATAGCAAAACTTAGCATTCAAGCAAGCACATTTTCAGCTCACAACTATACATTTGGCTGGTATCAAACACTGAAAGACAGTTATGAATCAATTCCTCCCCAAGCTTTAGGGAAGTGTATCCTATTTGGCCAGGACTGATAGTCTTTGCTGAAAACACACCTGGGCCAAGCAAAATGAAATTTTGCAACAAGGATGAGCTACAAACTTTTTGGAAGAACAACAATATGGGATTATTCAGGTTGCAGGTGCTCATTAAAGGGAAGCATGAAAGCAACCTCCCACTTTTGCTCCAGTGGAATGGCAGCCAAGCTTGGGCTGTGGTGAAGAATTAGCTGGATAAGACTGTTTTTTTTTTTTCTTCCTATGTGACATCTCCTAAAAAATCATGAATGAAGTGCAGGGCCTGGACTATGTGCAGAAAGATGAGATGCAGAAAGGCAGTGTTGTCATATAGAGAGACAGCGCTGTTGCTTCTTGCAAAACGCAGTGGAGCACAGGTAGATGCGACAGCAGAGCAGAAATTATTCCAGTGTCCTGTCCTGGAAATCAAACTCTTCATGTCAGACTCTCAACAAATCTCACACAAAGTAAATCTCAGCCACCTAATATCACTTTTATGTGATGTCTTAGCCAAACAAGAATATAAAAATCTGTAAAGACTGCTAAATATTAATAGTTGCCTTAATCCCCTTGGAAGCTTATCACACAGCTGAAACAACACGTTGAAGAATATAATCTGAATAGACACCTAGTATAGCTGAGACCTAACAGGAAAGAAGAATTTGCTGGAGAAAACAAATGAATCCTTTTTAAACAGCTGAAAATCCACCAGGAAACAAGCAATCACAGGCCATCTGAAAGAAGCCTCATCTAACCACCCCTTACAACTTCTCCCACCTTTCCAAGTTTGCTTTAACTGCATTAGATGCTGGAAGATTTTGGAGAAAAAACAACTTAGCATAAATAATGTACATTTATTTTCTCTGTTGGCACAATAAAATACAAATTCTGATTCCTCTGCCTTCATCAGGTCTTATTTTTAGTGTTTTTTTTAGTTGTGATCACATCTATTCTCTTTAAAAATAATTAATCACTCTCGTATACACTCTTAGGAATTTCAAAGGAGAAGAGTCATGGAAATGCAAACTGAAATCCAATAGAAATCGAGTGCCTTTTAAAATCCATATTTCCATTAAAATAAGTCAAATTGATGATACAGGTACAACCTGTAGGAGAGGAAGAAGAAAGAATGAACTGACGGCTTCATTTTTGAATTGGAGCTTTTCTCTCTGCTTACCAGGACTTCATCCATCCATTTAAATATGATAAAACATATCTTAAGCCTCAAGATACCACTTTGCAAGCCTTTCCCTCTCTTCAATTTGTGTGCAATCATACCGTATGCAAGCATAGAGCCCTCTACAGTCTGCTGATGCAAAACATTACCAAAAACCACTGCTCAGCTTTTGCAGCCGAGGATTTCATCCCATTCCTCAGCAGGGAGAATGTAAAGGAAAAACAAAATACGACTTCACAGTTGTTTAAAGAACAAATACAAACGTGCACTGCCCCATTCTCTTCCCCCTTTGCAGCCTGCTCCAACAGAACAGGACAAAGAGGCAACCAAAATATTTATTTTAAATAAAACCAAATCTCTCAACAGGGAGCAATTACAGAAACAAACTTCAGGTTGCTTACACAAAAGCTAAGCACATCAGGTTCTCAAAGAGCTTCTAATGCCAGGCTTGTACATTTTTACAAGCCAATGTGCATTTCTATTTTGTTGTTGTTGTTGTTAATATATAATCAATGTAGCCAATCAGTAAGGAAGAGGATTTTCCCCTCCAATTGCTATAATTAGTTTTTTTTTTTTTCATTATTCAGTGTTTGCCACTGGACTTATACCTGTGAAGTAAAAAACATGCTCAATTTCAATAGTTTGGTATTTCAGTTAGAATTGATTTCTTGCACTTTTGTGCTCAGAGTGGTACTTCGGCACAGAGCAGAGGCACTTTTCTCAGAGCTACTGATGCAGTAGAACCGAGACAGTATTTTAAAGTCCCCCCCAGACCTAGCTCCCTCTGGAAAGAGGGAGGCACGGCACTTACTTGTGACTTTTCAGGCAACTGTAGAACCCAGCCATGGCGCGTCCCGGCTGGCGCGTGTGCCCTTAATTCATCCTTGCACGCGGATGCCAACCCAAGGATCCTGCGGCTCCGTGTCCTGCTCACCAAATGCCCACACACACGCTCCAGAAGGGCAGCATGCCGAGGCAATTACTAGATAAAGTTCCTGATCTGAGGCCCTCAGACTCTGCTGAACTGGGTCCAAGAAGGGCTGTGCTTGCTCCATAAATGGTTATGAATTGTTAACTCCCCCTTTTCCTGCCTCCTTCCAGCTCTTGGTAAGCACAGCATCCTAAGTGTAAAATACCATATGGCATTTGATTCCGTCTCCCTGTGGGACTAATGAGAGGCTTGGTTGTAATTAGGATGTGAAGAAGCCCTGAGGAGTATACTGTTATTTTTAAACAGAAAAATGCTACAGAGAATACTTACAGAATCTCTGAGAGTGCCATTAGAAATTGCAGTCATTCTCCAGCACATAAGGGGTGCACAGGACCTTCCAGAACAGCCATTACCCCATCTCACTGTAAATCACAATCTCTTCTAAAAAGCCACTCTGCCCATTAACAAAACGCAACATCCCTGCAATACTGCAAGGGAAGAAGCTTTGCTCCTTATAGTAGCCAGCACATCCGTATTATTAAAATACTGCCTGGTGATGCCCTCTGATGATGCACGTAGCAGTACCGATCCCTCGTTCCCTGGAAAACCATCTAAGAGGGCCCTCATTGGCTGTGGAGGGAGAAAAATACCAACCATTTAATGCTGGGTAGCAGCTCCAGCCACATGGTCACCCAAGCCCTGGGGACAACGTAACTGCACACCTTTCTGGTGTTACATTGCATTAAACTCATAAGCAAATGAATTTGAATTTATCCACTTCCAAAGAGCAGCAGATGAGTCCTGTTGAGGTACAGCAGAGAGGTGAGGCACCGCAAGCGCCGCCAGCACAGGGCCTGTTCCTGCTGCATGCCTTGGAAAGACCTTGGCTTTTGGTTAAAAAAAAAAAAGGGGGATGCGTATTTTAATATGGCAAACTGGCAAAGGAAAGACACTGATTCTGGAAAGATCTGAGGAAAACCACACTTATTCATATTTCTCAGTTAGTACACGATATTTGAATTACCTGGATCTGGCAATACATTAAGAAGGAGTTATTATAACAGCATATAATGAGTTCCTCTTGAAAGTGCTGACTAGCAAGACTAGAACCAAGGTGAATAAATGAGGAAAAATATTTTAACAGCTTTTTCCTCAGAGAAACATGTCATTTGAGAAATGCACCTCTGGAGGAGATCTCCTGCAGCCTGGCCTACAAGTCCCATAGCCCGCTGTGTTAAAGCGGTTTCATAATGATGGAGAAATTAGAAGTCTATGAAAGGACAACTCAATTTCATTATTCTCTGTGAAGCCATCTACACAAAAGAAAGACAAGAGCACATAAATGCCAATGCATGGCCATCACAAACAGGCGCAAAATTGCATTTGAATCCAGTTTCTTTTCTAGCAGAAAAGAGAAAGCTTCCACGTACCACCAGCCTCAGTGTTCTCCATGGAAGAACACCAAATCAAACCTGACTGTGAGAGGACAGCTTCCTCCACCTCTGGAAAAGATAAAGCAAAGTGCAATAACAGTAGTTACTCAATTTTTTTTTGTTTTACTCAAATGTGCTTCACTGTTGCCTTGAATGACTGCGCCTTCCAGATGACACTGTGCTCAAACTCCTAACATAGACAGGCAAAGATGAGCTCGAGAGCTTTAGCCTCTGTCCGGCAGAGAAGGATCACAAAAGAAAAAGTGAAAATCAAGACTATGATTACAGGATAACAAGCACCAAGAAGGAATTCCCAGAGATTACTAGGGAAATGTTCTGACTGGCTTGAAGTACAAGACCTTGGACGTAGGATTGCATTGGAAATCTGACTGGCATGTAGTACAGAAAACACTGCCAACAGAAACATTTATAGTAAAAAATAAAGGAAACCTCATCAGAAAATCATACGTGGATTTAAAAGCAAGAGAGATCACACAGTGCAAAATCCAGTGGGAAGGCCCAAACGCTAAATCCAGTGGTTGGGTGTAATACTCATGGCTTTGGAGAAATTTCAGCATTTTAGCTGCTGTAGAATGGGTTCAGCAGCTTCAAAAGATAAGATTTTTTGCTAAATATGAAACACATTCTGCCTCTCCATCAATTGAAGATGTGAGCTTCACCTTCTGAATATGTTTCCTTTCGCTAATTTTCTTTTTTGTATATTTATTTTTGGTCTTGAAATTACTTACTTGAACACGTAGATCTTCCTCTGTTAGTTTTCGTTTAGGCCAAACAAAGTCCTGTTCCCAGAAGCCGGCAATTTAGCAACACACGTTGCACCATGTCGCAAGACCCTTACTTTCCAAGAAGCACAGACTAGTAAACAGTCATTAAAAATAATTACCTCACCTCAGGATTTAATCCTTTCTGATTCTCTTTGTTATCAGCCTCGAAGCCTCTTCATGGTAGCATTTATTATTCACTGCTCTGATTCCTCATGACTAGCACAGCTCCATACAGCTCCGCGCTGAGCTTTGGAGAACAGGCCTCAGATCTTGCATGCTGATGAACATCGCAGCTCTAAGTCCAAGGATAATCAGTTCAGGAAAGTGGTTATGTGCCCAAAGGTGTGTAGCCTAAGAGCAGCAGAGCTGCCATTAGCTCCTCTGCTTGTCAGGTGCTGAAACAAGTGGGCTGCTCTGCTGCCAGTTCATTAATTAAAGCTGCCTTCACCAAATAACCACAGAACACAGACTTGGGAAAAGCAGAGATGGTTCCTTACAGATATGGAAGGGGGCAAGTTGAGACACCAGGATGCTGAATCAGATCTGGACTTCCTCTAAAGCCCGTGGCTTCGCTTGATTGAAACAGCCCAGTTTAGGCCCATTTCTCACTGCAAATTATGGATTTCCCCTTTGGTTGCTCTCCCTGAGCAGCCCAGCCCCACACCAGCCCTCTGCAGCCGCCCTTCCTCAGGGAAGCGGCTCTCATGGAGCCTCCAGCCTCCAGCACTGTCAAACTTCCCAAGGAGTTTCTTAATTCCTCCAGAGGGAACGAGGGAGGCAAGTCTGAGCAAGGCTCAGCAGCCCAGTCTTTGAGAAATGCCAGCACTAAAATATACATCCTAAAGTCTGAGGGAAAAAAAAAGTTATTTGCTTTACAGGCTCTTTGACCTGCATCATTGCAAAAAGGCTTTTCAAAGCAACTAATAACAAGTAGCAATTCAATGGTAGAAACTCCAAACAAGCTAGAAACCCTGGCACGTTTCCACAGCCACTTCCTACACATACACATGGACACAGGGCGCATGCCAGCAGCCTGGCAGCAGGGGTGTTAGGAGCTACACACATCACCAGCACTTCACAATATGTTTTGTGTCCAACAGATCTACTGTTTTTTTGTTTGTTTTTAGTTGCCTCTTGCAATTAGATCTCTAAGGACTAACCAAATCTTTGCCTCCTTTGCTCTCAGCTAGGAAACCCTTCAGACCTCTTGAAAGGTCCATTTGGAGCTGGCCGGGAGGGGAGTCAGGGCACAGGCATTGCACAAAGCAGCGGGAAGGGGCAGAAGATGTCGTGTCACTGGGAAATCCTATGTGTCTGTTTGATTGTTTAAGTTTTCTATCTATTTTCAAAAAGGGACAAAAGCATCACATGAATTTGTCACCAAGCAAATATGCAGACAAGAGAGGGAAACCTATGGCAAACTTCTAGACCCACTTTCTGGTGTATTGTGCCATCTCTGAACTGACTTCCCATTCAAAGGGAAAACTGTAGTCTCTCAATTTTAGCCATTAGCCTCTGTAAAAATCCAGGCTAATTCTCTCCCCCAAACACTAACAAAGTCCCAATTTGATGGCATTCATCTACTAAGTTTTGCTGTTGTGGGAAATGGGGTATTGAACTGGAGTGAATCCATCCAAGGATGCAGCACCTTGCCACCGCCACGACCACAGAGTGAGCTCTCACACACACCTACCTGCAGGAACATGGACTTCATACAGTGAAGAGATTGTGCATCTTACATGCAAGTTGCATTTGGACGCCTAGTAACACTTAAACCTTGCCTCCGTTGCACAAGGACCTGTTCGGGTCTCCCAGAAAACATTTGTGGCACCAGAGCACCCATCGCCCCATCCAGGAGCAAGGAACACCCAGGTGTGCACTGCACCCTGGCAGCTCTGCTCCCAACAGGACAGGCTGCCGATGCTTCTCCTCTAGGCTCCCAGGAAAGCATCAGGTCGCGAAGCAGGGGAGGGGACAAATAGACTGAAGAAACTAACTCTCCTCCTCTCCACCTCTCATAGCTGTGGCTGCCTGGGCACCACATGCCCCCTGCACCCCTTAGTGCAGGGGAAGCTGCACAGACCCTCTGCTCCCTTCAGAGCAGGGCTGCCCTGCCCTGCCCAATTAATGTTTTCTACTCGTGCATCTCTGAAAAAGCAACCCTGCCACTCACTGTCTGAAGATCAACTGTGGTATCTGTGGTAAATCCAGCAGCTGAATCCAAGTGTAGCTTCTAGTCCCTGTGTCTTTGCCAGCAGGCAAAGAAGTCAATGTTAATTGAGAACTTTCAGACCAGATTTTATACTGCACTTGATCTTGCCTAAGTATTTATAAAAATGTGAGATTCCAGCTGAAGTGCATGTAGAGCACTTCTTCCATTACACCCTGTAATAAATCCTGCACAAAAATCCAACTGCAACCCTGCGAGTTCCTCTCTCCATAACTCATACAGTGGTCTGGAGCGCAGACTGCTTAACTGTGTGCTAACATAAATGTGACTATAAGGAAACACGTTCCTGAAGCAGAAACAGTTTCAGCTTTGTTGAAGTGAGATTCCCTGGCTGGCAAGTGGGCCTGGCTTGGGAATTTTTAAGAGAAAAGCCCTCATTGCTAAAGAAACAACTATACATGCATCACTGTTCAAAGCTGCAGTATCAGAGCTTTCAGCAGACGGGGCTGGAATCAAGCACAATGTTCTGTGGAAAACAAAGAAGTCGAGATAAGAGGATTTCTGCCTCTCAGAGTTTATACATCCATCTGTGATTAATATTAGGCGGAAAATGAGGGTCAAATCCTATCTCTGGAAGTAGAGAGCATAGCCAGGTCCCCTCTTGCACTGCAACAGTTTTTTATTCATGTATGTGAGCCCGAGGAATTTGCTGTGACACTTTTCCTGGGAGTTTAATTGCTGTATGTTAATCTAGTTATGTCTATTTTTACATTTTGCGTGCAATATCTGGGGTTTAGAGTTAGGATTTGTGTTGTCTTGTTATTCACTGTTAGAGGAGCTTCTGCAAGCTCCTTCAATAAAAAGACTATTCTAAATAAATCAGCAATAAATATAATCTCTTTGATCCCAGTGGTAATTCTGAGTATGAATCACTTCTTGCAATTTACCACAAACACACCACACCACCTCTGAGGAAGGAGTGAAGATAAACCCCAGCCGGGCAGATCCAGGGCATTACTGAGTTCTAAAACGCAAAAAAAAAAAAAAAATTGTTATTCTAAATCCATCCTCTTCGGTCTGTGCCTCCTCTCCATCCTCACAGCCAAACACAAACTCTTCCTGGATTATGTGGAGATGAAGGTCAGGCCATGTGGCATTCAAAAGGTAATTTCCCCTGGATTTGCAAAAGGATCACAGATGTAACCTCAGACCCCAGAGTCAGAAAATATAAATTGCAAAATAACTAATAGAAAGAGAGAAAGAAATGTTTGTTCTACAGTTTACAAATTTCCAAGGATTGAGGTGCATATAGATATGTAATTTATTTATAGAGAAAACACCAGCATCTGTATGCGCAGACAATATAGCCAGGATGTACTTCCTCCCACACATCTGCTTTTTCAAACAAGATCATAAATCTAAAATCTAAATTTTTAGTGAATCTGAATGAAAAGTGGAATACTTTTGACAGCATAGAAGAGCTTGGTATTTCCTGTCAAAATAGTAGCATGGTCAATATTTTATATACTGGAAAACCATGGTTCTTTTGTCTGAGGGCGGAGAGCACAGAAGCTGAACAAAGGAGCTCTATTTCTTCACATTCTGACTTAAGAAAATACTATGCTTAAAAATATTAAGTTCCAACAACACAACTTTTTCCTTCTCAGTGTCCAGGCAGACACCAATATGTGAGACCATCTGGAAAGAAATGTGAGAAGCCAGTATGTAGCTACAGACACATGGATCACTGCCTAGTCTAGATGTAGAACATCGGAGGTAACAGTTATGGAGTCTAAACAAATATCCTGAGACAACTTGAATAATGAATTGCATTCCTACACCTCATTCTTCCCAAATCCACCCCTAGGGATAGATTCAGTCCATGTCCTTGCAACACTCACGCCAAACTCCCTTGGAGACAGATCAGACCTGCATCGCCACTAATGTCTGTGCTGTGAACAGCAATCAAGCTTAATGACTTCCCATGTATATGAGTTTTCCACTAAGTAGACCCTCCTCTTTGACAAAATTACTCCTGATTTATTTGTACAAGTACAAGCAAGAGGAGAATCAAGGACTCACACACCTGGAATAATATTTCTAAAACCATCAACATCCCAAATCATTACAACTGCCATTGAAATATGAAATGAAAAGCGAAGGCCATCTCAGATACCATCGCACTGGCTGTCAGCTGAAGTAATAAAAACAAGAACTCCAAAAGTGCAGTTCTGGGGAAAAGTCTGCCTGACTCCAGCGCCCGCAAACGCAGGGCTAAAGATAAAGTGACTGTTAACCTCCAGAGAAGGGCAACGAGCTCCCGGGATGTCCTGCCTGCAGGCTTTATTGCTCCAACGGGAAATGAGTGGAAAAATAAAAGTGAAGCCTGTGTTCTGTTGACACTGAACTCCAATTCGTAGGCAAGGCCAATATCCTGCTTGCTTTGTTAGTTGCCCTCCATATAAAGATGCAAAAGCATTGAACCTGATTCCTTTCATAAGCAGCAAAAGCAGCAATACTTGAATAGTAATATTACCTACCGGTACTCAATTTCTGCAAGATTAATTACGAGCATCAGACCCTGCACAGAATATAGTATTACTCCATTCTGCAGATACAGCTGGGAGAACTGAGGCAGAGCAATTCAGCAACTATTCCAGAAACCATAAACTAAAACTGCAGGCAGAGTTGCTGGTGCCTGGAACTGCATTTAGACTAGGAGTCTTTCCCCATCCTCCCTCGCTCAGTAAGGGCAGCCAGCAAGAAACTATAAGAATAGGCTCTCTATAAATATCTAAGATAACTTTAAGTTTACTAACCAGCCTTCAGCTGTGGGAACTTTTTCAAAACCACTGGCACCAAAACGCTGAGTTAAATAAGAAATCAATGATTCTAGCTCACAATTTAGCCCCTTCTGTCCAGAGTTTTAAAATCATCACATAATAAAATACACCTCATGCTGGGCCGATTTCCCTAGAACAGCCCCACACCACAGCAGAGCTCCTTGCCCGGCAGCCCGACGCATTACGCAGATTCAAGTTCTGGGAATCTTTAAATATCTGCAGCTTGTTCCCAATTGTCTCTTACATATGCTGGCATTCTTCCCATCATAATGGGAAAGGAAAATATCTAATAAATATCCAGAGGCAGGAAATATGCTAATTGCAGAAGAATTTTACCTAAAACTACAGTTCTGAGTCACCAAGTCACTTAATCATATGCTTAAATTGGATTTCTGCTTGGTCTTTTCCACTCCAAAGGGCATAAGCCCAGATCTAGGCATATACTTAACCCGGGTGCTGAGCTGACAGGTCTGCCTATCATCCCTGAAGCAGACAGCTCTGCAAAAGCTGCACAGTCACTGGCAAACTCAACTCTATTGCCTTGGCATCCTCCTGCTTGACCGTGGGCACCAGGAAATACCTCCAGCTTTCGCAGGGAAAAAACCTCAGCCCATAGAGACTAATATAACTTATACTCCCCATCACAGCATCACGTCCTCAGGGGACTCTGCATCACCTGGAGACATGGTAGTGCTAAGTCCAAAGACCACATATCCTTGTTCTGCCCTCACAGAGAGCTCCCTTTCATCAAAAAATACTAAGAACTGTTTACTATGGTGCTTCTATATAATGTGAGCTACAGGACACATAGTATTGAAAAGCAACACAATGTTGTGCAGCTAAATTACAAGGTGGATTTGCATGGCTTTCTAGATTACAAAATACCTATATTGCAATATTGGCTCACTGTGGATGACATTAAATATTTCACTATGATTGCAAACATTAATGAGGCTTCAGAGTATTTTTCCTTGACTGTGCTAAGTTCTTTCACCATAAATCGTTATGTAATTGCTTCATATAATGGAACTTCAGCAAAAAGACATGCCGACAAAGTACCATTAATGCTGTGGAATAACCAATAGCCATCCATAAAAATAACATTTCTGATGATCCGAAGCAATTTTTATTCTGACTGGAATCAGTTATAAAAATAGCAAATATATTTGAAGAGAGATGTAGGTATGTAGCCCTCCCACCAAAATAAAAAAATCCCTTCAAAATCCAAACTGTTTTCCCTTTGGAGAAGTGCAGTGACTGCACTGGTGCTGCGTGGCGTGGAGTGGAACCAAATCCAGTTGGGCACCTCCATGGTCATGTTTCTGCCTCTTGCAGAATGACCAGTAGTGACAGTGGCCATAGTTTGGGGTAGAGAATGAAAAAATGTAATCACCAGAATAAAAGCATATAATTTCATGTATTCCTTTTTTCCACCCATTTGCATCCACAGAAATTGTGGTGGTATAGCTTATAATACAGCTTCTTCAGACTCATTGCAATAATAATAGTTATTTTTCTCTCTTTTTTTCTCTTTCTCTCTAACATGGTTTTACACTATTTCTGATTAAAAAGATACTATAAAACCATTTACATGATTTAGGAGCTTGACAAATCGACTAAATCAAGAACTTCTGAGATAAACTATACTTTTTCCTTGATTCAGATTTCTTGCTTTAAGCTCATTTATTTTAATAATCTTAACATTTTAATGTATTTTTCTTGTATAGTAAGACATCCTTTTAACTACTGCAGAACCCACAGCTTTAGGAGTTTAACACTCATTAAATCCATTCTTCAGCCATCACAGTAACAAAAAGGTAATAATACATAAAATATAGATCCTCCAAAAATAAAATGTGCATTAATAAATAAATGATTAAAGAGGCACATGCTGACAGTGAACAATGTGTGTATAAATAGTCTAACGTTCCTCTGCTTGTGGTATCATTTTTATTCCTAGAGTCCTAAGAGTAAGGAAATACGTTGCATTGTGGTTTTGAAATTCACTCTCTCTTTATAAGTTTTATGCTTTTAAGTATAGGCAAGGTCTTAATACACCGGTAAAGAAAGACTGAAAGATTTTGGAAAGAACTTTCATTAGCATCACACGCAAGGCATTGCTGAAATGGGATCTCCAGCTGATTTGACTTTTCTAAAATGCTTGGGGGTTTCCATGCTCCTTCTCTGTAACATCACACTCCCATCTCCTTTCTTTAATGAGATTTAAAGGGACGTTTATATAAATCTACAAGTTCCCTAGGAGCTGTTAAATCATCTCCTAGCAGACGCAAACATAATATATAGCTTAAAAAAGGCAACAAAACCAAGCAAGAACCTTTCACACACACTCCTGCGTGGTGGCAAGTCCCTGGATAATTATACTACGACTGTACGGTTAAAACTTAGAGAGAAGCTCCTAGATCATCTCCAAGATGTTATGTAAAGCATCTGACCGACCTCCCCTGCTTTCCCTCACCCTTTTACTTCCCCCTAGTAACACAGAGAAATGACCCATTCAAAAAAATAGATACAGGATAAATTCGGGATTGCAGGGTATGGGCTGCAACGACAGCTCTCCTAACCTAGAAAGCAAGCACTCAAAAAAGCAAAAATCCGTAAAGTATCAGCCCAATTACAGCAGCATTAACCCCTGTGTGCTGACCCGCATCCTTCCAGCTAACCCAGTGAAACACAAAAAGTGTTCTTGTAAAGTGTAACCTGGGGGAAAGGAAAGGTCACACTCTGCTATAAAATACTATTGCCTTTTCTGGGAAATTTTTGCAGTAATATTTAACAGACTTCTACAAATAATGGCAGCCTCCTTTCTTTTGCAAATATCAATTAAATTTAAGAGACGCATGTTTGGCAGAAAGAAGAAAGGACTGAAGAGCAGATGGAGATCTGGTATTTTCAAAGAATAGCTGGGAAAGCAGGAGAAGCTCCTTGACATACCATCTTGCTGACGTTAGCCCTGGGGATGCTGGCAAAATTGTAAGCAAAATTAAAGTGTGTGCAACAACCTCCATTTCCCCCACAGGCTTTTAAAGAGCAATTTAAGTAGACGCTGTGAAAAAATATTCTCCTTCCTTCCTCCAGTTTTAGCAGTTTAGAGTAGTGCAACCACCCTAAACTCAACACTCATGAGTCAGTTAAACTATAAGATGGCTTAAACAAGTGGGTATATTGGAAATATTAATATCTGGGGCTCTCTTTGGGTTTCAGTGAACACTTAAAATTCCTGCTCCAAGCTTTGTGGTTGAGGGCATATTTTGGCAGTTTTGCCTGGTTTTGTTTGGTTAGGTTGTTGGAGGAGTGTTCAGAGTCTTGCAAAGCTGCTTGGCTCTGTGAGACCTGAGATTTATGAGGGGGACCTGCATGAGTTAGCAGCAGTGAGAGAGAAACATTAGTTAAAATGATCCTTCTTGCAACTGTGAGCAGCAAATCCCAGCATCTGCTGCTCGCCAAAGAGCTGGTTTCAAGCCCTAACCTGCAACTCTCCCTCCACTGCACATCTAAGTTGTCAACCACAGATACAGAGATAAAGATCTCCAGATAGAGAAGAAAATATATATCTCTATGCTTAACCTACACAATAGACTGACCTTAAACAAAAAGTGGCATTTTTCAAGAAATCTATCTGAAGAAATGATGGGGGGACAGGAGTGCATTTCCACTAAAACTAATGGCAAGTAACAAGCTCTCTGATGAAATTTAAATGGCATCTATGCTTGTGGCATTGGCATTGCTTTTGAGAGCTATTTTAGATTTTAAAAGTAGACATATTTACATACACTTGACTCAACATGATGCTGGTGGCATTCCAATAAAGTGAAGCCACTGATCCTTGAGCCTGGGCCGTATCCAAAGCTCACTAAAATCAGTGGGAGCCGAGTTCAGCTCTTCTCATCATAACTGAGGTTCGTGGCCTGATGTACAGCAAAGGCTGCCCTCACACTGCTTTGTGTCCCCTGTTTGACTCATTACACAGCTTGATGTTTATGTTATATAACTACAGATATTTGAGACCAACCATGTCACATACACTGTCTGTAGCATAAACACAAGGATTAATGAAAATCCTCAGGAATAATAAAATAAATCAACCTCTCTAGATTGCTAGGCCACTCTGCACTTTCTTTTATCTTACAGAGTCCATATATATGTGTGCACCTTTATCAAAATTCAGCAGTATCAGATACAGTAAGCATTCTGATCAAAGTTTCAGCAGCATTAAAGCAGAGGTTAGGCAGCAGTGATTAAAGAGTGTTTGTGAGTATTAAATATATTAGACTTCCTCCCACATACACACGGAATGACCATACAATATTGTGCACTGCATGCTCATTTTCACAGCTGTTCAAAACTAAACATCTTAGCTATTCCCACATGATCCCAATATTTGCATTTGCAGCCTAAGCTGTCTTGTGAAACGTTCTAAATAAATGGATTCTAAATAAAGGAATTATAAACAAATAAATGAGAAAAAAAATGGACTTGCATTAAAGAGGCCTTTGGTCTGAGCACAAGCTCTCATTTCTTCATTCACTGCCACACATCTTTTTCTGGTAAAGAAAAGCATGCTTTTGTCTGCACCAAATTCTCTGACTGGTAAATTAAGACATATTTTCATTGGAGACAAAAAAAAAAAAAGAAGTGGAAGCTAATGCCACTAAAACTTCTTACATTGTAAAACCTAACTTAGGCTGGTAATGTGCTTACTGGCTCCCAGAAAGACTAAAAGGAACAGATAGTTACTTCCCAAATATCTGAAGATGGACAAAATCCTGCTATGGATTCCAAAAGACAAATAGTTCTGAGTCAGCAAATCAGCACTGGGCACGTCTCCATCTCTGGTCACAGAAATGGAGACATTTCACTTTAAGCAAACTTCTATCTTTTTTTTTGATGAAAACACAAGCAAACAAGAGTCCTTCAACTGACAAGTACTTTCTACTTTTAAAATCCAAGTTTAAGCACAACCAAGTTATTGTACATAAGCACAACCAAGTTGTTGTATCCGAGTTTAAGCTCCATCCAAGTACCCAGCTTTGCATAGTGGAAGAAGTGTGTTGAATGTGCAGTTTTAACCACAAGAATCTGTGGTCACTAAATTTGAGCCACTTCTAAGCCCAGGGTAAGAAGAAGCGCTTTGTACCTTCTTATAGCAGGGCAAATAGGCAGCAAGCCCACTGTGAATGCTGCTGATTCGGACCCAATTCCGTGTTGGGACGGATGGTTCTGGAATGGCCATGATGCTACGATGGGTCTGGGTCTCTCCATCAGCACATGGGCGCTCCAGACAGAGAAATGCCACAGACCTGAGCTCCCGCTAAGTCACTTACAGACACACTTTAGAAACGTGAGCAACTTCAGAATCTTAGTAAGACTTCCCAGGTGCAGCGACCTTCAGGAATTGCCCGAAACACAAATAACACATTGGTGCACACGTTATATGGCAACGTACCGGTGTGTGCGCTGTATGGCCAGAACCGCGGAGCCAAGGAATGGAGCAGAAGGTGCTTCCGCGCCTGTGGAGCGGCCGCACTCCTTTCCCACCGGATTAATTGCCCGGCCGCTTGCTCTCACACGTGCGCATCGCCCGCGCTCCGCGGACGGCGCTGGGGAGCAGCCGCGGCCGCGCGGAGAACCGCGGAGCCAAGGAATGGAGCAGAAGGTGCTTCCGCGCCTGTGGAGCGGCCGCACTCCTTTCCCACCGGATTAATTGCCCGGCCGCTTGCTCTCACACGTGCGCATCGCCCGCGCTCCGCGGACGGCGCTGGGAAGCACCCGGGGCCGCGCGGAGCCGACCCCGCGCCCTGACCCCGCGCCCC
>NW_010578049.1:0-23907 GCF_000705375.1 Tinamus guttatus
AATTTATGCATTCAAGGCCTGCATGTGGTGATAAGGCAGAATAAATGCAGAGGATATACAGTTACTTGTTGTCTCTTGGGGGCTGAAAATTTGCTTGGTGTTAGACTGAAGAGAAAATAATAGTTTTTTAGTATCACAGGAATTTTCAAGATTGCGATTTTTTCAGAATTGCAACCATATCATAACAAATTTGAAAGTTCCTTTCTTATTTTTTTTCCCTATGAGAAATAAGAGAGAGGCGTGGCAACTGGTGGCAGTATGGGAAACCTAAATACATTCTTCTGCCTTTTTATGATTTAAGTATGTCAGTTTACTAGACTTTTGAACAGCTGAATCAATCTCCCTAATGAATATTTACTCATTTAAACTAATTCGAACAACTGCAGGCAGGAAAAAAAAATAAGTGCCAGAAGATCAAGATTCTTTTACTTCTGATAGCTCTACTTATTGATCCCTTAAGGAATAGGTCTCATGTGAAAATTTCTCATGAAGTCCTAGAAGGTGGGATATGTAGCGTGAGGCAAGCCCAGGACATACGTTTTGAGTAAGGGATCGCTCTTGTGTGACAGTGCAGAGCACAGCCATTGGCACTGCAAGAGGTGATCGTGCACACTGATGTCCTGGAGGAGATAATTTCACGCTTAAAACTACGGGAGCAGCACATAGCTTCAACCTGCTAAAAGCTTTTGGCACTAGAAAGTCGTTTCGATGTGGCTGATGTCATTTTGCTGTAATTAGTTTTAGCTGCTGCCACTTTCAGTCATGTTCTAACAATCATGTATAAAAATGTGGTGCATTTTCAGTCACTTTGGCATTTTTCTTTGCTCTTACTCAAAATAAAGTTTAACCAACTGAAGGTCCTGTGTGAACAGACTGCATAATTCTACTCAAATTAGCTTTTTGCTCCGAGTCCAGAGAATGAATGCGAAAAGTTGTATTACTGACAAAATAAAATCATTAGTAATCATTAAAGCAGCAGTCAAATGCAGGCGGCATTACAGCTGCATAAAAAATGGAACTGGAAGTCAAACATTACTACTAATCACTGCCATTGTCCTGAAAAAGCAGAAATTAAGCACTGATTTAAACCCATTTCAAAATCCATTACTGAGAAACCAAATTGCTAAAAGTGTGGAGGTCTTACTCATGGATTTCTATAGAACAAAAACAGCCTTGCATTTTGAAACACTCGCTAGTGTCCTTAAGAAATGCGAGACTGATAGGAACCAAGCGTAGGAACCATGTCCAATTACACAGGTGAGTAACGGTTGTGTGGAACAGGATTCCCAGTGCTGTCTTGCTGATGTGCCTTGATATGGTGACAAGCTGAGGAGCTGACAGGTCATTTTATTCCCCTTGCCCTTTCATTCGGAGACAACAAAGAGTAGGTGAAAGTTTTTTAGGGACGGGCACCTTTCCTCTGGGAATGGACAGACTTTGCTCATTCATTTTCAGCCAATGAGTTTTTCACCACCAGCCCAGGCTTGATTGAGCAATGGATCAGAAATGAAAATCTCAATATTCCATTTGCAGCTCCCCGACCTTTCTGCTGGCCCCATTCATGGCTTTGAATAAACAAAGACATGGGGAAGCCAGATGTGCCTAACAGCAATTACTTGTTTTTCTTTTGTAGTATGAGCTTCAAGACTCTTACATAACCCCTCTCTCTCCTTCCCCTGAAAAGGAATCCTTTAAAAGCAACCATAGCTAAGAAACTCCATGAATGTTTATAGCATCTTAGCAAATCGCAAATGTTTATGGATGTCCCAATTATTAAAGTAAGTTTGTGACAAGGACTGATGGCCATTGAAAGACATTGCGCTGAAGGTAACACTGCTGTCCAAAAAGTAGTGGTAACGTTGACGATGGGTTAATGCTGTGTATGCTAAACACCTGTGATTACCAGATCAAAGCAAAGGCCTTGCCCATCATTAACTTACTTTAGCTTAACAAGTTGCCATGTCTTCTGAGCCTTCATAACGGAACTTGCTTACGCTGTTATTTTATTAGCAAATACGAGCTAATCCCAGGTACGGTTACCCCTAGACTGTGGTTTGGCTAATCTGATTCGCCTTAACAGGATAGTCCCACAAGAGTTGATACTCTGAAGCATGTCAAACCTTCAATATCTGATCAGGTGTCTAAGCCCATATCTTTAAACACATTTTTTTTCCTTGAATTTGCCAGCTGTGTGAGGTCCTACAAAGAGCAAGCTGGGTGTAATCCTGACCATGCATTGTCAGCAGGGCAGGAAAAGGCCAAGCTGACATCTGTCCAAAGTGCATCATATATTACAGATATGGGAATAGAAAGAGCCCAGGAAAATGTGTAACATCAGCGACTTTGGCTTTGCACGGGTATAGGGCTTTGCTCCTGTACAGATCTTAATAAGAAATTCAGCAGGCAAACACTGAAGAAGATCTGAAGATCTGAAACCTATCTATCTTCCTTATGTGACTCAGACAGGGCTAGCAATACCTAAATGTGGAAGAAATTTAGATTTGCCTCCAGTGTAGGTGCTACAAATGCAAATGCAGACAGGGAGGTAACCTGAAAAATAGCGTCTTTGCGGAGAGAGCAAAAAGGTGCGTCCTCTTTCTCAATTTCTTTGAAGCTTATCACAACATTAAACCCGTCTTAATGTCATTTGGCTTTGAGCCCAGCGCTGAGGAAGGGGGAGCCCAGCCTGGCTGCCCAGCTCTCCGGGGCTCCTTGGCGTGGGCTGTGCTTAAGCCACGGCTCCCTTTCTCTCCCCACTGGCAGTAGAAGACCAGGATGCCCCAGGCTCCCAGGTACCTCAGTGAAAAGCCCAGGAAACAAAACAAAAATTCATCTCTGTAAGTGAATTCATCTCTCTGAACCCAGCTAACTTGCGGATTAAGCCTCAATGCTGAGAAGTTGGCCAGGCATTTGTGTAAAATCCTCAGCTTTGCTTCTGCCCAGCTGCAATACGCAGCTCATCATTTTGTCTTCCAATTGCCCTGGCCATATGTGGAGCTGATTCTCCCTTGCCTTCAGTGCTGCCTGTGCTGTAGGGAATAATCTCTCAGCTGCACAGAGTGTAGTAACGTGGCACAGCCAGCACACAGAAAGGTCTGCCTCAACCCCAGTGAAATTGGATTTAAAATATAAAGTGTCTGTGTATCCTAAATAATCACATAAATTCTTCGTGTATTACACAGTTTCTAAAGCAACCAGAGAGACCTGAGGAAGGTTGCATGCAATGTGTAGCGTGCTGGAGGTGCACTAGTGAGAGCTCACTGCAAAGAGCCTTGTGTCTGTAAAGAGCAACCTTCCAAAAGCTGAAACTGTTTATGAGGAAAGAACAGTTCCAAACAAATTCCTGCTTTAAGGAAAAATAAAACAATGTTGGAGGACCCTGTTTTGACATTTTCAAAAGCTCTGTTTTCTATCTTGAATGTCTGTTGCTTCACATTTCATGTAACTTGTTTTGAAAAAGATGATACTGAATGGAGTTATTAACCAGTGACATGTTACTTGCACCTCCTTTTTATTGTGGGTGAGGTTGGATATACAGGAGAGCGGGTAGGAAGAATAGAAAAATAATTAAATTTTGGGGGGAAGTGCTGAGAGGAAAAAATAACAGGGGAAAATAGTGATGGAAAACAAGAGAGATATGGGAAAAGGGAATTATTTGCTTACTTGAACCTTCTTTTTATTGTGGCTGAGGTTGGATATACAGGAGAGAGGGTAGGAAGAATAGAAAATTAATTAAATTTCGGGGGGAAGTGCTGAGAGGAAAAAATAGCAGGGGAAAATAGTGATGGAAAAAGGAGAGATATGGGAAAAGGGAATTATTTGCCTAAGAGAATGACGAAAGAAGTCAAATGAGAGATCAGGATTTGCATTACAACAGCACTGAGAGGGGGTGGAGGTCATGAGCAATCACTAGAGAAGAGAGTGAGTTTGAGGGATCAATTTGAAGCACTGATGATAACTATTGGGAAAACATAGGACAGTGAGGCACCCAAGTCCTTCAGCCCATTAGGATTGCTGTAGTGCCCTGACTCAGTCTGTGAAGAAGCCTTCTCTTGGATAAAAATAAAATAAAATAAAATAAAATAAAATAAAATAAAATAAAAACCAGTCACACTATCCCAGCATTTACATGTTCAGAGAAATCCTCACCAAAATTGGCTTGGATTTTACAAAATGTAAACGAACATATTTGAGCTCTCCTTCTGCTCCCATTTCCTCCATCTGTGTTCAGGACAACCCATGCTCATCCCTTCTCTGGTAATACAGAGCTTCGTCATCCGGTGTCAAAGGGCCTCCCTAAGGGCTTACACAGCTGCAACTACTGATAGCTAATTTCAGTTTTCACTGGAACTGCAGACTGTGCCCTCATTCCCCAGCAGGGTCAAAGTTTTTTCGCACTATATTTCTCCTACTTTGGTAAACCAGTGATTACAGTGACTCATCATATATCCCAGATCATGCTGACAAATTCAGTGGTCCTCTAATGTTAAAAGATCCTATTTATTGAGCATCTGAAAAATAGAGATTGTACTCTAAGTAAATGAATATTCCTGTGGACCTTTAGCACTACTGTAAAACAAAGTTGTTAAAAAGAGCATGCCATGACCTGCTAGTAATAACCATTGTAGTTTCTGTCTTTCTTACCAAACAGCACAGTAGGGACATATTGTTTCTCTAGTTTTAAGCTGAAAACTGAAAGGTGACAAAACGCATATTGTTCAGTCAAGCATAATTTAACATATTTTTTATTTAAGAAGAGCATCTTAAAGATATGCTTTTTTTTTTCCTTCTAAGTATACTAAAAAGACTAATTACTTCTACATTTTCTTCTTAAAATATCTGTTCCTTTTTCCATGCTTATGCACAATATGGGAAGAAAAGGATGAGATACCTACATCTACTCAGTGAGACAATGATGCTGGATTCTCCCTTCACAGACCAGGGAGAGACAGGATATTTTATTACTAATAGTACTGGTACTTATTTACTAGTTGGTTTATTACCGGTAGTATTAGGAATGGTGCCATCTCAAGTTTTTGACTTTTTCACTCCTTTCTCACTACTGAACTATGCTTTATAATTTTACTGGAATTCATCCTCGTTTTAGTCTCTCGTAAGTACTTTTTTCATGTAATTTCTTCAGGTATTTTAATAGACTGTTTTACCACCCTGGCACCAAAATGAAGTCTCAACAGCTGTGCAAAATCATTCAGACTGAATTCCTGACCTGCATTTTCTATTTACTCTCTGGCAAGACCCAAGATTGACTTCTTGGAGCACCTCAGGTGTCCGCTGTGAAGGCAGCTGCCTGTCTGTCCAAGAATGTCACAGTGGATAGAAGATAAATGCATAGAAAAGGCTGCTGTCATCTTCTACCTAGGGGGAGAAAGAAGGACAGATGCTGAAAAACTGTCAGGGAGAGCAGATTTTGCTCAGATAGCCAGAAGTCTTTGGCTTACTGAGTAAGGGTCATTATTCACAAACATTAGCTAATATAGTCTTTAATTTTCCCAGTCTTTTTAATATAAAAGATTTGGGATTTCTCTCACAGATCCTGAAAAGCTATAAAAGGTATAAATGGCTCATTGAGAAGCTTGACTGAATCTTTCAGCTGTGAAAAATCAAGGAAGAAAGGGCTTTTAGGAATTTCCTTGGCTGTTTGAAGCGCACAATCCCACAGAGCCATGTCTGAATGCAGTGTGCTGTTGCAGGCTGTCTCTTTTTGCTGGCAGACTTTCGTTAAGTTTGATAAGGAAAGAAGCAGCTATTTCAGCAGGCTAGTCATTTGTATTCCAGAATGACTGCAAAATGAATCTACTCTAGCACTCTTCAACATTATTCAACACCTTTTACATTTATTGCTTGAAGGAGAACAAGTAAGGGGGAGAACTTGCAGGTGTCTGGGGTAAAATGGATGAGGAAGCTCAGAAGGGTTTCCAAGGAATGAGGCGATGCAGGAAAAGGCTGGAAAAGGCTGCTCTGGGAAACCAGAGCCCTTTAGGATGATCACCACAGCATTGCTAAGGCAACCTGGATTTTGTGGATGCCTTTCAGGTGCCAATAGCTGAGAGGGGAGAGCTGGTGCTGCCAAGACCAAGAGGACCCCCTGGCAGGATTGATGATCCCCCACAGTATATTTCGTTTTACGCTTTTTTTTTCAGAGATAGGACCCTAGGGACACAGCCAGCTTCCTCCGCATGATTTAAAATGCTATGTGCCTGGCTTTCTCCAAGAGCTGAGGCCTGGGTTCACAGACAAGGAACCATGTTATACGAAAGTGGACAGAGAGGATGAAAGCAGGAGACCAGAATTTCCTCAGTTCTGCTCTTCTGGAGGCAGTGTTGTTTGTCTGCTTTTAGCAGTCATGGTGGTAACCTGAGTGAAGCAAAATCTTGGGTCTCTTCAATATTTATTAGAAAAATATATAAAAGAAATGTTCTGGTGTAAGAGGAAAGCTAAAGAAATTGTCTCTCTTGGGCGCAACTTAAAATGAATAATGAATACTCTGAGTTATAAAATGGGCGGGTGAAAATATTAAGGAAAAATAGAAAACAATGTAGGGAACAACACCATGCCACTGGGAAAAGCCCATGCACTGGAAAAACCCATATCACAAAGCTTTTTTCATTTCTGACTGCTGTATGTGGAAATGATGTAGCAGAACAGCAAACATGTACAGAGAAGGGTGCTGAGAGGTTTAGCATGGCTTCCCCGTGATAAAAAACTGTATAGATTCTTCAGTTTGGAAAGGAGAAGACAGAGGCAGGGATATGATAGAGGTCTACATAGTTGAAAACAATTTAGACAAATCAACTAGGAATCAGTTATTTTTGACAACAGAAGAAATACGGGCACCTAATTACATTATCAGGCATCCTGATAAACAAAACAAAACAAAAGGAAATTCTTTTCAAATAATGCATAATTAAATTGTGAGGCACATCATTGGCACAGGATGCTGTAGAGGCCATCAGTATAAATGGGCTCAGGGAAGATTAGATGAATCCATAGAGGATTGATGCACTGGTGGCTGTTTAAAAAAAAAGTCAAAATTAAACTTCCATCTCAGGAAGTCCCTTAAGTGCCATTTGCAGGGAGCTGGAAAGGTATGCCAGGCAGAGATGATTCAATCTGTGTATTTGTCCTGTACCCATCCATGTTCATCCCCACAACTTCCACTTCGGGCCAGTGCTAGAGCCAGCACACAGGGATAGATAGGTCTTCGTTGGAGCTATCAGGGACGCTTTTTCTGCATGTATAGAAGTAATTGTGAGAACAGAAAGGAGGTAGTAGCTGGAGAAATAAAAGCAGATTAATTAAATAATATCGTCTTACCATTAATGCTTTACTGCTATGCTTTTCAGACAGGTCTCTTGCAAAGGAAACCTCAATAACCTTAAATCTTCTAATATCATCTTTAATTTCTACTTCAATCAGAATTTACCCACCCTTCTGTGCTTCTGTGTATTTATTGCTTATCATCATGCCATCAAAACACGGCACAAGAATATTCTACTATTCCACAGTACTGCCACCTAGACTACATTTGCAGTAGTAAATTACAGAGCCAAGAAAAAGGTTTAAGAAATTTGATTATTTATAATTTTTGTTACAGAGGTCCTCGGCTTGGGTTTGACCTTGGCCAACTAATCTTCACCCCCTCAAACAATTCCCATGCTTGATTTGGGAATTAGCATTATTGGGACTGTTCCCACTGACGGTTTGGCTGCAGCCAGCCTGTTCCAGAGGGCATGACAAGACCATGTTGGCCTCATGGCCAGAGTAGCCCCTCTCTGTGCCTAATTTACAGTGTGGATGTAGCAGTGCTGATCGGATGAGAACTCTTGCAGATCAGGTGTAAAGAAGAAAAAAAAAAGAGTAGGTCACACAAGTGGCCTTGGCCTCCTGGGGCCACTGGCAGTTAGCTCTCCCCAGGCAGGATGGGGGGCCGTGATGGGGCCCAGGCCCACATGCGTTTGATCGTTGCTCCCAGATGAGGATCAGCACACTAGCTTTTCTCCGGGTTGCATGTCACACAGCAGATGGGGAGATCTTCAGGTAGGGCCAAAGATCACCTACGGGAGAAAACTTTAATTGGAAAGCAGGCAAATGGACTTCAAGACAGAGAGACTGGATTTCAGGATCCCCACAGTTTCCTCCCTTTTTACCTACTATGATTTCTAGTCTCGAAGAGGCAGTTTGGTTTTCTCTGATCATGGAGTGATATGGTGAGAGCCTTGTATCCGTACTCTGGACACATTTTGTGCTTGGTAATTATGTGATCAAATAAAGTTGCACCTGCTGTTTAATCCAGACATTTTAGTGCCTGTGTTTTCTTTCATCTGTTGTCAGAGTTAATACGCCAGGTGCTATATAAGACACAAATAAAAGAACAACAGCTACCCTAGGGAGCTTACAGACTAAAAGAAAAACACACATATGGGCAAAATGCAGTGGGAGGTCCAGAAGAGGCTGCTCATAAATAAATTAAAATCCAATAAACTGAGAAGTTCAATATCGTTTTTAGTTCACTTTCACTCAGCTGTTGCAATGGAGCAGGCAGTTAGCTGATTATAACTCTTGCTGGTGTGAACCTTTTGAAGGATGAGAGCAACAGGTCCACTGAGATCAGGGGCTGTTTTGTGGATGGATGGGTCATTGAAGTGGGACTAGGAGATGGAAACAGTGTACCCGCCTATTATAGGCTGAACAAATGGGTAAGAAATGAGGGCCAGCATAAAGGCATATCTTGGTGCAAGACTTTGAAGGTGAGGGGAAAGCATTTAAACTGACATATCTAACTCAAAGAACAGATGAAGAGGTTAAAACTGAGGTGATAAAATCTGATGGATAGATGAGGTAGTTATCAAGCTGAGGAAAAGCAGCAATGCCAGATGGCTTCTGTGCAGTGACTGTCAAAATGCTCACTTAGACCACAGGAAAACAGTAGGGAGCAGGAAAGAAGAGAGTACCTCCATTAGCCTGTACAGACATTTCACTTACCTGATCCAGAACATAAAGTTCATATCCCCCTGATGCCTCAATCTAGTGCCAAGCCCAGCTCAGACAATGTAAAAACTGATCCCAAAGTTTAGCTCTCCTTTATCCAAGGTGTAATGCTGTGGCCATCCGTGGTTTTATTTTGGCCTTGCATTGGGCTGTAATCTATCCCCTGTGCAAGGAAAATCTGGGTAGAAGGCATCAGGCTACCTCTGTGCTTGTTAACACATTGAAACCCTATAGATGTAGTAGCCTCAGAGCTGGATGAGCACTCTGGATTTGTCATGCTGGTTCCAGCTCAGCAGCCTCTCCTGATATTTTCAAGCTTAAGTCTGGACTTTAGCTGAAAAAGCTTCTTATCTGAGTCTGAATATGATCTGAGCATTCTTGCCCTGGAATACATAACAAATCTTTCAAATTTTAAAAAAGAAAGGGAGATATTAGATGCAAATGACAGTTTGCATAATTTGTCCATTATGAATATCAGAGCTTTATCATACTACATGTACAGCTTCCACAGAAGCAGACATCTGCATTTTTGAAGACCAGCATTTATTGTGACTAGTTTTGATGTTTATCTAGACTAGTGACAGAGTAGTTTGAGGGATTTTAGCTAGTAGTTTTTTGCCCGTTCCGCAGGCTGTGTGTTTTCTACATTATTTAGATCCTTAAATTGTAAATCATCCTGTTTTCACAATCTCACCTTTAATTGCACTTCATTGCCCATCAAAACATTGCATAATGAATCTACCATTTTCCTGTTACATCTACTGGTGTGAAACTTCCTACCAGTGGAGCCACCTTGGGCTATGGAAAAGCTGAAATACTATAGAGCTATGAGACAGAGGAGGTCAATGATGTAACGGTGCCAGTGCAAGTATTTTATGTCACTTTAATTTTAGCGTGCACGGGAATTCTGTGATGAGCTGCCTGGCTTAATTACCATGAGATATGAAGGTTATTGCTCTGCTCATGAATGAAAGATATGCTTTTCATTTCTGTGGTCAATACAAAAATGATAATTCCCAGGAAAATTGTAGGCTGAACAAACAAAGACCATGTATGCCTGTTGTTGTAGAAGAAATATGACTTTGAAGTACATCTCAACCTCAAACAAAGAGTCACTGAGACTCTGGATTAATTTATGCTTCATAAGTGGAGGATACAAAATTTGGATCGCTGAAAGGGCTGAAGGAAGTGACATGCCTTTTGAAAAGACTGTCTAAACAATGGACTAGTGATGTGAATAGGTATAGACATAACATATAAAGCAATAATAATTCTTTGTGCTTAGGAGGCAAGCTAATCACTAAGAGCTACTCATATCCCGCATTGCAGATTCATAAATCAAATCTATCACATGAGAATTTTAAATTACTCTGAAACACTTGCAATTGACCCTATTCAAAATAGACTATAGCTCTTTTGCAGGATGGTAATTCTAACTTTTTTACGCTCTTTCTAGATTTTTATAGACAACAGCCTCACTGACATTAACTAATGTGTTCATGTAGGATAGCTATGAGAAAAAAAAAAAGAATTGTAATTGTAATTTTACAACTGGATAATTGAGACAAGAAGAGATTACTGAATTGTCCAAGTTGACACGGGAATCTTATGGCAAAGTCAGAACCTGACTCATGAATCAAGTTACATGGCCTTTTTTTTTTCTATCTCAAACACACAAACACCTTAGAGATTTAGTGTATTTTAGTTTATCCCTAAAACCTTAGCCTATTTTGAGGAAGGATCTGTGAGAATAATGCCAGCTTCTTGCGAAGGAGAAATCATTTTATGCATTTTATTTTCTACAGATAATTTTATAAATGTTTTTGCGCACATGTACATTATGTAACTTTGGAATAACTTAATAGATTCCTTTTCAGAAATACAAGACTACTGTTTCAGTGTAAGGCCTTACATTAAGAAGGTATCAGGAACATCTCCAAACTATTTACATGCATCTAAAGGCTGCTTCAGAACATTTTTTGCTGTGTCTTCCTCTTAATTCATTATTCCTATGCAGCAAAATTAGAGGCTCCACATATGAGTTATACAATATAGGCAGATCATGTGGGCAAAGTCTCCATGGAAACTGCCTAATTTGTGCTTTTACTTAGAGTTGTCCATTACCTCTCCAAATGAAATTTAATTTGAATTCATATGACAGTCATTTTTAAAATTGTGTATGACCACTTAACTAGATCTCTGGGAGGCTGTATTTTAGCAGAGTGAGTTTGCTTAACAAGTGAGTTTATAAACAAGATGTTTACTTGGCAGCTCAGCTTTTCTAGATATCTTTACATACTCAGGACTTGTTTTCTATGCAGTATCTGTGCTATACTATCCTTTGCTTTCAGTTCTTAACCTCAGGAAGTGTCAAACCAGGAATGATTGTTTGAGAGCATCTACACGAGTATATTCAATCATTTCACTTGCTGTGAGATAATTGGAAAGAAATCCTAGTACAATAAAAAGTGCAACCAAGACGAAGGAATATACAAAATGCATATATTTGTTAAATGGGGCATTCAAACAGGCAAAATGCTGTCTGTTGCAGGCTGAATTACAAAAAGCAGCTTCTCTGACACAGTGATCGAGTTACTCAAAAGAAGAATTTAGGTTCTTCAAATGTCTGAGAATGTCTGCCCTAGTTTAACTCCTCTAAGTTATTTGGAAGTCACTGGTCTTCAGTCACGCACAGCAAGAACATGGTCTGCAATTCTTGATTTTCTCTTTCTCACATACAGTGAGAGACTATGGATCTCTCCACTCTTTCACTCCTTCTGAGGGAGCTGCGTGTGGTAAGCAAGTGTACAACATGAGGCTGTATATACTCAAACAACTTCCATTTGGCTGAGACACGAGGAGAAATGAAGATTAGGGCAAAAATACAGAAGACAAAGTAAAAAAATAATTAATTAATTAATTATAAAGCACCTTATCATGTACGTATATGAAACACTGTAATATTTTGTGTCCTTGTGTATGTATTGTCAAGCCATTCCATGTGACAAAGCAAGACTGAAAAAAATGATGTAAAATATGTTAAAAAAAAAGCATTTATGAGCATAAAGACACTAGCAAGGTGAAAAAGAGTGGTAAAATTAAAAAAAAAATGTATTCACAAAAGGCTAGGAAGAAAAGAAATAACAAGTGGCAAAATATTGCAAATAACAGCACCTGCCCTACAGCATCACAGTATCAGGGATACTGAATGGTAAGAGGCATCACTGGGTGAATTTGAAAACTAGTGGGAAGCTTATGTCTGGGTATACATAAATAACAGAATTATTAAATAGCTACTTTGTTTCTGTCTTTTCAGAAGAAGAGGGTGGCGATCTGCTCAAGTCGGGCTTCAGTTTCCCAGGCTCGCCAGAGGAGGAGCTAGGTACAGACACCGTCTCGCAGATACCTCGTACTGCTGGCGCTCGCAGGGGCTGGTGCAGCGTGGTGGGGATGAGGCAGGAGGCTCAGGGCTTCAGCCTTCCTCCACTTGCAAAGCCCAGACCAAGCAGGGCACCAGGCCGTGCTAAGGAGAGTGACCAAAAAAGCCCCGAACCCTTCCAGCCCTTCCAAGAAACTCTTGCCTGCTGTATCAGCTTAGAGAATCTCAAGTGAAAGGCATCAGATACTGGTTTCACCTTGGCAACCCAGAATCTGAAAGAGGGGATTCAAGGAAATTACCAACTTTCCCTCTTTTGTCTTTTCCAGCGTAACAGTTTTGGAGGGAGTTTCCAATGCTGCCCTCTAACTTAAAGGAAAAAACAACAGAAGGGAAAAGAAACCAGAAATTCATATAGCCAATGAGTGAAATTTTAATACCTCTGTCTCCCAAAGCTATTAGTAAAAGGTCCCACTGGCTTCAGTTTAGCCAGATTTATACCTTTTAGACTGTACAAAATTGAATTTCTTTTCTTGAAATTTCATATTCAGATTGTCACTGTTTTATGTGAAATCCATCAAAATTTTGTTTTATGTGTGATTTCTTTTGTGTGTTCTTTTTTGGGGGGGGAAGAGAAATATGAAAAATGATTTATGTGTGTTTTCTAGTTCAAGCTGCCTTTATTCAAGGTAAGGTTATTTATAAGTTAGCATCTTTTTTTTGTTTTGTTTTGTTTTTCTTATACAAATGCTCAAGTTAATAGATTGTAACAGTTTATTTTGTGTTATTATGGATATTTTTGTATTTTGGCAGGAATATTATAAACTTCTACATTGACCTTCAGGTTGCACATTGATAGGAAGATAAATCATAGTTGCTATATTAAGGGGAAAAAAAGGAAAACAAAACAGTTTGAACAAAGAGCATGAATTCAGGCAGGGGATGTCGTTGTATTTAAATCATATCTCAGAAAAGACTTTTCTAACGCAACCGGTGTGGCCATGACTCAATTACACTCAAGTCAGGAGATTCTCTAAACCCTAATTGTAAGGATACCTGTATCATGTTTGTCTAATGGATATTAAAAACTGAGAGGATGAAATCTAGGGGATAGGTTCAGAATATGAGACTGAAGGATGTGTTATGGAAGAGACTGGAGATCCTCTAGTAAGGATTACAAACTTTGCAGTTTCTGCCGTCATTCTGCTTCACTTTTAGCAATGTAGGAGGGATGATATAATCAGACATGAAGTTCCCTTGGGATCCCAGAAATAAATGCTATGGAGAGGTCAATGAATGAGCTGCTTCTTGGACATTTGTTAGTTTTTGCCTTGCTCCTCTGTAGTACAGAGTTCAGTTACCTTGGGCAAAATTCATCTCATCTTCTGCAGAAAAGTAGTTCAGATTTAGATGTCTACACTGTAGATGTCTAGATTTCCTGTAAAGTCAATGTAGAGTGATAGACATTTCTAGGACATAGGATCTGACCTACTTTAGAAGCCTAACTTAGGGTGAGATAAATTAAGTTCTAGAAATATGTCAAAGTTGTTTTACTTACATTTGGTTGAGAAGGAACCCCTGCAAGATTTTTGAGGACAGAGCAAATCATGTATAGGACAATGGCAGCATATATCGTGCTCCAGTAACTACAGGCATAATGGAGCTGCATATGAAATAGGCAATCGAGGATCAATGCAAACATATATGCTAAACTGATCAATCATCCAGCACCCTGATTGTGAAAAAGCTGCAGGATTTTTCAACAGAAATGAGGAACAGGGAAACCAATAACAAGAATAAAGTCTCAACAACAATACAAAGAAACTAAGCTGTTTAGTAAACATCACGTTTCTAGACAGAGGACAGAACAAAAGATAATATGCTAAAGGCAGGGAAAGATCTATTCTTCTTCCTAAATTTTGGGTGCCTATTGGAATCATCCAAAAACAAATACTAAACCTCCCTATATGATGAATGGAAATAATTTTCTTTTTTCCAGAAGAAAATCCTACCAACTTGTCTGTCAAACTTCAGATGGTCAAAGTAGGTGGACTAGATCCCATCCATTATGTCAAAACATATGACATCTGCTTTGTAGCATATAAAACATATTCTGCTTTATAGAGAATCATGGTAATAGAGTGATTACAATAGGGTGCACTATGGAAGAGGGAAATTGTGAAAATATCTTTGAAAGATTTGGGACAGTCAGATATTAGGTTCAGTGTAGACAAACTATAGTGACCACTGTACTAGTGATGCTAGTGATACCAGTAATCGGCTACTAATGACTCTATGGATAGCTGCAACCTCTCTGTCCATCTGTCCGACTGTCCCATGATGTTGTGGGCCTTTACTTGAAGACTTGAGTTCAAATCCATGATCTGAACATGGATGTGAATGTCAGTCTTCCATATCTTATGTTATTGCCCAAGATAAATGCCATTACATCTGTTTCAGTCTCCACTTTTTCCCGCTATAGTACATATATAAAGTTAGGTATTCATTGAAGAGAAACCTGAATCTGGATGGATGGTCTGGTCACTGCATTATAAAACTGGGCTCTTTCTCCTTCTGTCCCAGAGACTATTTAATTATTTTCTATGAGCCGCAATAGCAATCTGAGGAAGAGATACATGGTAGAGGTATATCTCTGGTAGAGATACCTGTTCTTGAAATCCCTCAGAAAGGGCTTTCCTTGAGACGTACAAGTTCTAATAATTGCCCCAAGTAAAGGCAGAGCAGAGATTACATTCTTTAAGGTAGCTGTAACTGCTGGCCCATTCATTATTTTAGTCTCTCATGCTTGCTCACCTTCCCAAGGCACTTCCAGCTGCAGTCTCTCTGGTATTGAAAGATCTCTGGCTCCAGGCCCCTATTTATAAAATGGGTTTAATATTTCCTGTTGAGGTTTCAGGGCTTAGATGGGAATTAATTAATGTTTGTGCAGTATTTCACCAGGGTAAAAGTGCTGAATAATCACTAAATAATATTATTAATACAATGATCCACTACCTTAATTGGGAAAAGGTATCAAGAGACAGGACTGATCTCAATTCTGTTGCATTATTGATTCTGTAAAAGTACTCAGTTAATAGAGGCAGAAATGCAATGGATTCTTTTAAAAAAGCTTACGCAAGCATGCACAATTAGTCTATGCTCAAGAACAATATTTCATAGTTTTTCTATTACGATTTGTTTAAGAGATCAGAGTGGTAAGTATTTTCACAGTTACAAGATTCACACTCTTCCCTTGATCTGCAACAACAAGTCCTGTTCTTTTCACTAGGAATGTATAAAATGAGCACAAAGGTAGCAGGGCATGGTAATAAGAGCAAGAGGTCTGACATGCTGCACGATCTCAAGCAGCTCCCACTAAGTCTCTGAACCTGGAAATTGGAGTTCTGAAAGTTTTCTTCCATCTAGTAGTTGCAATAATTGGACAATGTAACCTATTAGGGAATAAGCCTTCTGCACTGTACAGAGTGGAAACTCCTAACAAACAGCCCTTTTTCCGTTAGGCATGTGTGGGGCAGAGCAACAATTTGCTTTGCATGTCAAAAAAGAATAGTATAATCTTACCAAGAGACATATGGGAAATGTGCCATGCTTAAATGTTACTGGAATAAAAGAAGAGAAACATTTGAACAGGGATGAGTTGAACTTTTCCTTTAAGACTGATATTAATAAGTAATGCATACACAGAGCAAATACAGAAAAACAGATTGTTGACAAATTATTTTGATTCCTTTCTGTAGGTAAGAAAGGCATCAATTTCAAATGAGTTGAATACTTGGCAACTTTTTGTGTGAGGCAGAGAGTGTCAGAGAACTTGCACTTAAAAGCTTTTCCTTTGATAAATAACTGTTTTTTCTTCAAGAAGGGGAAGGATATTGAGCTGTTGTGAGGGAAAGGGCTGCGGTTACTAATAATGTTATTAGCCTGCCCCAATTGCAAAGTAAACTGTGAGGGAGTTTAAGGGCACGTTACAAAATGTTTTTTTTTTTTCTTCACAGTTATTGAAGGCATGCTTTTGATTAATTGGTACCGTTCAAGTGTCAGAGACTGGCTCATGGTTATTCAATCACTTTCGATTGCACGATCATGCTTTTATGACCTCAAGTGTTGGGAAGGAGAAAGGACATAGTCCTTCCTGAAATTAAAAAATAAATAAAGACCTGACTTTCCAGTTCATCTGTCTTTCTACCTAATCGTCTAGCCTTTCTCAGTGCAGCCAGTATCTCAACACTTATTGCACTCGGCAGCTCCATAGCATGGGCATGACTTCAAGAAATTTTCCCAAGCGCAGACGAGAGAGACCAAGCCTCGACCCACCTTCCCTCAGTGCATCCAGTGGTGCTGGGCTATTAACAGGCACAGTACCAAATATTTTATCTTAAAGATTTTTCTAAGCAGAATATAAGCCCAGAAGCTGAATGTTTCCCTGCTTTTCAACACTCAGAGATACAGAAGTTCTTTCATTCCTACAGTATGGAGAACTGAGGCAGGGATATCTTGTAAGAGATATTCAAAAAGGCTAACTTGAACCTAGAGAAGCAAGGTTTTGTTTTTCCTAGACAGCAGAGGCAACCGAGCCTGTGAGAGCCCTTTGCCATCATTTCCCAGGGCCTTACGCTGGAATTCATGGCCGGTCAGGAAATCTTGAGTGACGGGATCCCAAGTTAGTGCCCTAGCTACTGGACTGTCCTTCTTCCATGCAATAAAAATACACAGACAGATGGTCCAGTACACAAAGAACTAATTTAAACTCACAAGTGGTTTTAAAAACTCAAAGAAGTCTCTTTATCATATTTGCTAGTTGTGACTAGCTTGACAGATATTGGAGGAGAAAAAAAAAAGAAAAGGCTTTTTTTTCTGCAAAGATTTAGCATACTTCTAAATAATTTCACTTGAAGTTCTTCCTTGTGCCTATATTGCAGTGTAGAAGTATACCGATAAAATGGTTGGAAGCACAGAAAATGTCAATGGAATAATGGACCATTTTTTCAGAAAACCAATTTGAAGTTTAAATTCCTTATAGTTATGCTTGAGAGCTGATTCTGTGAATTACTCATTCGATCATAGAGCAAAATTATGTCATGTGGACTGACCATCCTATATAAACATACTAAATGTCCAGCATTTTAATTATAAGTTATTGGTAACAAGGGCTTACTAACAATCTGTGGAGCTGAAGATATTTGTAAAAATTAAGCACCTCATAATGTCAGATAACTCTGCAAAAATCCCATTAGGCCCAAGGTCAATTCATAAACAGGGAAAGATATTTGTAGGATATAAGATTAATCAAATAGGTTATTTGTTATGAATTATTCATCTATTTCCACTACAGAATACAAAGGGGTTTATGCATTAATTTCTTTGGCAAGAAGCAAAATATTTTTGGTCCAAACCATTCATGCATTCTGATCTGACTGTGTAGCTGAGGAGGCTCCTAAGTTCAGGTGGACAGGAAATGTGTTTCTTCCAATTTGATAAACCTTGCCAGACCGTTAGACCATATCTTGAAATACTGACTTCACTGTCTGCACTAGAACCATTCCAAGGAAGAAAGAGAAGTGGGAAAAAGTTGAAAAAGCTTGAGCTGATTCACACTTGGGTTGCAGGATGCTAGCAAAGGAGAGACTTAGTTCTCTTTCTCTTTCTCCCATGTCCCAGTGATCTCCTCAGAGCCAGAGGGACCAACTCAGCTGACCCCACTCATCGGAGCTCACCTTCTTCACCAAGAGTTTTCAGTGTATTGTTTCCTCTGAAAGGGATAAAACGTGCAGCCTTTAAATTGTCATGATAGGCAGCTTAACTGATGTGCCTTAGGAAGCACGTTACTGTGCCCTGCCACCCATGTCCCCTGTCGACTGCTGAGCCCTATCTAGAGAAAGGCAGCTTGTAGGGCAGAGCTAGAGGGCTGCAGGTACGTACAGCATGGCAGTACATGACCAAGGCTGCCTCTCACAGTGTCAGCAACAGTGCCTCACTTGTTCAGCTTATCTTCTGAGGGGATTTGCACCGGTTTAACTACAGCAGGATAAGTACCAGCAAATATTGCAAGTATGGTCCAGACTTCTGAGTACAGCTGTAACCTTTCGTCATGACTTCACTTTGCAATTCTGTTTCTTCTCTTTTTACAAAGTTGTTCTCTTCATGCATAATCAGAGAGCAGTATAAGATGATGCCCTGTCTCAGGCTTGCCATGGGTGTGCAGTATTTGCACTTGCCTCACTTCCCGAGGGCAGGGTTCATAACCTGGCCCTTCGCTGCCACGCGGGAAATCTGGGAGCTGTTGGTTGCAGGAAAAGGCAATGAATATTTGCAGTGTTTCTCACTGAGGCAAAATTGAGCTGTCAGACAAGCAGAAAAGAGACAGCACCCTGATTTGAAAAATTCCCGATCTGTAGGTTATGGAAAGAGGGAGGTAATCTGCCTGTTCCTATGGCAACAGGTTTGAAAGAGAACTTGTCACCAGACTGCCATTTCTTCCTGCACCCCCTGGAAAACCAGGAGGAGACCTCCTCCATCCCAGTGGGTTGAGCTGAGCAGCAAAGTTCACCAAACAACGACCAAGCAGCAAGAGGTGGCACCAAGGGCGCGCAGCCGAGCAGATAGCGATGAATTCCACAAAGCAGAGGAAATAATTGTTTTGAATCAGAGCAAGGCTGAAACTTTGAAATTTGGGGTGAATCAAAAGGCTCCAAAGAACCGAAGCTGAAGCAAACAAACATCAAACTGTTTTCTTCAATTTTCACAACAGCAGTATTGATTTTTTTTTAAAGGAAAGAAAAGTGATTATGAAGTAGAATAGGATTTTAAGCAGAAGTCATTAGTTTTGTGTCTGTAATCAATGCTTTTGAGAGTTAATTTTCAAGATGCTTTTCCCCACAAAGAACACTTTACAAAATGAGCAAAATCTTTGAAATATCTTGGAGTAGCCATATACACAATTTTTAGGAATTAATAAAAGTGGTTTAGAAGAGTTACATGATATTTTTTTTTCTTTGGTTATAGTAATATTAGTTCTTGCAGTTCCTAAATTGGCACATGACTTGAAATAGTGAAAGAGATTCCCTCCCTTCCTAAACTGGTCCATTAAAACTGATATTGACAGTTGATACAGTTGACCTGTCATCTTCTCAATACCCTCTTTATTCCCCATAGTGGAATGCATTGATGAAAATTACTTTCAGTGTTACATCGGATGGTAAATCACCGATACACCATCATAAATAAAGGGGAAATCAAGAAGACTTTCAGAAGTAATGAGCAAAAAAATCAAAAAAGATGTTCAGAAATATCAACATTATTTCTTATGTTTTATTTTCAGTTAATAAAGTAGTTCTTATTAGGAAAGTCACTTCCAGGTGGGAGATTCAGTAGTTTCATTTAGTTATGAAACTAAATGTAAATGGTTTGTATCCTTGGGCTAACTGGTGAAATCAGTGGCAGTACTTTGGCAGGATTAGCTCCACCCCTTGGTTCCATCTTCTTCCTGATTTTGGGATATTTCCACTGATTTATCCAGGCTTTCAGCACATTTACTTCAGTCAGGCATGAAATGTTTTTTCATAATATACCCTATGGATTGGAGACTATCCCCTTCAAGTGACAACAGGACTTGTCAATAAAGTTACTAAGAAGAT
This sequence comes from Tinamus guttatus, assembly GCF_000705375.1. The sequence goes on from NW_010578049.1 coordinate 20,041, forward strand.
TTTGCAGAAACATTTAGGATTAACGGCAGCCCAAGTGAAGTTAATAAGAGATTTGTCATTGCCTTCAGTGTGAGTAGCATTCCTGAATGTGTAGATTCCTGAATACCTCTGAGCTTGACTGTCCCATTGCTTTGGCTCTCTCTAATTGCTGAGTTGCCTGGTAAACACATAGTCAGATTCTCTCCTGAGAAAAGGGTTGTACTTTTAATTATGCTGAGGGATACTGATTCTCGCCTGCATTTGACCTAATAACTGCAAGCTGCAAAATTTTCTCCTCTGGGAAAAATAATCTGTAAAAGCAGGTACAACAAGGGAAAAAAAAAAAAAAGGTTTAGTAGCATTCGGATGTCTTTTCTAGCCTGCATTGGGAAGCGTTATAAGTTTCTTATATTTTTTTCAAAGATACTCACATAGTGAAGCCCTGGCTGACTTCATACACCTGCATTTCTTCAGAAGATTACAGGAAATAGCTTACGTGTTGGTTAGATTAGGTCAGTCGAGTTCTGATACTTTATATTTTTGTCAAAAGCTTCACTGATCACACGGATTCTGGGATAAAACGTTAGCCACAAATCAATCCGTGGACTTACCTCTGTCATCGCGCTGCTGCAAAGGTGCACAGTGGCGATGCACTTTGAACTTGGAAAGCAGCATGAAGGGCTGTGTGTTACATGCCAGGCAATACCAGGACATTGCCCACTTTGAGCTGCTGGAAACTGATCCCACCTCCCCCGATGACTCCCTGGCCACAGCTTTTCCTGACAGCCGTACATTTGTGCTCCTTTTCTCTGAAGGCATCCTGATTTGTACCCTGAAAGTTGCCCCAGCTCCCTCGTAGCAAACCCCCTTCTCCCTGCTGAGCAAGGTTTCTGTCTGCACCACTATATGTCTGACCAGGCTTATTTATCTGGGAGATAAATCCGTTGGGATGGCGGGTTGACAATCTGCTATGCTCTATTTCAAAGACGGATGGAGCTGGCTAAAAGAAGCTCTTCTGCTGACAGATTGTCACGAGTAGAACAGTCTTGGCTTGAGGAATGTCACTTAATTTATTGTCTGTTAACACAAACTTTTAATCACCAACTCAGGTCTTAAGAAGCACAGAGGATATAAACAGTCAGACAGGCACCTGGGGAGACATCTTCCCTCCCCTTACCCTAGAGTAGCTTCACCTTGCACCTCTCCTCCTTCTTCCAAGTCTCCTCATCTTCCCTTCCCATGGTGAGGTGAGGGGTGGCCAGCTGGGCTCAGGGCTCGGGGTTTCTGCCCATTGCTCCTGGCTTCTTTTTGATCATCTGCCCCAGCATGGGCCTCTCCCAGGGCCGCAGTCCCTCAAGGTGTTCCCATCCGACATGGGTCCCTGCACCATGGCCACATTCCCTCAGGGTGCCCATGGCTGATGTGGGTCCACCACAGCCACAGTCCCTTGTTTGTCCATGCCCCACATGCATCTTAGCACCATGGCCACATTCCATCAGAATGTCTCTGCCCCTTATTCCTTCCTTGGAGTTTTCCAGCTTTCCTCCAAATTGGTGTGCTCTGGCCACCGATTCTGCTCCAGGAACAGAATTTACAGGTTCCTTTTTTTTTTTTTTTTTCTGACAAAGGAGCCACACAGGCTTTATCTTATCCTTGGACACTACTCTGGACTATGTGGTCCCACTGAATTAAACATTCGGCCAGGTTTAGCATTAGGTGTTTGTTTCATGTCTTCTCTCTGACTTCAGATATTTATGATGTAGCTTTCTGCATCTAAAGCTGTCATATCCAGCTTCCCCTGTTGTCAGCAGAGAAAAATAAGCTCTTGAAGGGTGGTATTCATCTGACATTTTTTAGACATACTTCAGCATAAGATGAATCACACGAGTTTCGCACACTCCAAAATAAAACTGCATCCAGGCTGCCTATTGATAATTGTCATTGGCCTGTTTTTTTTTCCCAAATTATGCAAGTGAATGGTTTGGAAGAGACTTGCTTTCACAGTATGAACCTACGATGCCAGCAGGCTTCCTGTACGGACTCACCCCATCCTCTAACCCAGCTCAGCCTGCTGGTGTAACTCAGCCATAGGTGTCTACCCCAAGGATCCTGAACAGGCAGAGGTATTTATTTGTGTTAGGTGCCTAAGTGTCAGAGCAAGCCTGGGATTCAAAAGTTTACTCTCTCACCATGGACATGTAGCTGCTGGGGTTTAGTTGCTCAGAACTGCCAGTGTTTCTCCTTTGACCGCACAGGGAGAAATTCCTGACCATAAATACCTTGTTGTGGTCGGCTCCAGAGAGCCAATTACATATTTCAGAAGGGTTGCTCCCCCTCATAGTTTAATATTTCAAGTAACCAGCTTGAGATTAGAGTGTAGTTGTTTAGTGTAATGCTTTTTCTGGGACATTGGGTAGGAAGAATTTGCAGACAGGCAGTGCTGTATGCAGTGCAACCACATTCAGTCCGTGTAACAGAAGGTACAAAGCATCTTCTACAACTGGACATTAAAATCAGGTAGTCACCAACTCCCTGGATTTTTATGTAAATTTTATATAAAGTGTTAAAATGATAAATAAACAAGTTGGAAATCTCGTGAAACCCGTTTAAGGCACTTCTAGAATTTCTTCCTTCCAGTTGGCAGGTTAGTAATTCTTTTCAATGTGTGAAAATGTTCTCTTTCAAAGTTAGAATTAAATAGAGAAAAAAAATAAAACAAATTAATGAAGAAAAAATGTTCATCTAATACTGGCTGCTGCAGTCCTTGGGCAAGTACAGCCCCAGCTAAAATATTCTGTTTATTTTTAAAATTTAATATGCACTTATTTTGATTAATATCCTTGTTGTTATGATACTTAATGTTTAGAGGTGGGTTGTGAGCATATTTCTCCATGATGCACTGCAGTGCTAATTATACTGAAACAGCACAGTGCAAAAACCTGCTTTTCTGTACCACATCTTTTTCCAAGCTAGGTGTCTTTTTAGCACTGTATGGCATTGACAATCCAAAGAGTTCTTTCTTCTCCAGTGAAAACAGTGCAAATATTTCAGCTGTGTAAGCAATTAGTGTACTGCTTTGTTAGATGTGTAGCTGCCCTGCATCTCTTTGTCCTGTGACTGACTTCCTGGTTTTAGCTTATCTTCTCAGAAACATCCTGAAGGAAGTCCCCTGAACAATAACAACAAAGAAAAGTGCATTTAAAAACTGCTTATATACTAATTTTTCTTTTTTTTTGGTGCAAGCTCTGCCATGTACTGAAAAAAGGCACAGAAATATTAGAAGTGAATATCTACTAAATCTGTAGCCTGATTACAGAAATATTTACAAAGGACTTGTAATGTTAAAGCAATTTAAATTAATTTCTCAGTGAAAACAAAGGGTTTTGCAAAAGAAAAAAAAATGAGAAAAGATGCACAATTTAGTTGTTCCAGGAATTACTGTTATTTAATGCTCCTGAAGCTTGTTTTCAATACAAAGCACACAAAAAGATTTGTATAAAATATTTGAGGAGACATGCACCTGTTTTATATGATAGAGATATTTCCAGCATTTTTACATTGACTCCCGTTAGCAAAGAGCAGTGTTCCAGGAACTCAGAGATGCACAGCCCTGATTTTTCATTGCTTAAAGGTTTTTCAAGCCTTTTGTACATTAATATGAATGGATCTAATTCATCATTTCAAGCAATGTTCATAGTCTTTGTACCTGTCTTTCTTCCCTTGATTGCTGACTTATACAAGAAAGAAGCTTGAATGCTCAAAAAATTATGACCAGTTCCTGAAAATAGGCAAACGAATGAAATACGAGAGCAGCACTTTTCATATCGGAAAGTAAGGAGAAATAATCAGGGGAAAAATCAGAAAAGGGTATGACAAAAAAGGGAAAGA
>NW_010578049.1:23920-47743 GCF_000705375.1 Tinamus guttatus
AGAGACACACTAGATAGAAAGGGATGCAGAAATCCTTGTATCTGTCAAGGTTAAAGTTTGAGTTATATGTCTATGCAGTAGTCTCTGGAAAGAACAGCTTTAAGGAGTTTTCAGAAATTTGAAAGTACTAGATCCTGCCTGTCAAAGTGAAATACGACTCTGCCAGCATATCTCTGTGCCACTTCCTCCACAGTCTGCAGTATACTGACCTGGTAGCCATCAGAGTCAATGGAAACATTCCATTTTGCTCTGGTGGAACCTAAAAAGCCACTGATGTGCTCACATGTAACGTACTATTCCTCCGTTCCTGATTCCTTTGACTATTAGAGTTATGCTGATTTGTTCTTCTGACTCCCTTCATTTTTTTGTGTCTGACAGTGACACTTTCTTTAAGCGGCTACAGATTAGTGCTGTCATTTACTTTGATATTTTTAAAGAGTCATTATTCTAAGAGATTCCAATAGAATCTGCTCTTGTAAAAGAATTTTTTGTTTTATTCTGCATTTTATTATCTTCAAGGAATACACTAAAATTTCTGTCCAATCTAGCATCAGATCTTAACTAATCTAGAATCTTAAGTTCCTTTTTGTACAGGTTCAGAAATACTGTTAATGTTGGGGCCTGAGAAGTTTGTTGACCATCTTTTGGCCATTTTTTCAATATTTGACCACTTGCAAAGCATTGTGAATTTAATTTAGTTTTAAGGTAGCACATTTTGCTTTGTCTTTCTGGCAGGCTAAAAGCTAGCACATGGCCATTACTCTGTTCTGGTATTATACAGTAATTCATTCAGCCATGGCTTGATTGTTTCTTTGAGCCCTGAACAGGTGTCCCAAATAGGATAGGAGGTGGATGAAGTATCAAACCTAGAGAACTTAGTAACTTTATATAATAATTTAAAAGTTTGAAGTTTTTGAGAGGATAGAGAAGAAGAAATAGCGGTGCCTAGGAGCTTAAGGCAGATTTTGTGTTCCAAGCAGGACCCATACCTAATTGCAGTGATAAATTTAGATGATGCACATATAAGTAATTTGGGACTTAGTATCAGTTACTCTCTGTGGCAGAGAAATCTGGAAATCACATCTGGAAATTGCCACTGTTTAAATTCAGTTTTAAATTATTTTGATTATGCTTGTTAAATGTCTATAGCAGTTTCTAACCACTACATTTCAAACAATAAATTCAGAAATGCCATTAGGCACATGAATACTCAAAGACTGTGAAAGGAACGTACAGAAAATTGTAATTGTTCTGGGCTAGAATGATAGAGAGGCATGAGAGACGGAAAGCTGTTGTGAAACTATCCACAGCAGTGTGATCAAATCATGCTCTCTCATGCTGCTAGGGATCTAACACGATGAAAATGTTTGAAGCCTTCTGGGCTGTTTGATACTATGTGAGGCCAAAATAAATGACCAGAGACTAGCAGTTCTGCTCCAGGGAGCTCATTTAAATGAACTTCTTGTTTGTGGCTAACTCTTTTCTTCCTTCTGGATCTCTGCCATGCCCTTTTTTGTTTTTTTTGGGAAATACCTTGATGGTTCATAATCCTAGTGCAGGAGTTATGTTCATTCATAGATGTGCAAGTTTGCGCTGAAAAGGTTCAGGAGGTGACTTTAATTGTGGGGTCAGATGGAGGAGCCTCCTTGGATCTCTGGAAAAAGTTGCCTGTATTCCAGAATGCCTTCCTCTAAAAGGAGAACAGAGCCTTCTATGCCTCACAGGATTGTTGTAAGAAATAATGCAATAATTTCTGTCAGATGCCTTGGAAACCCTTTATGGAAAGCACAGTCTAAGTTCAACACATGGGCTATTATTATTCCTCGGATAATGTTTTGTAATATGCTGGTTTAAATACCATTACTTACAGTGCTATTTATGTGCCTGAACCACAATGCATTCTTATACTTTACTACTTCGTCTATATGTAGTTGTGCTTTTAATTGGATAATCAAAATAATTTTATTTCAAATAAACATTTATCTTTCCTTTCTGGAACAAGTTTTACATAGGGTATTATATGCTAAATAGCACAAAAGCCTGAGTAATGAACACTGATAAGTTTTCTTTTTTATGTGAAGATATCCAAGAATTAAGTAAAAGAAACTGTTATATAAGCAAAGCAGAAGCAGAACACAGACATCAGTTTTACACTATGATAAAGCCTAGAGGTGAAATTTGGATCCTTAAATTCATCTATGACTTTAGTGAGGCAGGTCTGCATCAAGGATGCCCCTACTGTTTATTAATTCAATGATACAGTTTCTTTCTTATAATATCATGTGGCTTTCAGATGTAATAAATTTTTCTAAGCACCTTACACACCACAGGTAATTTAGATTACAAGACTGCTGATGCTAAAGACTTTCCACAAATTTCATTCCTTATTGTAATTCTTTAAAAATTTACTATTTTAATAAAATTAAAGAAACCTAGATATTGTTTTGTTTCATGATCCTATATAAGTGTTGTATTTTGATTAGTAGTGGAAATATGACTTAGGAGAGTTTTCACATATGCTTAGGAACTCTTCAAATTGCTCTTAACTACCGTGTTATTTCTAGAAGCCGATTTCCAGTATCATGTTATATTGTTATATATGAGTATATACTCTCTAGACTTTTTTTTTTTTTCTGGCTGAGACAACCTGTTTTAATCTGTACTTTCAAATTACTTAGGATCCCAAGAGCAAGTCTGTAGAAAGACTTTGCTAAGTGTGTTGTAAGCACAAATACATATGCGTCTGTATGATCCTCTAAAGAATTGTATTTTATCCTATATCTGTGTCTGCTTTTGAAATGTTTGTGTAAATAAACAGAAATTTAAGAGGAAAAATGAAAGCCCAAATCAAACTTAAGTGTTTCTGTTATTTTTTTTTTCATTTTTTGTTTGAAGCATTTGACAGCTGCAAGAAATTGCATAAGAGAAATAAAATCAAAGGTTTGACTGTCAAAATCTTGATTTATAAGCTACCTTTACTTCATAGTCACTACTTTTTAATAACCACAACTTGGCACACCCAATAAAAAGGAACTAATAACAGAGTATACAAAAACCTATAGGCTGTACATTGAGATACTAGTTTTATCAGGAATAACAGAGAGTGGTTAGATAAATATCTTTTGTTTGGAACAGAAGCATGAATGGAAAAAACTGCCTAATGGAAGTATGGCAATGGCCACAATCCATCTGTAACAGAAGTTGAAGTAGCATGAAATGCTTTTTCATAAGCTGTTTAATATTACAAAAAATAGGCTTGATTTTCAGCATGTTTATTGTTTTATCTGTGTTGCATATTATTTATGTTTATAAACAATAAAATTGGGGTCTTGTAGCTGAAATTCCTTTAATTAAAAAAATATTCATTTTATAATAAGACAATGCCTTTTTCCGTGGAGAAAGGAGCCATGAAGGTTAAGATATCCAACCGAGAAACCACAGAAATAGAACTATAGCCATGTAACTGAAATGACTAACCACAAAGCTTGGCATGCTAATTTCAAATACCAATAATAAACAGAACACTTTAATGTAAGCATTAAATATATTTGAGTAAATTTGCATAATGAGTAACTTCATAAAATTGTAGAGCTGCTAGCAGACAATTTTGCAAACAAGAAGCCTCTTGCATTCACCTCATGAATTGCTCAAAGTGAGCAATTTGAACCAGTTTTAAGCTGGCAAATCAAATCCCATAAATGATAAGCAACACTATTGAGTTTATAAGAAAAATACAGTTCAGTTTTGTGATATACTTGGATTTTGTAAGTCAGCCTTTTAATTAGACATAACATAGGTTTTGTGTGTTCTCCTGACAGACCAGCAGTACTCATGGTCGCCTTCTCAGCACTTCAATGAAGAAAGATACTCTCCTGCTTCGAGGAATATGAAAGGATTATCTGGTAGTCGCAACCAACCACAGTTATGTTCCGCTCATACCTGTGGCTTAGCATCCCCTGAAGATTGTGAACACTCCCACGACCATATCCACCATGGGCAGGAGCCGAGGCAATCCTATCTTCTCAGCCCCACGGAGAGCTGTCCGATGGACCACCATCGTTGCTCGCCACGCAGCTCCATCCATTCTGAGTGCATGATGATGCCCATGGTAATGGGCGATCACATGTCAAGTAGCACTTTCCCCAGAATGCACTACAGCTCACATTACGACACACGAGACGACTGCGCCATGTCTCACGGTAACCCCAAGATTAACCGCATGCCTGCAAATCTTTTGGACCAGTTTGAGAAACAGCTTCCTCTTCACCGGGATGGGTTTCACACTTTACAGTATCAGAGAACCTCAACCGCTGCAGAGCAACGCAGCGAGAGCCCAGGAAGAATACGCCATCTTGTTCATTCAGTCCAGAAACTTTTTACTAAGTCTCATTCTCTGGAAGGATCATCCAAGGGAAACGTTAATGGGACAAAGGGAGACAGTCGAGGGGATGATCATCATCACGGGCACCATTCCAAGCATAGCAAAAGGAGTAAAAGTAAGGAACGAAAACCGGAGAGCAAGCATAAATCGGGAATGAGCAGCTGGTGGAGCTCTGACGACAATTTGGACAGTGATAGCACTTACCGAACCCCCAGCGTGGTAAATAGGCACCACGCGGATCATATATCCCATTGCTACCCGGAAGCACTCCAGGGCCATTTTGGGGATCTCTCATTGAAGACTTCCAAAAGTAACAATGATGTGAAATGTTCGGCTTGTGAAGGGCTAGCAATGACCCCTGACGGTAAATATATGAAAAGGAGTTCTTGGTCCACACTAACAGTAAGTCAGGCTAAAGAAGCTTATCGCAAATCATCACTTAACTTAGATAAGCCTCTGGTTCATCAGGAAATCAAACCTTCTTTGAGGCCGTGCCATTACCTTCAGGTAAGAAGAAGATTTTCATAATATTTTAAGTGGAAAACGCTTAATAATTTACACTATGAAGTCATAGTAAAAAATAGAAGGGTCATCCACATATCTCCCTTAAAGAAAAACAGAACTGTTCACACAATGTACCTATTCCATGAAAATTTATCTGTTGTTTATGGGGCACATGTTAAAAATCAAATGAAACTGGTGTACAGTAGTTTAAGGTCAGTGAATGTTTTTCATCTTTGGTGTTTCCACTAAAAATCTTGATAAAATCCATACCTCAGATTACAAAGGAGTAGTTCTCCAATATGGAGTTAGAATAAATGTGTCAAATGCAGCTGTAAGTGAAAAATTTTAAAAACAGACAGTCTGGAATCCCATTTTTGTGTTTTTTTATTCCTTGTCTCCAGGTTCTTTTAAGTAACAGGAAACTACTATACTCAGTTGGTTTGACTTCATGATAATTACTCATAAACTTCATTTTAGTCAGTGCGTCACCTAAAATCATATTGAACTGAGCCTCTTTGGCGGCTCTCTCAGCTCACTGAGCTTTTATTGTGAAAAGTTACCATGTAATTTTTCACAAGGAGATATATATTTCAGGTCTAATGCTATTTAGGGTGTTCCGTGGCCATGTTTTCTTTTTTCTTTCTTTGTTTTCTTTGTTAATCACTGCAACTAGTTCTAAAGATGATCCCATCCTCACCTATATTTAAATTCTTATAGTTGCTGCCACTTGCCACACCACTATCATGCTGGTATACCCAATCATGATGCTGGACTTATGTGCTCTGGATCTTGAAGTGATACGAATTTAAAAAATAACTTCCAAAGTAATTTTTAGACATTTACATCATGTAAGCTATCTACTTGCAGCACAGCCCTGTGATAAGTTGCATCCACACATCAGGGTGCACAGCGAGCTGCCGTGTAAGCAGAGCAGAAAGGAATCTGGGAAGGTAGCTCCTCCAGTTGGCATTGCCACCAATTGCCACTAGGAAGAACATATTATAGAAGCATTCCCTTAGGAATCGCCATAAAGCACAACCTACAAAGTCCATTGTTCTCAGCACCTTCTCTTCATTTTATATTTTCTTTTTTTTTTTTAAGTAATGAACTTCACCTTCTGTAAAGCTTCCTTCTCCCTCACATTAACACATGCAAATCTCCACTTCAGATTTACATATTTAGAGATCTTCAGTTCCTGTGGGCTCTGCCGAAGCCAACAGACACAGAGTAACAACCATTCTACTTCTGTGCAGAGCCCTCTTGCTCTCCGAGCGATAGGGGAGCAGTAGTAATGAGCTACAGGTGAAGAGCTGAATCTTTCCAAATGCAAGTATAGCCATCCAGGATCAATCTTCCCTACTGTAATATGGGAAAATTCATCATTTCTGAGAAGGAAAAACAAAGAAGTTGCAACACTTCTCTCATTACCATACAAACTGATTCCAATTTTAGGCTGACAGCTACAGCATTTTATAATATTAAGTACCATTCATATATATGTAAAGCAATCTGCACTCTTCTGGAGGTATTTGCTCCAGCTCAGTGATCCAGAGCTGGAAGCTCTTCCAGGGCAGAGCTCCAACCAAACTTGTGTTCTGGAATCTGGGCTACTGCTCTTGCAGTAAGGCAAAATTAAGTTATTGTTAGCTTTTCCCTTACCATGACACACTTGTGTACAGAGGCCGCTGGGTCCTTTGCATCTCTGTTCAGTTTTGCGCTTTCCTCCCTGTCACACTTTCTTGTTTCTTCTTCTCCCATCTTTATGTCTCTTTTTGCTTTGCAGAAACAATCAGTTTTTACTTTTCCTGGCCCTCTCTTTACTCCCCAGTTATATCAGTGTGCCCAAGTGGATGTGAAACACTGAGTTCACAAACGGACCTGGCTGTCAGTCAGTAAGCTCCAGGCTAAGAGCCCAGCAGGAGTCCAAGGCCTAGGAACAGGAAAGCACATTGCTTTCAGAAATCTTTGTTTTAGTCATTTGGTGAATTTGGGATGTCTGAATGAAGTTTCTTCCAGTGATTAATGTTCCAGCATAAAACCTAGGAGGTGGTGCAAATATAAGCTTCTATACCAGAGACTTCCTCTGCAATCTTCCTTTTTAAGCCTTTTTGCAAATGGCATAGTCGCAGTTCCCTAATTCACAGAGATGCTACAATGTGAATATGTTAAGTTTTAAGTACTCTGCTTTTACTGTACTTTTACTACAGTAAAGAATGTATAGCAGTGTCTGAAGTACCTGCAATGCTGTGTTATGAACATTCTTATTACAAAGGTTTTAAATTAAATGTAGGTTCTGTAGAGTCTGAACGTACTATTCAGAGCATGGGTATCCTTCAGATGGAGAGGATCACTTATTCGTCAGCCCAGGATCAGCAAACAAAGGAGGGATCCCATTCTGCCAATGTCAGAACTAAACACATAGTTTCGAAACATCTACTTTGACTGATGCTGTGCTGTGACCCTGTAATCACTGAAACCAGAGATGTGAGACCTGTTATTATCTCTGCCATGAACTTCCTCTCTGACCCAGCAAATGTAATTTGTTAATCACTGCACACTTCAATTACTCTATCAGCAAAACTGAGGAAGGATATTTTTTTACAGCAATAAAAGAGGCATCAGTAAATAATGATTGGATGAAAATAATCTCTAAAACCAGAAAGCGAAAAAGATAGAGAAAGGATCCCTAGCCAGGAGGGATAGATATTCCAGAATGGGTGGAAATTGAAGTGTTCAAGGGATTATGAAGTTGATTATGCAGCAGCATATTTCCCTAAGGTGCACAAATGAACAGATTAGCATAAAACCCCCAGGCGCTTTGTAGAATCGCTGTTTTTATAACATTAAAACACATTATATTAAAAGGCATTTCTCCTGAGTGGTATTTCCATATCAGCTGTTTTCTTAAATCCTTTTTAAAGCAAAACTTTGAAATTACAGTCCTTCAAAGATTTTATATATGTGCATATACCCCATCACAATAAAAAGCACTGTTTTTAATGCTTTATACATTAGTATCATAAATTAATATTTATTATTCCTATTATGCTACCTATATATTTAAAGACTCATTGGATCTAAATCTGTGTTCTATCCACTGGTCTTCCTCTTGTTATTTTTCTCTTAACCTCTGCAAAAGTTGCTACTGTTCCTGTTTTCCACTGGAGAACTGTGGTGTACAGTGTCTGAAACTGCAGGTGCATCTCAGTGCCTTGGGCCTGTGCTTGAAACCAAGTTTTCTGTATCTGTCTTGCTTATAGAGTTCCACTTTGGCTTGCACAGTGATTCCTGAGCTACTTTTTGCTTAGAAGTGATACTTTGAAGAATACACAAAGAAAAGAGCTAGTTAAAAAAATGAGCTTTTCCAAAATTTATGGAGGACTCAAGAGACCTTGTTCTAGCATTGATGGTGATCTGGCCTAAAGGGGACAATTTTGGAGAAGAACTGAATTCATAAATAAATAAAACTTTATAATACATTATTTGCTTTTCTGATCCAAAGCGATCAGTTTTCACTCTCAGATTAGATTTGCATCACTCCTGCTACAGTGGTGGTGATGGGAACATGCGGAGGGGAAGAGTGGGACGGGCCCTTTGGGATCCAGCTAGTCATGAAATTAGCTTAGCTATAATGTGAACCTATACCACTCTGCTATCACTACACTTTGCAACATTTGCAACAATCTGTGGTTCTTTAAATTCTATTTTTGAAGGCAAACAAATTGATCTCCAAATGCACCTCTGGACACCAAACACTTCTGTCACCTAGCTCAGCAGGCAGATGTAGGTCACACATGCAGAATAAGCATACATTTGTATAGCTTTCACTACAGTGCCATGGTTTCCATGTCATTTTACTTTTACATGTAAGATATGTTAAGAAAAAGGCTAATAAGTTGTGAGGTCTGCTTTATCACCTTCATCAGTTATTTTGGGTAATCACGTTTAACGCATATACAATGCAATGACTGTTCGACTAATTTTACTGATTATATGAGTCCTTTTGAGGAGCAAAGTTTTTCAAGAGGAAAAATGCATATGAACTCGGTAGCTGTACTATACTTATGACTATGAAAGCATCACTTACAGCTTCCAGTACTGAAATATCTGTGAATGCAATGAGAGAAGAATGATTCAGACAATAAACCAGAAGGCAGGTGAGAACAGAGCAGTCACCATCACTGAAGTTCTGGAGCACAGTGCTATGTGTCACTGATTAATATTCCTCCCTCAACCATTCAACAGCCTGCGAAGCAGCAAGCAATCGAGATAAACATACCACAAGGTACAGTGAATGAATCAGCACTAAAAAAGAAAAGAGCATGTTGTTCTAAAAATGGCTTCAGCTCCCTCCTGTCTTCCTAGTGCATTTAAGTACTAGCGTCATCCATTACAGCACTGGCAGTGCTAAGCATGTAGGTAATAATGTCAGCTGTGTACTCTGCTGAATGAAAGGGAAGTACAAGAGCTGGTTTCTTAAAAAAGAAAAATAGAAAAGCAGTAGCATCAACAAGAGTCTATGCTGGTTTAAGTTATGCCAACATGGAGAAGAGCTTTGAGGACAAGCTAATGGAGTAATTAATTGTCGCTTGCGCGTTTTGAAGAACTCCCTGGGGCCGTGACAGCACCAAGGCTGTTGGGCTAGGGACACGTACTGCTGCTTTGCAAGGGTGGTTTTCACCACCAGGCACCTTCTCCAGCACTTTATCTTTGTGAAACTGGGTTATACCTGTTGGTTGACAAAATAAACATGTGTGAACTACAGAAACTACGTCCAGTGCTCTATCAGCCGACATACACTCCTGAGTTAGCTGTTGGCAGCAGAGTTGCACTGCTGGCAACCGTGGTTCTTAGGTCCCCACTACATACAGAAACTCTGTGGCTTTGGAGCTACTGTGTGTTGTAAGGAGGCAGGGACCACCTCTAATTTCCTTCCTGTAAGAGCATTTTTGTCTTACACTCTCCAATTCTGTGAGGAATGGTCTGGAGGGCCTTGACCCAACTCATGTGAGCAGTGCTAAGGTGACAACTCAGAATTTCCTTAATATCTAAATGGGTAAAGACAACGGTATTTCCTGAGGATAGTTGGCAGCCCTCCTCCCCCCGCAGGTTGCCCAGCATGAGCCCGGGCAGCCAGACTGGCGCCGAGCGAGCCCTGTGCCCAGCAGCACCCACGCGACATGGCGCCTGCCTGGGGACGCCCCGCCTGGAGGCAGCGAGGCCCAGCGGTGCTCGGGCCCATAGCCGGTGCACGCAGAGCAACGGCGGCAGACGGAGCCCTGTCCCCAGCAGCCCCCACGCGACATGGCGCCTGCCTGGGGACGCCCCGCCTGGAGGCAGCGAGGCCCAGCGGTGCTCGGGCCCATAGCCGGTGCACGCAGAGCAACGTGTCCCGAGGGCTCCGGGAATCTGGTGCGCTTTCCACAACTTAATATGTGCTTCACCATATAAAAAATCACTTCGGTTCTCTATGATCAAGGCCAGATCCCTTAAATTATTCAGAAGGTCATGTGCTCAGGGGTGTTTTCTATCAGGTGAGACAGTCTCAGAGGCTGCAAACAAAAGCAGATGAGCCTTCTGCTACACAGAGCAGCAATCTAGAATTTTCTCTATTGGCTGCCTCAAACCTTAATACATTTTTTTTTTCACTTTTTCTGCAATTTGCTTCATCTTCTGGGGTTTGCATGTAGGATGCATAGAACAGGTCTCCCAGTAGGATCCACAGAATTGGCTGACTTCAAGTGTTTTAACATGGTGTAAGTGTCTGGAGATGAATAAATACAGGAGCAAAATTCATCTGTGGTATAATTACAGTAGCTTTGATAGGGAGAGGCTTGGGCACAGCTGACAAACTGACCTTTAAATGATCTGAGAAGCAAAGTTCTTTTCTTTTTCCATTATTACTTTATTAAATCACTGAATGTATTTGTATTACAAAATTCATATTATCCTAAACTTTTGCAAGCTCTTCACTCTATATGAGCTAATGAGCTCCAGCAGATTCCAGTTTCAGTTTTTAAGTTGCAGTTCTTAATTTGGACATAAAACTAGGCTATACACAGCAAATGCAATTAGGCAAATTAGATTTTTCTAGAGTGAATGTTCTTCATGAAGAGATTCGCTCTGTTGCTCCTTAAGGCCCCTCTTGTTTCACATCAAGGCTTGTGCAGTCGAGTCTAATGCATGGGTTTCCAGGATAGCAGAAAATAAAGCCTATCTCTTTTCCCAGAGCTCCTTAACAGTAGCAGATGTGCTTTATGGTTGTGTCTGAGGGCCTTGACATGTTTTCTCTGTTTGAACCAGTGGCTAACAGATAACCAAGAAGTGAACTTCTGCTTGCCTCACTTGTCTCCCATTATTAGGGAATATGCAGCAGAACTCCCACAAATTAAACTTTATGACAGACACTTGTATCCTGCATGTAGTTTTTTCTGGATGCATATCAACACCGATTGTGCACAGTCCAGAAAAAGGGAAGTGACAGAAGAAATGCAGATTTGCAGCCCTGCAGCTCTTCAGGGAAGGTTAGTTTCCAGTGAGTTTTCACTCAGTCCTGCATAATAATCTGACAAAACAGGAGCAACAAAATCAAAAAGCTTTTCTTGTTTGTTCCTAAAGCCAATGTTTTTCAAAGCACATGGAAAATAGATAATACATAACTAGCCATAAATTCTGGAGAAACATAATTTTGTCTGTTGAAATAGCTTTTATACCTAACCCCTCCCAAATACTCACAAACATGTTGTGCACCTTACAATATTAATTGTCATAAATTCAGCTTAGATCTTTTGCCATTTCTGTAAATTTTCTTTAGTGTGCTGTACAGAAACTAGGCTCTATCCACTCTGCAAGTGTTTTCCAGGCTATTCAGGCTGCCTTTCCCAAAAATGTCTGCCAAGGAAACTTGTAGCCAGCCTCAGTTGCTGATATGGTGGTCCCCAGGGCCTTGTCTGCTGCCCTGTCATTCAGGCAGCCCAGCTGGCAGGTATCTTCCTGGCTCCCCTTTGCCTATAGTGACAAGCTGGACTGCTGTCTAGCTCTTTGGCCCTTTGATGCTTGGCCTTAACAAAACTCACACTGTAATTCAATTCATTCCACTTATAGAGAAAGATGTGGAGTAAAGGCAGCTACAGGCAGGCCCACTGGCACTGGGAAAAAGAACATAATTTCTGGTTGTTTGACTATGGCAGATTAACTGGCACTAATGCTGCATTTTGTGGCAAGTGTGAGAAGCTCCAAGTTTTGATTTTTAATAGCTATGCAGATCTCCATCATCAAAAAACTTACTACCTTAATCTACATCTATATTAGAAAGCCTCGTAATGTCAGTAAAGGTGCCTTGGCAAAGGATCCCTATCCTCTATATTGTTATGTTGCTTGACTTGTTTATGGGATTGTTTTAATCCAAGCCAGCTAGCACTTCCCTAAGCAATTCCAGCGTATGGTTCAGGATTTACCACAGCCCAGGGACCATTCCAGCAGTCACTGTTCTGGGAGCAGAGAGCTCAGCAGCTCTCTGGATGCAGGGTGTTGCAGGCGAGGTGACCCCCAGGCAAGGCAAAGGGTTCTTGTTTGCTAACGTGTACGTAGCCTTAGAGTAATTATCATACCGTTTTTATCTTTGCAATACCCTCACGAGCTAGAGAAGCACAGTCAGCCTTATTCCACACACGGGAATTACGGCACAAGGAGGCCGAGTGTGCCATTTCGGTGGAGTGGGGCTGCCCTCTCTGGCCTTGTGCTGCCCTTCCCTCTCTTTTGCTGGCATGGACGATTGCACAGAGGCAAGGTGAGCTGGGGCAGGAACACACATGGAAAAATTAACCGCACTGTGTGTTGGGCCCCGAGCATTGGAACGGTGGGCCTGTGCATGTCCTTGTGCACAACAGTGCACGCGCTGCTTCGTCCACATTCCTCCAGAGGATATAAACGTGGCTCCAGTGTCCTCACAGCTCTTCAGCTCACACTCACAACTCACACTACTTGGCCATCCTTGTATTATTATTTGCAGAGAATCAGAGAATTTGCAGAGAATTTCTGGAGAATCAGTTAGGAGATGCAGTGATGATTCATGTTTTTGAGTTCACCACTGCTCATGTAGGGACTAGAAAGTATTACTTCAATAAAAAGAACATTGTTATGGAGAAGATACAAAAGTGGTTACTAAGCAGTCCTGAGCATATTGGATGTAAGTCTTCTTTGCATCAGGAGTCAGTGAGTGCAACTTTGCTTGGGGCTGTGCATGAAAAACATCTAATAAAATCAGCTAGTAAAGAATGCTGCTACTGGTTTGCCTCGCCAGACATCTTCCGGATGGAATATGTTTGTACTTTATGTGTCTTCATGGATGTACGATCCATTTGTTTCCAACCTGGTGTAAAGCATAAAGTATTTGGGATCTATCCCTTTCTTCCTCTTCTTCTTATACTAGAGCTGTTCAGATCAAAGCCTAGAGAGAATCACTGGCAATACAAAGGTGTCTCTTCCTTTCTCGGTTTAATTCCTGGCTTGGTGGGTGGTGTCGGCTGACTTTCAGGGAATGTTGCAAGAATCTCTGTACTTTTGAGCTGTCAAGGAATTCAGAGAGAGGGGGTGGTATATGAAAATTAAAGCCAATTAAATGATATGCCATAATTAGTGCTGAGGAGGAGTCCCTGACGTATTTTGTAGAGATTTTTGAATGGCTTTCATTGTATAATTCATATTCTTTGAACAGTGAATCAGCACATTAAAAAAAAATCATTAAAAATGCATTAAAATGTACATTGAGAATGGGGTTGAGAAGGGCACAAGATTAGCTACAGAGGAAACAAGGATTTTATTTATAGATGGTGCACTGTTCCCTTCTGCAAAAAGCTAGACCAATAGGGTCTAGAATAATTGAACTAGAGTCTTCAACCACTAAATGGTGGAATGCTATTAGAGGGCCTGATTCTGAAATCTGTGTGGCGATGAAATTTTTTACTTGGATTCGGAAAAGAGGAAAAATTGTATTTCCTTCATATCTGGAGGCAAGAAAAATTCAAGTGCAAAGTATCAAAGGATAGTGCAAATTTGAGACCTTTCTGTTTTGTGGTAAATATTTCATGCACTAGGGACATCTCACAACAGTCTTGAACATACTGTCCACTCAAGGGAAAGGGTAGATAAGCAAATGTGTTCTAATGTAGCATAGATACAGCATAGATACTTTTTTTTTAAGTGCAGAAAAGGAATATTGTTTAGAGACATACTAAAGTTGTGACTGAGGATTCCCCAGACAAACCAAAACCAGAGAGTCTTTAGGACACCAAAAACAAACAAAAAGAATAAACTAGTATTTGGAAAAGAAATAACCAGCAAAAACAAGGTGATGAGATTTAGTTATGGAATAACCATCAGCTGGCCTCTTGGTACCCCTACACTCTACATTTAATTTGATAGTCTGTAACTTACATGTTTTTTTGGGGTTTGGGTAAGGCTACTACCACTCCAGAAGAAACTCTGAGAGAAAGATTGCCATGTAGTCCTCTTTAACTTCAGGTGAAAATTCTATTATCAGGTTAGTGTTCCACTCTCACCCCTCACTAACAAAATTTTTGAAAACGCAAGATATCCAGCTTCCACTTCCAAGTAAAATACAGAAATCCACCCTGCTAAAAATTGTTTTTGCTTTCCGTGAAAGATTGTCATTATTTTCATCTAATTATTGCTGTACACAAGAGCTTTTCTTCTGAGGGTCCTTGAAGAAGACCTATTTTAAGGGACAATCTCTTACATACATGTGAGGTTCTGTCCTCCATTGTCATCTTCTGTCTGTTATATTCTTTTCCAGTCTGAGAAAACGTAAAATTATCTATCTACTACATGGTGTTTTATACCTTGTCCTTCATATCAGTAGTCTAATTTCAAGCACAGACAGCTTTGGCTTCTGGTAAAATGTGAAATTTATATTAATAAAATAAGATGTAGGTGATAATGAATATTTCAGTGCATTTACATCTGCCTGCTAATTAAATTTCACAGCACTCCTGTGAGGTAGGTAATAGTCATTTTAACCTTTGAGAATGAGAAATATGAAGAAGTGATAGAAATATGAAGAAGTGATAGTCAGCTAAAGCCATATATTTAGAAGTATTTCAATTTAGCCTGTGAAGTGAGATGCCAGATTTTGAGCAGATCAGCACTTCAGTGGTAGAACACCTTTGAAACTCTGGGAGTTTAGAGCAAATGCCTTAGAAGCAGGTGCAACAACTGGAGCAGACCTGTTTTGAAGTGCCAGTAGCAGTTTCTGAATTGAGTTCTTTGGCTAAATGCTAAATTGAGATATAAAAACTTGAATTATCAGTAGTACAAGACCAGAGAAATGAAAAATTCATTGATTCTGGTTTTGACATGAGCATTTTTTAGCTAAGCTGCATACTTATACCACTGAACTTTAAATATCTAACACTAGTGCCTGAATGGGAGCCTAGATTCAATCTGATCAGATATAATGAAAAACTGTTTTACCTTTAGTGTTTACCTGAAATAGGTTGCCCACAGAACAGTCTCCATCCTTGGAGACATTCAAAACCCAACCAGATGTGGCCCTTGGCAACCTGGGAAAGCTGGACTAAAGACCTCCCTGCTGGAGTAGAAAGTTCTAGTCCAACCTCTGGGTCTCTGGGTGAGATTCCGGGTTTGTTCCTCAGGTTTGCTCCTCAGCATTAATTCATGTGAATTTATCCCCCTTCTCCACAACAATATGCTTTTGCTTATGCACAGAATCTGTGCAACGTGAAAAGCTGGAGACAGACCAACTGATAAAGTCCAGTCAAGGGTGAGAAATGAGGCATTTTTCTGCCCTTTTCACCTGACAGGTCTGATCTGAGCACAGCCAAGACCCATCAGCATCAAGGGCTATGAGGGTGGTTACCTTTCTTTCTAGAAGGGCTTCTGGATAACCATAAAACGTCTCAAATACTCACTATGAAGATTCAAATTCAATTTCTTCCTTGGCCTGCATGAGTTCACACCTTCGTCTTGTCAGTTCCCTGAAGAGAATCCTGAGCATCAGGTTATAAGGCATTAGGAGTGAGGGCACTTCCTAGGATCCTATTCTGAAGGAGCTAGCTCTTGGTAATGCTTTTTTTATAGGGAATTTAGGTTTCCAGGACTCTGGAGATCACTCTGGGGATCAGCTATGTAAAAGTTAGTAAGGTAAGTTTTAGGTGCTTGGTGGTGTCTTTAATCTTTCTCCTAAGTAGCTTAATCTAAATACGATAGTGAATGCGCACCAGGACAATTTTAAAAAGGACCAGAACCATTGAGAGATCTCAAATTTCCTGAACCTGCTGGTGCCTCACAGCAATAATGCATTAAATTTGTGAAAGAGACTCATCATTTTGGTAGTAGTTATAACCAAATCAGCAGCTGATGACAAAATTAAATGAAAAAAATCTAAACCTTGTCAGCTCATTGTTCTTACAAAAGGAAATTCATATGGTAATACGCTTTCTAACTCCTCTGTGGATAGCAACTGCATGTACAAGGATTCATGTTAACATGTAGAACAGGAGGAAGGCTTTTTAGAAATTATAAATATCAGCACTCACTATATGCAAGTAGGTAATTAGGATAATTATTCCCAATTAGCAGCTGCAAACCCTGCAGATGGGAATTTCAGGGACTGCTAACTATTGTAAGAAAGCTTTTCTGCAACCTCTGAAGCCCTTTTCATGTTTTGGGGTATATATGTGTGTGTATATATATATATAATGACCCTCACTATTCCTGAAAAATATTTGTGTTAATATTTCAAAATAAATAATAATCCTTTTCTGTAGTCTTATACCCATTTGCTTTTCTTTAAGGCTATATTGGGATCAGAGATAGCCTGGTTTTGAAAGATTTTTTCTAAGCATTTAACCTCGTAGCTAGAGTAAATGATGAGCCAGTGCTGACTGAATGGGGACTCAAATTTTGCTGTTATTCTTAATCCATGAGAGGAAAAAAAAGAAAGGCCAGGGTCTTTTGAAGACAGTAGAGACTCCAAGATTTTTTGTAAGCCCTGCATAAAATTTTTTGAGAGAAAATGTTGTGAAACATAACTGTTAGGCTCCAGGGCCATTTACCCTGTGTTTGTTGTGTTCAGCTACTTGGAGTGGCTCAAGGATAACTCTATATGTGTGTGTGTAGATACACTTTTTTTTTTTTATGTAAATATTCTTTTTCAACCACAAAGGCTTTTATGATTGTCAACAACTCAGAATGATTAGAAAGGATAAAAGGATTCTTGGAGCAGTTGTTTGATCTGGGACTTAATTATTTTTTAACTTTCTTCAGAATTCATTTAACTAATGAACTGAGGAAGTGAAAGAAATTCAATCAACAGAAACAGTGAGGTATATGGCTGGAAGATTTGTTCTCATAAACTTATTCAGTACAATTTAAAAAAAACCAAAACTTTATTTTTTAGATATCTGAATGTGAAAATCAGCCATTTCTATCTTTAAAAATAAGATTTCAAGCTCAAGTTACAACTAACCCTGTGTTTACTTACCTAGGTCCAAATCACTATTCAGCTGCTGGATTATGGAATTTTAGACAAAAGAAAGTTGAGAAACTAAGTTTTTTTTTGCATTTCAGTAGATATAAAGTTATTGATCAATATTTTTTCGAATTTCCTAAGCAGTATCTTTGGACTAAAACGAGAGAAAATTCAAGGCAAAATAATCTTTCTCTGAAAAATCTATAGATTTTTGAAATAAAATATTAAGAAAAAATGTAATAATTCATTTTTAATACAGAAAATTGAGCCATATAGCCTGCACCTGTATGCCAATAAACGCTTTTTCAGTGTTTGGTTCGTGTTGCAAGCTATGTTCCCATCCAAATAATAAAGAATATTTAAAAGTGAGAGCAGATTTGTATGGTATCGATTAAGTTTTCTTAATATAGCACTCTAATTCAGATTTTCACAGTTTTTGCCAGTTGTGGCATAAAGCTTAAGAAAATATGTTTGTTTTGTATATTACAGGAGCCTGATTGTTACGACTTTTGTTACACATAGATATATTTTAGTTCTTCCAGAATCTCAGAAATCCTTCCTCTGATGTAAATGTCATAAATAGTGAGTTTGGGAAAGAAATGGGGATGATACACCCCATTTAGAGGCTTCAAGTTTGGAAAAATGATTCAGCTTCCCTTTCCAATCACTGTCCAAATTAGAATAATATTAACAGTTTATTTCTGTGATCTAAGGCATATTTTGTTTAAATTCTTACTCAGACCTCTTACTTTACATATGAATATAATACATAATTTTTCTCCGAGGTACTTCTTTCCAGCATTTTTCTAATCTTCTTTTATATCTTCTTTTCCGACTTCATCTTCAGTCTATGCTGAGTTTGTTCCTTTAATTCAATATCTCTATCTTTACTTATTCCCCCCTTTCAAAATTTCCTTTCAACCTGGATCTTTTCTTGAAACTCAAAGCACCTGGTGCATGGCTAGTCCCTGGATCTTGTAAGGGCAGTAGAGTTGCAGGGAGAGTTAAATAGATGATGAAATCTATCATCTGATGAAATCAATGGGAGCATTTCCTAAGTGAGCCCTGTTTGTAGAAAGTCTCAGATATGCCTGATTTAAAGTCTTGATCTGATATCCTACTTTGCAGAATCTATTGCTTAACCTGAAGCCCTGATCTATACTGTATTGGTAAATAATGTCATCATTCTATATAATATATTTTATATATATATTGCTGCCAAAAGCATCAACCCTGGTCCACCAAAGTATTTAATCACATCCTTCTTTTTAACCACAAGCCATTATAATGGATTGAAATGAGTTGCCTATATACACTTTAAGAAAAGACTTAAGTGTGTTTCTGGATTAGGACCACAGCATTTAGCACCTTGGAAGATTAAACAAAAAGCAAAAAATCTGTAACACTAACAGAGACCGGCTTTCTGACACCTTCCCCTGGAGTCTGAAAATGAGGTGAATTTTGCTGTGGATTGGAAATTCTGCTCCTACTGAGTTCTCTGCCAATTTGTGGTATAGACAGATATCCACCAGCTGTGGATTGTCTGGTCACCAGACTTTGTATTTGAAAAAGAACATAAATTATATGAAATAAGCCATGACTATAGAATATTAATCAGTAACTGACTACTTTCCTAATGTGTTACAACTCTATGAAGTATTTTGCGGTTCGAAAATACTATTTTTTTAAAAGACAAATTGCCACAATTGTTCTTTTTTTTTTTTTTTTTTTTACAAAAGTTTGCCCTATGTGGGAATTCAATCTATTTATGTCAAAAACACAGATTAATTTTAATTAAATACTTCATTCCTCTTTCTGAAAAAAAAATGCCAAATCCCATGTAAGGGGAGTGGGAGGAATACTCAAAAGTGTTCAGCTTTCAATAGGTTTTGGGTCTGAGGTACATGATCACTTTAATGTTCATTAGTTAAAATCTGTGTGGGAGGTTTTAGCAGTGGTTAAGCTAAATGATTTAGTGCAATTTAAAGCATGTGTCCAGATAGCTACTGCAGCTCAACAGGCAAGCGATGATTTTTTTTGTTCTTTAGGTGCTAACATTTATAAACTGCTCCTGAAACTGGGATTAAAATTTCCAGATCATTTGGAGACTTTAGAAATGTGTTCCTGTGCTTTTCTTCTGATTTACAAAACATTCACATGACTTGTCATTTTACAATAACAAATTGAAGGAAGTATTTCAGTATAATATAATAACACGTTTTACGTGTGTGCTTGATGCTGTCCATTAGGTGCCTCAGGATGAGTGGGGAGGATACCCTGCTGGTGGGAAAGACGAAGAAATCCCCTGCAGAAGAATGAGGAGTGGGAGCTATATTAAGGCCATGGGAGATGAAGAAAGTGGAGATTCTGATACGAGCCCCAAGACATCACCAAAAGTAGCAGTTCGGCCAGAGTCATTATTAAAATCCATTGGACAGAGACCATTGGGAGATCATCAAAAGTAAGCCTCCTTATACAATGCCATATGTCATTGCCTGCTGCAATGACTTATATCATTTTTGTGTGTGTTTTATTGGTAGTGATCAGCATCCACAAGAAAATATGATACCGTTGTTAAAAAGCCAACTTACCTGAATCATCATTTCATTTTAAATTAGCTTGATTACCAGATGAAAAATGTCCTTCTTTTTTCTATCCTTCTAGCAAACCTGCTACTAAGAAAGTTTGTTATGTTTATTCAAGGAAATATATCCATCTTTGTATCAAAACTTTAGCATTCTGAATATTACTTCTCTGGAAGGACTATTTGGTATTGTAATTCTTTGTTATTTTGTATCTTCCTCTGAAATAGAAAAAAAAAGGTTTTTTTTACAGTAGATGTAATACAATTATATATTTGTTATCATATATGTGATATCTTACACTACATTTATCCGCATACTTGCCCTGTGTACTCATGTGAAGACACTGTGGAGAGTTGTATTCAATTGATTTTTGTTTATTCTTAACATCTACAATATGGTAACCAGGACACATATTTTAAAATTATAGGAAAGTATGTAGTTACGTATGTTTTCCAAAATATCTTTGTTTCTTTCTCCTTTTTGTCTTTTCAATATACAACTTTATAACAAAACTGTAAGTGTATTTCTGAAGACAACTTCAATGTCGCAGCCTGGTTTCAAATCTGAGCTTCTATTAATGTGATTGGGTGTTTCTCGCAGCTTAGAAAATTGTTCTTTTTGCCTGGGAGAAATACATAAAATGAAAAAAATAAGAATGAGAGTTTTGAGCAAAGGTTGTTTATTGTTCTGTAGATAATACCATGCATAGTGTACCACAGTGACTCACCTTTCATAAAACAAAACAAAGCAAATCAGAAACCTTAGGCAAAAAGCCCTCTGACTTAATTAAATTGAACTATTTTGCTTGCAAAATGGAAGAAAAGCTTTCACTATTACTGAAGAGAATGGTTAATTACATTGCCTTGTGTAGCTTGCTCATGCAACTCTGTAGACACAAGCTCATATAGACAATATTCATATTTGTGGTATCTTAAGTTGTTGTATGTGGGCTGCATTTTAGGTTTCAGACATATCCAGCTACATCAACTGATTCAGAAAGAATATTTGAAAGTATCAGGGAAACAAAGAGAGAGATGAATTTTCAGGTTCTGTTTGTCAGTGGGAGTGTAAAGGTCCCTCAGGATGAGGAGTACATAACTTTTTCAACAATGGCAAAGCTTTATTTTGTGAATTCTTCAGTCCTGAATTTTCTTGCAAATGACTGTAAAAGCTTTTAGATATCAGGGAAAATGCTATTGCTTTATAAGAGGAACTCAATGAAATATTTAGTGCAGCTCTTTCCCACCAATTATTTGCTGGGGAGTCAGTGCCACCTTTGCTGTTGTCCTGCCTGGTCTTGCAGAAGGGCATAAAGCATGCTTGCTTGCGGGATAAGGCATGTTCGTGTAGAGTGATCTAAGGTCTGTGGCCTGTGGCCCCTCTGAGAGGCATAGGAAAAGCAGAGTAACCAGTTCCCTTGGTACTTCACACATCAACCATTTAGTAAATTAAGTATTGTCAGGGCACAGCTCTGAAACGTGGCCATGTACCCTGTCAAACTTGTGGAATGGTCCCTGGCAAGTTTGTCTGGGTCAACTAGCAATGTCCGAAGAGTGTCTGGGCATGTTCTGGGCATTGGTACAGGCTACAGGGCAGTTTGGATGCAATCCCTCTGTTTCAGATGGTAAAGAGTTTAACAGTGGGGATATGGCCATACAGTGCTAGTTGGCTTTGGTCCTGGCAGTGGTTAATGTACTTATATAGATAAAGCCACTAAGTCCAAGGAGAGTAGCAAGCGCAGTTAGATCTTGAAGTACCAGGGGACACCAACATTAATTAATGACTATTTGAGTATGTCCCTGCAGTTTAAATCTTACTAAAAGCTCTGCACCTTTTTCACAAAAATATTCCTATGTTGTCCTAAAGCTGGCACTCCTGTGTCAGGAAAACTGCATAGTGCTGTTGGTTGCTCTTTCAGCTGATATAAGGTATGCCTTATACAAGATACGAGATGTGCATTTTACAGGTGAAAAGGCAAAGAAAGGATCTGCTGGATCTAAAGGCAGGTAGATGGTTTCTCAGGCAGTAGTTGAATTATGGGATCCATCCATAGACAAAATGTAGACACAGGAAGGCTGTCAGGGATGGACGTACCTAGGAAAAACCAAGACGGTAAGAGTTATCACTAAATCCATGATCTTTTTCAGTAGCAACTTTGTTCAGAAATAGTTTAACTGTGCAAGTACTTAGGCCAAATAAAATATGTTTTATTATTTGTCCTAGGTCACAGCAGGGTCCTCCATCAGGCTAAGATGGGCAAAGTCTACCTTAAGTATAAATAAATCCCATAAGTGTGATTGAGTGGTAGGTCTCAACACCCACCGTAGACATGCACAACCCCATGAACTGATCTATTCAGGATATAGAGATGTGCATATTTTACGAAGAATATAGTCCAAAAGAAAGTTATTCTAAACTGCTAAAATATGAACACAGCTTAGTAGTAGGTAAATATTAAATGATGTGTCTTCTGTCAGTTTTCCATGTATTGCAAATATGCTGTTCAAAGTATATTTGTTAAGAACACCAGTGCAATGCTAATGCAATATAGTAGGGTTGACAGCTGTGCCTGTTCATAGTCCCAAAGGATTCCCCAGCGTAGCCACCACTTACTGCAGTCAGAACAGGAGGAAGTTTGTTATAATACTACAAAATATTATTAAGGACTCTGTTGAGGATTTGTCGTAAACACTGCATGAGATAATTGAGTGGCTGGACAGTTGCTGACATGTACCTTCAAAAACCCTGTTTCTTCTTTTAATTCAGGGACAGTACCTTGAATTTGTCAGCTAGGCATAAACACTGTTCCCGGTGAACTTTAGACAGAAATATGTCAAATATTCTGGTTCTTATATATCCTTTCTACAAAAATCTGCAAATTCTAGCAGTCCTTGTCATTATGTTTCACTTTGGGCAAGAAGACAGAAAATTGCTTGTTTTACAAAAATTCAAAGTGCTGATCCCAAACCTGGGTTTCCACCACAAGCCATCCTGTCCCAGTATCTCCCTGTGCTGTGTCACTGTGGTTACCTTTTTATGTCTGGCAGATTTGGATGAAGGATATAGCAAAGGATTCTGGTTATGGGGTTTTCTGTCCTGCACAGGTCGATAATTCCTGTTACATGCTGAGCACCCTTTATCCTGCGGAGCCAGAAGCTGAAGTTTTGAACAGCATTCCTGTGTACACAGCAGAACTGAATAGCATTTCTGGCATGTATTATGAGAAATTATGTAATTCAAGATGTCAGCTGCATTAACTGGCTTTTTAGCTTGTTTATCAGGGTGGAGAGAGCTAATACCCAGAATTAAAATGGTGCTTAGTCCTCTGCTTGAATGGACAGTACAGCTCAGAGCTGAGTTTTGAAAGAAAACCTGTGATACAAATACTGATTTTTTTTTTCCAATGGTATAAAAAATGCATAGACTGCAATACATAAACACACGGGCTTCATGAAACTAAGCAGGGTTTTCTATCACAATCTTGAACAAGACAGAATTTCAAAAGGCTTCATTTAACATTCAGCAAACCTTTGATATGCCTCTTCTCTGAGTTTTATCAGGCACCTTTGCAAAGTTGTTTTTTTCAATTTAAACTGTTTCTTTTATTTGAAGAAAAAAAAGTGGCCTCTTTTTTGCTTCGTGTTGTTCAAAAATGTTTCCTTAGCAAATTGAATATTACAATTTCATAAACAATAAAAGTGCATATTCATATTTGAATAAATAATTGTGTTAAACAACATACAAATAGGTAAATGTAACTGATTTAGCAGAACCATTAAAATTCTGAATTTGTTCCTTATAAGTAATTCGTGGAAAGGAGTGTCACACAGACAGGGTGATCA
>NW_010578068.1:0-28196 GCF_000705375.1 Tinamus guttatus
AAATGAAGGCATGTGTTATTAAAATATCTGATTCTTATGAAATGTTGCTCTCCCCAGAAGCACTAGATGACTTAAATATGAACACTGTTGTCCATGGACTAGGGAACAAACAAAATATTACAAATAAAGGATAATACTGGCTGTGATATGCTTGATTTGGGGAAAGATGCCCTCTAATGTGGCTATTGGGAGTGCTGTTTGGTTTAATTATATTTAATATATTCATTAATAGGAGAACATAATCAGCTTAGGAAGGAAATGACATGAATATGTTATAGGGAATAACAGAGCAGGTAGGAAAATAATACAGATCAGTTTGGACTCTGATTTGGGAAAGCACTTAAACAGCCTCTTATCCATGAAAACACTTAAAAGTACATGTCAAAATTTAGGAATATATCTCAAAAGCATTGAAGATGCCATGATCAGGATGTTGATGGAAGTTATTGCACAGTCACCTTTTTTTTTTTTTTCATTTGCCCCAGTGTGTGCACTTTGCCAAAGGAATGAGAAATGGGGAGGAGTAATTCTCAGCTGTCAAAATTGACGCTGTATTTTTGACTTAAAGTTCAAGATTACAGATAAACATCTATTTACACTCTCTTTCGCAGAAGATATTTTTATGAGTTGGGTTCTCAGGAGATTTGAGCAGGTAAAAACCTTTATTAAACTTCAAGTTGGAGGGAAAAAGTATCAGAAATAAAAATGTATAATAAAAAGGAGAAAATTGAGAGACCTGAGCAACAGTGAACGTTAGATGGGAGACACCACAAAGCAAGGAAATTTTGCACTTTGCTATGGAAAAAGCAGTAGTAGCCCTCCCACAGCTGTTTGCTGAAACTACCTCATGGTGCATTTCTTTCAGTATCCCAAGTGGGGATAAACTACAGAGGACTCATCAAAAAGGATAATCTCTCTGCCCTGCAGAAAACCCTTTTGTATATGTTAATGAGGATTATCATATATCCATAACTAAAGGAAAGGAATTAAAAGTTGTCTGCATGTATGTATGTCTGCATACATTTGTGGTGGGGCTTATTTCATCTAATTATCACGAGGAATTAATTTTACCTGCATCATGAACCTACATGACTATTTGATGAAGCTGATCCTATACCATGGGTGAGACAGGGGATAGGCTAGGGTTTTGGGATAGATGGAAAGAAGGGGATGGGACGAAAATGGAAACTTTTTAGCAAAGAGTTCTGAGAATTTGCTAAGTAGCATTTGTGCCAGACATGGAGAGTGTATCTAGCAGAGCCCTGCAGCAAGTTCTCCTACATCTGATGCTATTCAGTATTTTATTTAGTACTTTAGATTGTAAAAGAGAAAGTTATCAATGTTACTAAGGATTATAAGCATCTGCAATAAGGATTAAAATTTTAAAAGTTCCAATACACTGGAAAGAAAAATCTGAAATCAATAAGATTAAATTTAATAAAGGCAGGGCCGAAATGTTACACAACGGAAGGAGAAAATCAAATGCACAAATAGAAAATGAAGGATAAGTGGCTTGAATAGAAAATGATCTGGATATTAGTAAAAATCAGCATGCAATATAGCTATGAGAATATAAATTTAATTCTTGCATGTATAAATTTGTTAGTCAAGGTACATAATTATTTCAGTACCACTAAAGGAGGACTCAGCTGGAAAATTGAACCTCATTTAACACCTCACTTTAAGAAACATGAAGATGTATTGTCAAAGGTCCAGGAAAGAAGAACTGAACTTTACTGAGGTTAAGAAACCTTTCCAATGAGGGAAAGTTAGGGGAATTGAATTTGTTTCCTCTAGAGAGGCTGAATATCGGAAGGCTGTTTTGAGGGCTGAGCAGTTCTTCCTTGTGTTAATAAACAATAGCAGAGGGAATAATTTACCTTGCCCTGCAGCAAAAGAAATTTTGGTTCATAATTAAGAAAAGCTGTCTAACTAGAATGAGAATTAAACACTGGATCAGTGGAGTAAAGGAATTGGCAGCTTCTCCATCCATGGATCAGGTTACACAAATATCTGTTAAGGATAGTCTAGATATTCAGGAAGGAAGAACAGGAGAATCTTCTAGCCTCTCCTTGATCAATTTCTAAAAGGTTTATTCACAACACTTACAGCTGAAGTACCCTGAAAATTAAGAGGCATACACTAGTGGGCAGTTTAATAGCTTTCTTGTATTTCTGCTCTCCCTGATTTACAACTGCACCCTATGCATTTTGGCCTTCTTTTTGGCTGTCTTAAGAATGACTAACAAATTCTCAGATAATTCTAATATAGTAAATGTCCATGAATGCATATAATAGCAATGCTATCTATAATAAATTGGGCTAAATATAATAAAATAGTTAATTCTTCCAAACTAGGAAGGAGGTTAACTTATATAGCAAGTGCACAAAGGGAAAAAGCAGAGACCTCTTTCCCAATCTCAGGGTATGTAGCATGATCCGTATGCACCTCTCTTCCCCAAAAGAATAACTTGATTCCCAGAACCGTAACGTAACTGAAAGGCAGGCTGGAATGGTCAGTGTGTGGTCAGACCCACAGATGCAGAAGTGGCTCTGAGGATGACCAAGTGTTCGTAATTTATGCTCACATAATTTGGCAAAGTTACTTGTTGAATCATTTTGATCTTCTGGAAGGTGACTTAAATGACTTGTACTCATAGGAGGAAGAGTTCTCTGGACAAAGCTCCCTTTAATTTCCTTGTTGCTGGAGATATTATGGGATAGTTTATTGGCTGCAGCAAATTGCTATTCTATTGATTATAACAAAGCTATGTCATGTAAAATTTACTGAGACTCTAGCATTAGGACTAGTTAAAGATGTAATGACTTTTGACCTAATGAGATTTCTACTTACAATCATTTATCTCTACCTACAGTCTAAAAATACAAGCATTCATCTATTTATGCTCTTTAATCAAGTCACTTTGTACACATATTAGGCTCCTTTATTATTTTTGCCAACATCAAATAAAAAATCTAATGGACCAATGAATAAAAGGAAATAATATAAAAGTTCCTGTATAGACTCTAAAACCAAATGCCAGTTTCAATATTCGTAAAAATGTCACAGGGCATCACAAAGGAAAGTGACCTCAAAGTAAAGCAAAATTCCCTCATACTTTTTTAAGATTCACTTTTTTACTGAAAGAACATCTAAAATCTTATTCAGCTGGGCATTACATTCAAATGTATCATCACTCTGGAAAGGTTATGGAGAATTTTAATAGCTCAAAGTAATCTTTCACAGTAAGAAAGAAACTGAACTCTAGAAATTGTTGGTATATGTTCATTAAGACACTGCACAAAACTTAACTACACTGTATATTTAAATCTGCCTTGATTTATAACATAGAAGAACTCTCCTCTGGTGGAGTACTCAGATAAAAGCATTTTGCACTTTGTAAAACTTCTGAAATATTTTACATGATAGCAATTTAGTTTTAGCATACCCTAAAACTACATAAAAAGTGCAGTTTTAGGTTTCAACACCGAGGCAAGTTTTAGTTGACCCAAGACTGATAAAATATTAGTAAAATAGAAAAAACATAAACCACTGCCCCAGATCAATGGGATGTTTTGAAATTTGTAACTTTCTAAAGGGAGAAAATCATTCATTTACATTTTTTGTACCCGCTATCAGAATAAAAAATCAAAAAGCGTGAAATCCAAATCTCATTGCCAGAAATCCCACTCTTGGATGAATTTATTTTACAATTAGTAGGTGCCTAAAATAAAATGCTCATATGGCTTTTGGCAACTTAGTAGCTAGTTTCTTATCTGAAAAAAATGTATTTTTGGCACTTCAGATGATCCAATACACAGGTAAATGTAAACTTAGCTGTTAATCTGTGCAGATGCAACTAGAGCATGCCGTTCTTTCATAAAATGATACTCATATGGAAAAATAAGGCAAAAAAAATCCCCCCTCCTCCCCTTACTGGAGATCCGTTTCCACATCTGTTTCTCAGAGTCACTGTGCTCATTAAAGTAGGAAGGAGATCTAACATCACAGTAAGCAGGATCTCAGCGTATTACTAGTTACATGCTTATTTCTGAAAATAATTCCTTTCTAGGTCTTTAATGTCCAGCGAATTAAGCTGTCTGGAGCTGAGCTGCAACAGACTGTTGGTTCAGCATCCAACACAAAGAAAACTTTCACAGGAGGTTTGAATACTTGTTTATTGGTACCCTTAATTAAATAGGAATTAGGTATGGTACTTTGGGCCATATTTTTATTTGTTAGGAAAAAAACAATATACAAAAGCAACTTGCTGTTTATTACAATTAAGACAGAATATTGGTAAATATGTCATGCTGTGGCTTAGGATACATCTCAGGTTCAGTGCTTCAGTTCTTAGATAATTTCTTTTTCAAAAGCATCTGAAGATCCTAAATGTTTGCCATTGTGCTAATGCAGAACAATTTCTTCATAGACACCTTACCCTGTTGATTAATCTCCTGCTGCAAATCGATGGATGATAATTATTAAAATGAATAATAACTTCTGCAGAGCAATCTAAAGGCTCAAGAAATGAGGTGGTTTGAGAGAATAAGCACAATCACTTCCCTCCAAGCATCAAGGGAAAAATACACATCCTACAAACCATTAGAGTTTCCCTGTGTCTTTGTCAATATCCTTGATATTTGAGTGGAGCACTCAAACCTACCTGCAGATACAGCAGAAAGACCTTTTCTTCACCAGCTTCAGCTGGAAGTCTTCATTCTCTGCTTAGAACAAAGTTTCTACTCAACTTCTCAGCCCTTAGACAGAACAAGCCTTCCTCAGATATTCATATTCCTCAAATAAAAGGGCTCCCTCTCCATGCCAATATCCAAACAAGACTAACTCCTCACAGCTACTTGATCATACACTTGATAAGCAACTCCATAACACACATTTCAGCTCTGGCAAAGGAGTTTGCTATGTCATGTCAGTCAGCAAGTACAGTGAACTTCAAGGCAAAAGATGTGAGTATGTTGGAGGCAGACTAGGTATCATTTTTTACACCCATCAAAAATCCACTGCTTTCTGAAGTAAGAAGACATTCAGATGCAAGCAGAGACAAGCCACTAAAGACCACAGTGTAAGAAAGTTGTGGGGAGGCAGGCAGTGTTATTTCCTCACTCTATGAAGTCTAGGCAGTCATGCTATCGTCTAGATACGGATCCAATCCAAGACTTTCTGCAGGTTCATAGGATGGATGGAAACACATGCAGTACAGTTCAGAGCTCACCAGATCTCTTATCTCATCCTGAAATATATTGGGCATAATACTATGATAGACATCCTGGCCTGGTCTGTTGACAGCTGAGTTGTCATTAGTACCTACTGCCTGCTGGGCTACAATCATTAGCGCATCTCTGTCACTAAAATATTCTGCCTGTCACTTTTTCCTCTTCATACTTCATCATAAGCCTTACATCAAACACTACAGGACAGTGTCACTTTCAAGTTGAAACAATTTTTCATAGGATTTGAGGCCTGGAAAGAGAAGAAGAGATATGACACAGCCATATGGGTTTCTATCCCATATTTCTTGGCTTATATAGATTTCTATGTCATATGCACTCAGTGCACAAACAAAAAGACAATTTCAGCATCTATAAGCCTGGCAAACCCCACCTCATGTCTAAAACCTCCTATAATGAAAATGAAGTGACTAAGATGTAGCTGACAGTTTCGCTGATGGCGCATACATCAGAGCAGAACACAGTTCATCCTTTCAGATTGTAATAGCTGTGCATTGCTAACAATAGACAATCCTGGTTTGGTCAGTAAGCAAAACAGAAATCTTCAAGGACACAAACATAATATTGCTTCATGAGTGCCTTTTTCACACAATCTTTTACTCACACACACTAATCTTACAGAGCTGTGCTTTGCTGCTCGTTCTTGACATTGGTAATGGGATTGCTCCAACACAGTTCATCAGAAGCGCTGGCTCATAAGTGCCTACACTGTAGATCTGTGATGCAGAGTTGCTGCAAACATCTTCCTCCACATCTTCTACGTGTGAATGGTCTGGTATTAGCTCAGGTCAGAAATTTAGTCCATGATCTCTCCTGTCATCTCTCCCCCAGAGGATTAACCTCTGCCACAGGGGCTGAAACAAGTAGAACTCCTTAGGAAGGAATGTTCATCACTGTTGTGTTTGTTCTCTGAGCTGTTTCCCCCATGCCAGTATAGAAAGGACAGTATCAATCCGTCTTGTGAATAGGTTCTTTTCCTATTTTAATCTGACTTTTCATCTTACTGAAGTCCTTCAAAAGTGTCAATTTCTTTATCCAATAAAGTAATATTGAGCAACAAACAGAATGTTAAGCTTCTCTACAGCTCCAGCTGGGGGAAGAAGCTGTTACTGAGAAACTCATCTTTATTTATGTTTTTTCTTTTTTTTTAATGAAAATGAGAATAATAATCCAGCACAAAAAAAAAAAAAAAAACCCAAAAAACTGTAAGTCAGATGCAAACTTTAGGACTGACATATGATGTAATTTTAACATGAGTCATATGTTTGCTCTTTTTTTTTTTCTTTTCTTTTCTTTCCCTTCTTTTAAACCCCATTCTGTGAATCAGGTAAAAATAGCATCTAATATTTTGAAAGAGAATACATTTTCATTTCCCATTCTTCTGCATCCAAGGGTTCTAACACTTGGATAGAATGTTTTATTTTAAAAGATGTTTAGTAAGGGACAACCTTTAGCGTGGCTGAACTGAGGAGATTCCCATAGCTGAGGATAGGCTAAATCTGATGTTTGTAAGAAGGAATCACAAAGATGCCATTAGTGTTGGATGAAACCTTCACTCATGGCCCTGTGTAGAGACTTCTGTGTATGTTGTCTGGTGTCCTATATTTGAAGTGCCTTGTGTTTCTAATAAGCACTTCTAATATAGCTCCTGATAAGACACGCTGCTGCTGGCATAGCTTAAAATCTTTACTAGCTTACGTGTTAGAAAGCAAAAAGATTTCTCTCACTTGACTCTGCTCCTTTTCTTACCCATCTGTCTATGATAATAGGGGGGAAGAAGAACAGGGAGCTCTAACCTATAATAAGGAGCATTATACTGAAAAGATTTAGAAAGCACCCTCCTTGCTGTATTAAATTAAACATTGGTCTGATGGATCCATTGTCCAGAGTTTGGTGTACCTGGTTTTATATGGATCAGTTTCATGCAGTTTGTGACATTGTTTATATACCCACACCAGAATAGAAAGGATGAATTTATAGCCCTTATAAAACCAGCAGGTTGAAAAGGGCAACCTGATTAGTCAGTTTGCAGTATGCCCTACACTTCGCAAACTAAACATGCCAGCTGGAACTACTTAGCCTGCTAACAAATATCCATATGCCACGAAATTTCATAAACAATGAAAATGGTCATTTTTCCCCTTTAGTTCAAAATGTAATCTGCTTTTTAAGTACATTTTCATTTTTAAGAACCCATTGCAATGAGACAGAGAGCATCTGGAGTTAAAGCTACAGCTATAACGTGAATAAGCAGCTGTCATGGTGTATTGTAATTCAGCACCAATCACAGTCTAAAAATAAAAACCATAAATAAGGGGAAAAAAAAGCCCTAAGCCCATAAAAGTTAGAGATGAGTTCCTTAAAGAAAACTGAGGGAATAGAAATACACTTTCTGAAGGAAAAAAAAAATGAAAGAAAAAGAAATGGAAAAAGAAAAAGAAAACCTAAACAAACAAACAATAAACCCACCTAAAACCTGGGAATCATCTCTATTCTCTCCAGGCGTGTCTAAACAGATGGGTACAAACAGATCTGAGCCCCTCTGACTTGGTAAGATCCCACTCTGCTCCAGAAGCTGCTTGGATGCATCAAATAATATTTTCTGGAAGAAGAGTATCCTCAAAAACATCAGGCATCTGCTTGAACAGAATCCACTCAAACTGCCAGAACCTAATACACTACATTACAAAGCTCTTACTGAATAAGGGAGAACATTCATCGTTTTCTTAATGAAAAAAGATTTTGCCTAATTACTGAGATTTGTTGACTTCTGGCCATTCAGAATCCAAAGTTTCCTTTGTAACATGAGGTCACAAGCAGGAAATGACACACACTGTGCTTTCTTGCTCTCTCCTTGCCCCTGGCAAGAGGCACTCCTCCAGTTTGCTTTGGAGAGGGCTCTCCCCTCTGTCAGCTCAGCAGCAGGCTAATAGAGCACTTGAAAGTGAGTAATACACTGCCTCCACTCACCCTGCTCTCCAAGCATTGCCAACATCTCTAGCAGTTCAAGCAAAAGAATAAAATGAATGCGCGCTCAGCTGTGGGCCCCCTACCAATTCATAACACACTGCACAGCCTTCGCAAAACAGCGAGCAAGAGAGCTTGTAATTCCCTGCAACTCACAGCCACACCACAATCAATACTGCATAATGCAGACGCATTGCTCCTCTCCAAAAGTCATTTCTCCTGCAAAGAATTCCTTTTCTCTCTTTCTCTCTTTTTATTTTTTTTTCCTAAGGAAAAGAGAAAAGCCTCAAGGAAAGCAAAAGAGGGTTGTGAAAAATCCATTGGTTTTAAATTGCTCATCAGTGGCATCCCAGATATATTTAAATTACAGTTTGGTGCAGCATGCATAAGGATATATTACATTTTATAGGGTTCTTGCTCATGTTTATTCTCTTCCAATCTCCTACTTCAAATAGACTTCAGGTAGAAATCTTGTATAAAGAATGCAAAGCATAAGTCAGTCCAATAAGCAATGACCTAAGTTTGTCCACTGATAGGTCCTGAGAGCAATTCTGCCTATTTGGCAGTGTTTCATTGTCAACCTTCTTGAAGTGCCTTAGTGCTCACAAGCATAGGTAAGTTACTCAGCAACACCAAGATTTTTGAACCGAACAAATGTTTTTTACTTCAAAGCAATTCTCCTCTATTAGCATGGCAAGAAATTGCCTTTGTCCAAGTGAAAAACTGAGGAGTCAATATTGAAGCAAGCCCATGCATATAAACATTTATTATCATGCAGAAGACACAATACTCTGTAGGTATGTCTACACTGCAGGGGAAAAGAGAGCTCAAAAGGGGGATACCATTCTCCATGTCCTCAGGTTTTTTCCATCCACATTGGTGCTTGCAGCTCAGATGTCCATGCTATACATGGAAAGCACTGGATTTGAGATAACTGCTGATGCTGTGGGAGCATAATGCGCTCAGTCTTTTCTCAGCCTGCTCTGCCTATACTACTTACAGAAGAGTTTGGATTCGTGTCAAGACCGGGAATGGACTCAGGCTCTGCTCTCAGAGAACTCATAGATTCACCTAAACTTAGAGCTGCTAACACCCCTGCACATAATTCCTGTGGATGGAAGGCAAGTCTGCACTGGAGAATGGACTCACACCCACAATTTTTTGGTAGTGTAGGCATACCCTTTTTGAGAACATGCCTGATTTCTTTGCTTTAACTGTTTGCCACATAGTATTTTAATTGCATATCTAAGGACATCATTTGCCCTTTCAGCCTCCCCATTTGACAAGGACTGAAAATTTACAGCTTTCACAGATGTAAAAAACCCACAGCAGAGCAGGTACACTCTTACATGCATACATACACTTGCTAAAAATGTGGAACTCTCCATATATATATTTTAGTAGTAACTGCATTAATTCTCAGCAGCTGGATGTCTTGCTCCTTCTTGTCACCAGTTCTGGAAGGTTTTTAGTTTCCCACTTAGATAATTTCCTCCAAAGGGAGTAGAAGAGCTCCAGCGACAGATAAGGAAAATAACCTGGTAGCTGAGAAGAGGTTATTGGCTTCCGCTGCTTGTGAACAGCTCAACAGCATGGAGTCCTCCAGGTTGGTGTATCTCTATAGTCTTGACCCACCTGGAGATCCATGGTGTCGAACCATGAACTTATGAAGACAGCACTGCCTCCAATGGATGAGGGAGCTTCTCTTCATCCTCAGCAGGTGGAGCAGTCCGCGGCTTCCTGCATCCTTTGCCATTTCTTCTATTATGGGCACATTTCTTTCTTTTACTACCCTTTTTGTGCCATTGTACAGTTTAATACACATGGACAGTAAGAGATGGTACATGCCTCTCGTTTCAATATTTGATAACTGGCAGTCACTTTACACCTTCTGTACTCAGTAGTTTCCATATCACTTAAAGTGTCAAGAAAACCCCTCCCCAGCAGAGGTCACAAAATCTCTGATTCCATTCATATTCTATTGGTGCCTGTTCTGTTTTGCACTGGGGTAAAGAAGGGAGAAATGATTAAGAGAGGCATTGGAGGGCCAGGAAAATTCTGCTGAAGAAGGGGCATTTGTGAAATGTCTCAAAGATGACAATGGTCTGGTTTGATACTCCAAGTGCTAAACAAGATTCTTTCCAAACCCAGGTCACATGTTTATTTCCAAGGAAGATTAGATGCTATAGAAGAGTTGATAATGATCTCCCAATATCACTTCCTGCCATTGACAGAGGTTGAAATACAATGTCATAAAATGTCCTTTGGTTCCACTGGCTCTGTATTTCATTGTATGCCTAATGAAACCTCTTTCCCAGACTATGGTTATTATTTTCAAGTTTTCTGGTTTGACCATTTCTCTCCTACAGTTTGAGCAGCAT
Source organism: Tinamus guttatus (assembly GCF_000705375.1). The sequence continues at coordinate 10,598 of NW_010578068.1, forward strand.
GATGGCTATAGATCGTTATGAAAAAGTATTAGAAAATCTTCCTGTGAAGTTTTAGATAAATTAAAGAGCAAATTTCAGCTGACTGCTTGACACTAATTAGCTTAGCTTTACAAATCCCTGCAAGGTATTATAAGAATTTTATAACATGCTATGCATTTTACAAATGAGTATGCTGAGGTCTGCAGAGAGGCTAAATGCCACATTACCCTTTTATGCAAACAGATGACCAATGTGTTGATTAAGCTGTGTGGTGATACACTTTTGGCAAGAGTTTCTTCCCTGGGGAGTGATAGCAGGATATTTGGAACAAATAGGCATCTATTTGGAACTCATCCTCTCTACTGGTTTGCAGCCCAGGTTTGTTAATTTATCAGGCACTGTGCAAAGACAATCTGTTAAAGCTGTGATTGTCTAATTTATGGGTGAAAGATATTGCAACAAACAAACAAATAAGCAAGAAAACACAATTCTTTCCCCATCCCCCCCAAATCACGTGAAGGGACAGTTCCTGGAGACATCATGGACAGAGAGGCGAAGCTGGAGGGGTAGACTGAGAAGAGATTGTGCTGGTTATGCACAAACAAGACAAATATACACGGAGAAGCAAGCCCTGGTACATATACATTGGTAAGATTTTTTTCAGGTCAGCCATTCATATTTTTGTGATCTGAATTATATCTTTTTTTGCCTTTTTTTTTTGTGTGAACAAAACAGTTCACCATTCACTATTGATATAATGGCATGACATGACATGACAGCATTTCCCAAGGGCTGGAGCAGAAACGGAGCCAAAACTCCTCACATATGCATGATGAAATCACCACAGGGAAGAAGGGCAGAGAGCAAGTTAACTCTGTAAAAGCCTGGATAATTCAAGGGGGAGCATAAGACGAAATCATGCAGTCATTTAGACTCCTGCTCAGTAACATAAGGAAAGTTAATCCTTAAACCTCTCTTTTTTTTCTAGAGCTGTAGAATAAGGATGCTATGCTATAATTACAAGAGAGTAGGATCTAGTGTTTAGCTGACATGTAATTCTTAAAATTTATAGAGAGAAACCAGTGACAATTCAATTTTGGAAACTCAGCTACGTCAAGAATGTACTAATTGAGAGGGGAAAAAGGTATTGCAGCATTTCGCAGTGCAACCCTCTAAACATGCCTCCCATAGATATCTTCAAAATATTTGATCAGAAGTAATTTCTGGTTTCTGCAATTAATATGTTTGGTGTTTTTTTTTTCTTTTGCATGGTATTGCAATGAATCTTTGCCCAGAGACAAAATACACTAAATTTGAGAGGTTTTAGGGATTCGTCTGTGCTTGCTGCTTAATTTCCATTTGAAATTACAAGTCTGCTTGTGACATTAACTTTAGTTGCATTAATGTTAGATGATTGTGATGTTTTAACAGGGGCAAATTATGAATACAAGCAGCAAGATCAAAGAAATTCCTATGCCATACCTAACTTTTCTTCAGTTGCCCGAGGTAATCTTAAGAAAACATATACATGGTAATTCCACTTCTGATGATGATGTTATATATATTTAATTTATACAGCGAATGGCACATTACATCCTGAGTTGACTTACTGAAAGCTTGTGATTCCTGCTTACTAAGATGTAACTCTGCAAATAGCCCAATTGGAATATATAGATTGCTGCTGAGCAAGCCCATTGAAATATATAGACTATTGGAGAGACTACTGCTTCTCAGAATGAGAAAATGTGGCAAAATCTGACTGCAAACAAAAAAAAAGGGGGGGAAGGGAGAGGAGAGGAAAGGAGAGGAGAAGAGGAAGAGGAAGAGGAGAGCACAGCCTGGTCCCTCTGTTTTCTTCCCTCTTTGGAAGGCAAAAGGGAATTTTAAGAGACTCTGTTCCATCTCATGAATTCTGTCAGTAATTTTTGTCTTGGAGTGAGAAGTTCAAATTTACTATTATATTGCTGCAAAATATTATTTTCTGTAAAATACTAGGCCTCAATCGTATGTTATTGAAAACTGTTTCAGAGGTTGTTTTAAAGTTTTATGAAAGAACATTCTCAAAGCACATTTTCTTTTATTCCTTGCTTGTTCCCTTAAATGGTTCTGTTTGGGCGTTTCTCTTTTCACATTACAAAAGCCGGATAAAATTGCCCCCAGAGATCACTAGTATCACCAGCAGTTAATTACCAGCAATTGTGCTTGACTCAGAAGCCTCTTTTCTTCAATGATAATATGCTGTATTAAGGAGATAGGCAACTGCTACCCTAATAAAACTTGGATAATTAAATTCCTATATTTCAAATTCTACCTGGCATTGCAATGGGATATCGTATTCCTCTGACAGCATTTAATACTGCTGAACACTGAAGTAGCTGGCACGTCTCAATCCAGGAATGTACTGCCTGCAGTGCAGTGGTGAGTTTTCAGTGTGACCCAATCAACTGGTAACATATTTTATTACTCCTTTCAATTGACAGATAGCAAAAAAAATGTAAAGCATTTCCAATCCAGCATCCTATTGAGCATAATGAAAAATCTAGTTTGGAAGTGCTTTTTTTTGGTAAATGCTTATATAATAATGTATAAGTGCTTACATTATAATATATAATTATGCATTATTTATATTATTTTACAAGTCCTTGTATTATAATTATATATAATATAATTATTACATGTAATTGCCCATATTTTTGAAAGTGCTGAGCACTGACAGTTACAGCTGAAGGGTATGGAAGCAAGAGATTCCCAAAATCTCAAAAAATCATACTCGCACACTTCCCTAACATGTTGGCATTAAGACTTCATTATAAATATTGCTAATAACATGAGAGAATGCAGCACAGACAAGATGAAAGCTGTGGTCAGATAGGCTTTTTTATAAGCATCACAGAAATGAAAGTTACACATATAAGATGGAAATCCTGCCAAGCTGGGGAATTTCTTGCCTATTTAAAGCAACTAGTGAAACAGACTTGTCAGAAAAAAAAAAAAGTCCACTTATTTCCAAGGGAAACTGAGACAGAAACTTGGTTTAAAAAGATGCAGCCTCCTTAGGATGAGAAAGGTCCAATATCTATTAGAGGTCTTAGTATATCCTTTTGCTTGTTTATTTTAATCTGAAGTAAGAGATTGTCTAATACTACCTGTTCCCAAAGGCATAATGTGAAATCTTTCCACCATCAAAAGGAAAAGGAAATATAAAATCATCAAAATCAAAAGGAAATATATCCTGTCTCCTGTCTTCTGTGGAAGCAGGATTTCACCCATGGCAGCTACTTACGACCCGAGATTTCTAGCTAATAGGAAAGCCAGCCAGAATTTATCTGATGTGAATTGTGTACTGTGTACCACCAAACTAATGAATAGTTGCTGATAGATATTTTTTCTACAGGGCATTTCACTTTGCTGAGTCATAGAGTTTTTGCAGTATGTCAAAAATGAAATGATTCTTCTAAGGGCCAGCATTTTTAATCTGAAGACCAATAAAGAACAACATGCAGCTAAAATCTTTTTAAAGGACAGGACTATCCATCATTCCAGGCATGATTTTGACATTATTCAATATCTTGGTAACTGACCATGCAAACAGCCTATGCCCAAATACTGCCACAATGACCTCTTCCTTAAAAGACTTATAACCAACAGTGAAATGACGAATTATTTACACCATTTGCTTTAATAGTTGTGTAAAACCCAGCAGCTATCTGGCTACACTGTGGCAGAATGCAAGAGAAAGAGAAGTTTGAAATGATCTCATCCATGCTAGGGGTGTGTGATTAAAGACAACAGCATTGTGAAACAATTGCTCATCAAATGCATCTATAAAAAGAAAAGAGAGATTTGGGGTCCTAAAGAGTCTTCAATAAAGCAATATTCTAAAATACTACCAGCCTGATTGTTACCCACAGAAAAATCAGAGGCTTCTGCTACCCAGAGAATTTGCTTGCAGAAGAAGTGACTACCTGATTATATAAATCATACATGAGACAATCCTACCCCTGGCCGCAGGTGATCATTTGCTTTAGCGGTTTAAATATGACTTCCCTTTTGAAAACAAAAGAAAACAAAAGCACCTATCAGCTCTATCATTATGTTTTGAAAACAAATAGCCTGCTAGGGTTCAATTGCAAAAACCTGTCTCTTTTTGTTGGGTTTAGCATCTGTTGCAAAAAACATGGGATGTTTGTCCTTGATCAAGTAGGACAAGGAACACCCAGGTCTCCTGGCATTTTCAAAAGAAATGATCTTTCATATTAAGCTATTTAGCTCCTTGACAGCTTGCAGCTCAATGTATTAGTCATTTCCTGAATGCCAGAGAAGGAACCATTTATTTGAATTTTTTATGGAAAAGTCACAAGCACAGCACACAGCTGTTTGTACACTAAAAAGCTGAATTTGCCATATGACATTTTAACAAACCATCCTCCATCTGTTACACTATCAAAAACTTTAGCCTGTCAGAAACTATCCTTTGTTATAAAGATATCATAAGAAGAGTGCATTCCGTAACTATGTTTTAGACAGGACATTAATCCTTACATGGAGAGTATAATTTTTCACAGTAATATAACTGTGGTTTCAGAACATCTGTGGTTTTCACAATAATTTTGACTTATTAAGAATTCATCTCTGTCTTTTTTATAAAGGAATGATCTTGCATGGAGTGGAAGTGGCTTTAACAGTAGGACTATAATTAATTCTTGGAGTCTTTGGAGTTTTGTTTCTTATGCTATATATTTTTTTTAAAACTAGGCAAACAGCCATAATAAAAAAGAAATCAGTGAGGGTGACTAGAAGACCAAGTCAAGAGAGCACCCCTCACACTTGTGTGTCAAAGTCTTGTGATTGCCCTGTCATATCAAGCACAGGAAATGAGGAAAGTAAGTTAATTTTCAAGAAGGCGCACTGCTTTGCCTCTGCCTGAAAGCTCCTAATTTCTCTAAGTCTGCTATGTATCATTCCCGACAGGTAGCAAAGAGCAAGAGCATCTCAGAAACAGAGGGCACCATCTTACCAAAAAAACCCCAAAAAGGAACAGGAGTCCTATGAAGGAAAAATCATGTCCCATTTACTGCAGAATACATGAATATAAAAATGGATGTGTAGAATATGAGGATATTTTTTTCCTTATTAGTGGTGCTGAGAAAACTAAACAGAAAATGATATATTTATGTAAAAGAAATCTCCTTTTTTCAGAATAGATGCATCTTCAACAAAATGTTGTTCTTCAGACATTGTTTTCTTTTTTCTTTTTTTTTGTTTTTCCTACTTGGTAATGATTTTTGTCTAAAAGCTAAAAGGAAGAGACAAGCAAGCAGAGAAATGTCATAGTTAGACAGAAGATAAACTGATTAAAATGGAGAACATAAAATTACATTGAAAGGTTGTGATGTGTTGCAAGACAAAAAGAAAATAAAAAAAGAACAAAACCAGAACCCTGGAAGAAGAAGCTATTTATTACTTTTTGCTCTTAGAAAATGCTGACTATTTTTCCTTCTAGTGGAAGCATTATTTTAGCAGAACTAATTCTCCTAGATAAGCAGATGTACACTAGTCTTCCTCTCTGGCTGCTGAGGCTCCCAAGGAATACTGTGGTTTTGAACGTCATGCATGCATCTTGCAGGTAAATGGGTAAAGAATCCTGATAGTGCACAAGACATGACTGAGAAATTTAAAATACTACTCAGCTCAGCGTACAACAACATAAATATCAAAGAAGAGGTTCAGTGTTTCTGCCACAGTGAAGTTAATTCCTAGAAAAACTGCATTGCAGATGGGTAAGCAGTGCAATGGATTGTTTGCATCTTTCCAGAAAGCAGGTAATGACCTAGACAGCAAGCAAGCCCACAGTGAAAAACCAAATCGGCTGACAAAGATGTTTTGATTGTCCTTGATGTTGTGGGGCTTTTTGCTATGTCAAGTTTTCCGAACTGACCCACACTTTTTGTTTTAACAGACAGGAGGAAAATGTCACACAGAGAGGCTCCAGGCAACTTCCCAGTGTATGGCAGCCATTTTGCTCAATGGAGGGCTCTCTTAAATCTGTTTTGGTGTTTATATCAACTGAAGACTCCAGTTATCTTGTAAATTATTTTCTTTTCCCAATAAAAGGACCAAATTACCTACTAACTTATTTCAGAGTAAAGTAGAAGAGTTGTTCCTGCTATTCTTAAATAAAAGGACATTAACGACAATCAGCCATGAACAAAGAGATTTTTATTCAAACATTACCATTACCAAGGAAAATACTGCTTTTGAAGAAAACTAGAATGTGAAAAACAAGAATTTCAGATTAATCTTTTTAATTCTCCTAAGCCTTTCAGGAACTTTTTCAATAACACTTGAGCAAAATACATACAGATATAGAAAATATAAATAAGAAGAGAATGGAAAAGGAAAGGATAAGGTTCAGGTTTCTGTTTCTGTTGTTTTAAAAAATCTGCTTAAAATATATGTAAAAGTGATCTTTTCCTACTACAGACCATACAGACTACAAAAGAAAAAAACCATAAAAAGACAACCACTGCCTATTTTCAGGGCAGTCTGAACTTTGAGAAAGACTTCTTCACCCTCGCTATATGGGAAAGAAGCTTCTTTTCACTCCAGGAAACAGAGCCTGGGAGAAATTACATCTTGCCAGGGCTGTCTCTGCAAATGTTGAGCCATCTAAGACAAGAAGCCCCAAGTCATTGATCAAGGAGTGCTCAGAGAGACATTCACAGAGGAAGCACCAGGTGGATGTAATACATACAGACAGTCCAGAGACCCTGGAAATGCTCTGCACTCAAAAGCTCTGCTAAGGCAATACAATATAAATGGAGAGGACAGGTATATCCTCCTCTCCACCCTTTAGGGCTGGACACCTTTGATGTGCCTTTGGCTTGCTGTTGCCAGTCTGTCTACTTTAATGCTCACAGTATTGCCGCAATGCTAGGCAATGCTGACAGGGAGTGTACTGCAGGTTTAAGGGAGTGGAAGCAGACAACAAAAATTGCTCACCTGGCATTTGCTGCCCTTAAAAAATGCTTCGGTTGGTAGATGATGGTGTGATGGAGACAGATTTCTTCCACTGTCTTTTCATGTCCTGATATTTCTAAAAGAAATAAAATGTAAGTGCCCTGAATGAAGCGGTCCCAGTAACACAGCCTCTGCTGTACAAATACCAGGGTGAGCCTCTTCCAGTGCCATGGGAATTAATAACGTCTATGTATTTGGGACTGGGTCTTTTATGCCAGCATATACCTGTGGGTATAATGGAAGACCATGGGTGAACTGCTTTGCTGAGAATCAAAATGTAAGTGGTCCTTGGGTAGGACTGCTTCAGTCACCCCATGTGGCAGGGGCTGGAAGACTGAAATATCTTGATGGTGGGAGTTTAAAGGAGATCCGGAAAATGAAAGTGAATTTCTCATCACACTCTTTGGTGCATATATTAAAAGTAAAGTAAAAATCTAGTCCTAGAGCCATGAACCAAATCCCATTTTTTTTCACTTGGTTTCAAGAATACCTGTATGACATCCTTGGTTTGCTAGGGGCTGGAGGGAAGAATCACGCACCTTTCTTCCAGCTCATTCCCTCTGCAGAGTCCCTGCAGCTGAGCCTATAGCCAGTGAATAAGACATGGGGTGGGGGAAGCAGAGAGGAGAAAATGGAGGCAGGAAAACTCTGGGAAAAATCTGTCCATGTGTGCATGTGCATATGTTTGTGTGTGCATGCATTCGTACATGTATAAGATGGAACATCTTATGGAACACAGTACATATGGATGGAAAAGAAACTGAAAATAAAAATGTAAGAAAGAGAAGAAAAAAAAAAAACCTCTGAAAGAATAAAAGAGGAAGGATGGAAAAGAAACTGAAAACAAAAATGTAAGAAAGAGAAGAAAAAAAAAAAGAGAGGGAGAGACATCAAACAGCAGTAAATGGGGGAACACATATTGCCTCTTTGTGACCAAGCCAAAAATATAATCTAGTTTAAAGAAAGAGAAGTGAGGGTGAGGGGAAGACAGCTGAAGGGAGAATGACTGACAGCTAAACAAACAGAGATCAAGAGGCAAAAGCAGAGGCTGGCCCAGAGCACTGGGGTGGTTCCATCCCTGATTTATTCATTTAAGTAAACAAGCATGGCTTGTTAGGAACATCATTAATTTTCCACTCACCTGTCTTGCTAACCAGGGATACACTGGTTACCTCAAACACTGTTTGCTTAGCTCATTCTGTCCTTTTTAAATTAGATTCTCCTTAGACAGATATTGGGATGTGTTTTGATGTTTTTTTTTTATTTCCCCAGAGATTTTTGTGTACAAGAACACTAAAAGGAAGATGGCAGTTATTCATTATAGCTTAAAGCAAGTGGATGCAGACCGAATCCTGCTGCACGATGTCATGATTAATTGGTTTGGAATAAGACTCAAAAAAAGGGAGCAAGCTGGATTAATTCTGTGGTGGAATGATGTATTTATTTTCTGTATACATGTGTGGGTGACCTCCTCTGAATCCTGTAATGATTTTCCTTCAGCTGCAACCAGAAAATAGATTTTGAGACTAAGTTATTTCTTGAGGAAGCAGAGTTACTGTTTTAGATTCTCTCCCTTCCTTCTTGCTCCCACCTGCAATTCCAAAGCTGATGAGTTAAGGTATACAATGAAACAGCACCTTATTAATTGGCTTTTACCTCCCCTACTCCTCAGGTTTTCTCATCTGTGGAGGTAAAAAGTGCTGACTTGGCACTTCATTCATTTATTTTTTTTCACGCTCTGAGGTCCCCTCGGTCCACCTTTTGCAGTGACATGTGCTCCTGCCTGATATTTGTGTAATACTGCAATTCCTGTGCTGTTTTGAGGTTTTGCCCATCTGTCCCTGTCTGGCAGACAAATATCACTTTACTGCGCTGTCAAGAGAATGGCTTCTTCCAACCTCGTGTGCTCCCCATGCCCTCGTGCCTGCTCCATGGCTGCTGAAGGCCTGCCCACCCATGGGCTCTGACTCGCTTTAGTGCATTTGCCTGTCAAACTGCTCTGTTTTCTCCCGTATTCTTTATTCTCTCTGTCCAAAATGCATCACTCGCAGAAATGCCATTGCTGAACATGGGCTGAGCATGCAACATGACTAAAGTCAAAGGTATATATGTATTTGTGCTAGTGCTAGGGTCAAAGGAAGTGTTTTTTGGGGGGGAGGGGAGGAAAGCCCTAACATGCAACCATTGCTTAAACCTCTGTCCAGTGAGAGAAACCAAACCAGGTAACAACTTAAAGAAAATCAAGTACATAATTGCCTAATAGTCTCTGGCCTCATACTGTGGCTGCTAGGCAGCCCCAAGCACCTGTGGCAGTGGTTCACCCTTGACAAGTTGCCATGCTTTCTGGTAATGGCAACGGGCTATCACGCTGCAGGATTTTGAAGAAAGAGGTGGAACAACATTTTCTTTTAACAGAATAACACCCTTCATCCAAGAGTATGAGCAATCCCACAGAGCAAGTACTGCTAAAAGCTAGATGCAAGGGTTTGAAGTTTCACAGAGTACATTCCTGGCAACTCAATCCATTCTGCTGTAAGAAATACTTAAAGTAGCCTACTAACAGAAAATCAGATAAAATTACCTCTTGTATGGGAAATTATAAAGTCATTCTAAATGCAAATGGATCCAGACAAAACAAAAGGTGCTTTCATTGTATTCATCAAAATACCAACTGCTTTTAGCAGTCACAAACTTATCATTTAATGGGCTATGTCACAGTAGTAAGAAATATGTTTTCATATAGCTGCCACTAGTAATGAAGTCATGAGCCATATGTTTCCTTATTCTGCTTCTCTTATCCCCACTAATTTGGCTTCTCCACATATACTTTCCATGCTGTTGTGCTGCCAACCCCCACCCCCCCTCTTCTCTCTCGCTCTCTCTCTCTCTCTCAAAAAAAAAAAAAAACCTTGGCCAAAGGATCTGCAATATTTTTAAAATGTAATATGGTGGAGAAATGAAATAAAAGAAAAATTAAACAGTTTCAGTGAACTGGCCAAAAACTGAGAGAATGCACTGTTCAGAATTCCTAATGAAAAAATGTTTTTTTTTTCCCTATCGAGTTAGATATTTTCAGCTATGATTTTTAGCCAATAGAAATCAAATATTATACTGAATTATACTGAGAAGTGTTAAATAAATTAATTAAATAATAATTTCCCTGAGTTTCTTCATTTTTGACATTCATTGTTTTTTAATACATATAAATGTCACCTATTGGTAGCTTGAACAATTTTATTTTTGCCTTTTTTCCCATTAGGTGTTTCCTAGGGCTTATACATAGGAAAAATAGTTTATCTAAAAGGAGGTAAAGTCACCCTGCTCTAAAATATTTTTATTATTTAGAGACAGCAGTAATTCCATAATACATGTTATAATAAGGAAATTTAATGTGCAAAGAATCACTATAATGACTGAAAATGAAAGAGGCAGGCTGTTTAAAAAAGATTGCATAAAACAGAAATGTGAAGATCCTCGCAACTGTGGTACCAGGTCAGATTCTTGCAATTAGGGAATAGAAGAGAAACAAGACAAAAAGTGGACTAAAAAGGTAATACTTAGTCCTAATTTGGGGTCACTCAATAAAGTATATATGCTATCTCACTTTTTAGTTCTATGTGGAAAGCAAAAATATGTCTCAGGAACTACATGTGACAAACCTGATACATTTTTATTTATGTGACAAATCTGGTACTTTTTTAAATTCCTACTGCTGTCAGGAGCTCTGAATTTAGACCAGTCCATGTAGGATAATTACCCAGATGATGCCATATTATCCTAAAGCAACACCGTATAACTTCATTAAAGCAATAAAATTTAATCAATTTTTGCCTCAGGCTCTCCTAAGACTTGGAATGAGCATTTTGTCTTCCAAGGCCAGCTATGTACTTAAAATGTAGTGCTTTGTATTGTTGCACTGATGCACAGCTAACTTAGCCTGTTCCTTCCCAGCTTTTACAGTGAGCTGATACTGAAATCCAGCAAATCTTCTCATACTCATACATGTGCACTTACATTATGCATTTTCTAAAAATACTAATTCCTGTGCTATGTCTTTAGCAATCTTCCCCTGCAGAGTTACAGTACCTAGGCAGGAAACCAGAACTGTATCACCCGCTCCTTGTTTGGAGACAGATACTGTGATTGCAAAGAGCACTCCTCATTCCCAGTTAAGGAGCCCAGCTCTGCAGCCCATGCTTGAACGAACTGCTGTTGCTCATGCAGATCTACTGTTTACATTTGAGGGACCCATTGTGATAGTGACAGGTTCAAAATTCTGTCAATGGGAGAAAAACACCCACTACATTTCAGGCGAAGGACCCCAAGGCTGCCTCATGGGTTGCAGCTACAAAAAAAAGTATAACCTGGAGCACTTTACTATTTACAGAGCATAGACATCAATAAGCCTTCACATTGATTTGTGAGTTATACTGCAAATGTTGCTACAATTCCCACCAAATGCAACTTCTGAGGAATCTGCACAGGCTGATACATACTGAGTGATGCTGTGTTCAGATCATGCACAGGTACACTGCACTGACTCTAAAAATAGCAGGTCTAACAATTAGCATTGTTGTTAATAAAAAGGTCAACTAATGTTTTACACACATTTACACATAAGTGTTAAAATAAAATGAGATTTTTTTGATGCAAAGTAAAAGGCAATAATAAATATCTGCTTTCTACACAGGTTCTCACCAGAGAAAGAAGCAGCATTCAGGCAGCCACCATGTTTGATTTTTCCTTCTTTTGCTCCAGGTGTTCTTTTTTACTGCTGCCTTGAAATGTGAAACTCACAAAAATACACCTTGAGCTTTTGGGGTGGATCGGAAGAAATGAATTTTCATTGATAGATATCCTGAAAAACTAATAATTGGAGCATTCTCACCAATCCTATGATTTGGCAGTCATGTCCAAATGTGACACAGATTAAGAAACCAGTTTCCACTGTGAGTGTACTGCCTGGGATTCATAACAGATCATCCAGCCTTTTAATATGGGCATCTTCATTCTCTAGAAGTCCTACCTCAGCATGGACAAATAAGAGTAGTATAGCCCTGCATCCCTCTTCTGCTTTTCAACAAAGAAATCCAGATTTTAAAAAAATTACTTGAAAAATGTAAGAAAGACATAAAGATTAAATGTGAGTACAAGTAGGAGATTTGTTAATAAAAACAGATAGATGGTATTTATTTCAGATCAAGCTCTGCATCAGACAGGAGCTGAAAATTAAAAACAGCCTGCCACAGGCAATAACCTGTTCCGATGGTGGTAACATGGCCTGTGTGATGAGGCTATGATCACTCTTCTGATCTCCCGTGGGCCTGTTTCTTTCTTTCCCTTCTTGAGAACCTGGCGCTTCCAATCTATTCTAATTTTCCCAATTCTAGGCTCTGCTTTCTATTGCTCTGGCTACTGTACATCCTGTCAGAGGAAGGTGGAGTTAAGGATTTGACATGGAGGGAGAGGCAGTACTGACATGATGTTGAGTAAGAACAGAGAATACCAGAGATCAAATGATCCTAATGGGTGACGTTTTAGCCTTGCCTAGCTCTGTAATTATGCATAATATTTCTCCTTTAATCCTGGCTGATGTGAACAAATACACATACACTAAAAGTGTCTCTTTGCAAAAGGACTATCCCATAAGATCAGGGTGCTGAATTCAGTGCTGGGACATCTGGCTTCTGGTCCCTATGGCATCAATATCAGACTAGACATATTGTCTCCTTCCTTGTGTCTTTGCTGACTTCTTTGTAGAGAAATGCCTTTTGGCACCCTCTGCTTTGCTAACAATGTACACTGAATGAAGACAGGCTCTTTAGAAGTAAAGCCTTAATTAGAATTCCTCTAACTGTGCTAGTTTACACATTATTTTGTGTATTTACATATCCCTGATAACCCTAATTCTGTGTGCATCCCATGCTCTTTTTGATCATTTGGATATGAGTAGGAAACACTTAAAATAGAATAATATCCATATAGGCAGAGATCTCTAATGCTCCTGCCCAAGAATACAGCAATTATACATGCCGACACACAGTAATTGCTTATATTTCATGCTTCAAGGGGAAATGATGCACTTTGCCCATCAAGCAGCAGTCTTTTGAAAAGTGGAAGGATACCTGTTTGAGCTCAGACTTGTTAATCAATGTGAAAGGAGACACAGAGGAAGTGATGCCAGCAATATTTGCTATCATAGAGGGCATAACAATTAGTACTCCTAGAGGCAACATATATCTATTTTTGTAACTTCCTAATGCTTCCTAAATATGTACGTTTTTAGTTCAGTAACTGCTCATAGTTCATAATTCAACAGCATAAAGGCACTGAGTAAAATACCCCTTGCAAACAGTTTTGAATTTGCTGAGCTGTATTTTCAGTTTGTATATGAACAGATGGCATATTGGAGAGAAGAGATGTTTAGAAGTATGAGGTGAAAAAGTAGTTTTGCAGTCTTTGCTCGGACTGCATATTATCTCATTGTATCAGTGTTTTGCATCGGATCCTGAGACCTTAACGCTTGTATTTTTGGAATGGACACAACCCCATACTGTTGCCAAAGTGGAGGAGATGTGTCACACCTTCTGTCCCATGTGACAACGATTCTTGTATAAGCAGTGAAAACATTGCCAAACATATGTCTACTAATGCTCATCACTATCCCAGAGAAAACCATGAACTAGAGTTGTGTTTGGCCTTAATGCCTTTCAAGAGACACTAGGATGACATTAAATAGTAGACCTTCTAGCCTTAGCCCTTATAACATATCAGCATTATGCTTAGAGATATAAAAATTCCCTTCTTAATTTCAATCTGCACCCAGAAACCCAGAGGATCGAAAATGCATGTTGGCTCAAATTCTCTCTTTTTCTCTTCTTTCTCTCTTCCTCTTCCTTCCTTCCTTCCTTCCTTCCTCCCTTCCTCCCTTCCTCCCTTCCTCCCTTCCTCCCTTCCTCCCTCCTTCCCTTCCTCCCTCCCTTCCTTCCTCCCTTCCTCCCTTCCTCCCTCCTTCCCTTCCTCCCTCCCTTCCTCCCTCCCTTCCTCCCTTCCTCCCTTCCTCCCTTCTCCTCTCCTCTCCTCTCCTCTCCTCTCCTCTGTAAATGGGACCCCTCCAACTGCCCCTCTTCTTCACTCTTCTAAAAGAGACAAAGAACTCAAAGAATTTAAAGAAGAGATTCTCCAAAGCATCCTCTTGTAAGACATCTTTGAGAAGAGGATGAGCTATGGAGTCATCCACCAGAAATCAACAGTGATTATCTCATGTATGAAAATGGAGTAGCAAACACCACATCTGATGAGCAGCCCAGCTTTCCAGGTTTGTCTCCCTCCTTCAGGACCTCTCTGGTGTGGAATTGGTATCCTTCATACACTGCCCTTGTGCCTTTCTTAGTGCAAAGGAACCTGTCATTGGCTGTTCTTTTTTTTTTTTTTTTTCCTGTCTCTCCCATTCTCTAGAACACCTTCTGCTCTAGAGTCATTAGATGAGAGGGGAGAAGCTATGTCACATGAGTGAGATGAACAGTTGTTTGCAGAACATGCTGAATTATCAACGCTGAACATGAAAAATTTGGGAGAACATTTTGGCCTTGACATGACCATCGAGACTCTTAACAATACTATCAAGATTAGCCAGCACACTTGCAGATGGACAATTCAAAATAGAAGGGATAACTTCGAGTGGATAGGATTTTGGCAATTAACTGATTTTTCAGCTTGGGTCATTTTTTTTTTCAGGGATCTGAAAGCAAAAGAGAGAATCAGCTGCTTGATGGGACCAGTGTCCTGTTATCAGCCAGGACCGAGAGAATATCTATTCTCTGAAAAGCCCACCTTCACACAGCTTTCTATGAGGCTACTGGAAGACTAATGTAATTTCCCTCATCTTTCTCAGATCATCTCAGGTTAATAAGGTCAATCACTTATTGCTATTTTCCTACGCAGAAGCCTTCTAATTATGTCCCCATAATAATCATTTGTGCTGGAATTACTTTCCAGCAAACCTGCCTGACCAGGCAACTTGCTTCAAACAAATGTCTTCACCCTGGAGAATGGCACGAGCTCATAATGACCACATGAGGAAGGCTGTGCAGGGAAATCAGCAGTCCAGAACATAAAGGAAACAGGCATTTGTGTTCCACAACCTTTACCTCTTGCCTGACAACTTTTCGTGTCCTGCCCTCTCTTGTTTAGTTGGGGAAGCCACACACAAAAGAGAGAGATTGGAAATATTTCTAAGCAGCAATGCTCTCCTACAAAGAATGTGTGTTCACGAGTACAGTCATTGTGGCTGGGGCCTTTTAGGTGATGGTGTAATACAACTAATATAGACTCAGAAAATTAAACTGCAGGTGATATCATTTGGCCACTGTCTGGGTTTTGTCTTCTAAGTGAGTGATGAAAGTGTATGATGGAGGGGAGAAGTGTGCAGAAGAGTGAGAGAGTGAGAAGGAAGGAAGGAAGGAAGAATCTGGATTTGAGAATCCCATATTTTCAGTCTTCTGGGTGTATTCTCAGTTTAAAGAAAAACTGAAGCAGGAGAAGAAAATCTGAAGAGAGAATCTTTCCGCACCTGGCATTTATTCATTGGCTTCCATCAGCTCTGGTTACCTTACTCTGGTAAGTATTGCCTTACATAAAATAGTAAATCTTTTACTTGTTTCCAGGAAAATAATTCTCTGTTCAGGTATATGTTTAATTTCATAATTTATGCATTATAAAAAAAATGTAAATGTAGAGCCACATTGGCAAAATCCATCCTTTGAAGAAATGCCAAGAAATGAATGATTTCATTTTCAGATTATTTCTCCAATTAAACCCTTCATTCCTCACTGTGTGGCAGATAGCATAATGATCTAGGTACAAATAACAGTAATAGCAATTGCATGGCATGAACAGCTCTGCTGTGCAGATTGGGGCTTTTGTTTGTTTGTTTGTTTTTCTTTTCCCCTTAGGGGGCTGTTCACAGGAACTGCAGCAAGGAGCAAAAGAAAAAAAGTGTAATAAGTATAGGTATTGTATCAACTCCCATCTTCTTATGAGCTGAGCTAGCTACAAAGGATCTGTTCTTACACATTTCAGCATACAGGACTGCAATTCTATTCACTTTAGGAACACAAACACCTGTGTCCTTATTTTGTAAATTTGCGTAGGGAATGCTTGTATAAATGAAGACCAGCTCTTGCTTTCCTTGCTGTACAATAAACACCACGCAGGCTTTCTTCCTTCTCCCCATCAGCATGTGCCCTTTACTTCAGAGGAAAGGCAGTGATCTTCCCACTTTCTAGCTGAGTATTTCTTCCCTAAACTGTGCCAGCAGCCCAAGCTGGGATCGTATCAGCAGCAGAACTCAGAGGTGATGGGAAGGACACCTTGCCTTGTACCACAGGGGCTGGGTGCATCTGGATGCTCTGCGAGATGCTGTCTCCTCATTTTAACACCTCTCCTTCACGCTTCATACATCCCCCTAACTAGAGTTCCCAGCGTACTGAACCCTGGTATAGAGGAGATGTGCTGCCAGTCAGCATGGACAGGATAAAGTTCCTTCTGAGGCTGCACTTTCAGCCAGAGGGGTTCCCTGTAGAGCAGCAAGAGGCCTGGCACTCAGCATACATGTAAATCCTTTCAGATTGTGGCAGGGAAGCTCAAGCTGAGCAAGAGATAACAGTCTCTGAAATCCTCGTGCCTGTAAACATTGGCTGAGACTATGGGCACTTCTGCCATCCATAACGCAGTGAAATCAGGGTAGGGTGCCCTGAGACACCCACTGAGACCGCTCACTGCTGAGAGCTGCAGCAGAGACGAGTGGGTTAAACCCCGATGCAGGAGAGAGTTGGCATGACGACTGCACAAGTCTTCTATGTGGCCTGTGCAATAACTAATCATTACACAGTAAAGCATAATAATTACTTCTTAATGCTGCAGTGCAGAAACTAGCTTTGTGGCAGAGCACAGGAGGCTGAGGAGATGGAGTGCTTCTGAGTGCAAAAAAACAAACAAATTGGTGTGATCCCTACTGAACAGACCTTACCAGACCTTCAAAATAAGTAGGTGATTTCTCTTTATTTAATTATTATCTCTTTCCTGCCTATGTGCTCAGTTGTAAACATTTCTTCATTCCTGACTAATGTCTTTTTAGTTCTCCTTCTTGGTTTAGTGAAGCAATACGATGCAATAAATAATATGTTGGTGCTCAGTTCTTGTCATTGAAAAAAAAAAGGAAAGAAAAAGAAGGAAAAAAAAAAAAGAAAGAGGAGAGTCCTCCTGGATTTTTCTCTTTGATGTCACTGCTGTGTTGTCACCCAGAACCTCTTCATGCACTCATGAAAGAAATAAAAAAGGGATGAATATATCTTTCCTTATTCTGTTCACCCTACTTTGAAAAAAAGAAAAGCTATTTTCTTCGCCCACCAAGACATGCAATCAGGGTTCTATGCTCTTTTCACACAGTCAAACTTGGCATCTAAAGCATATCAGAAAATAAAAGGAAAGCTTTTCTCCTTTGCTGTGGTGCTGTATGTACTTATTACACTGTCACCCTTAGCACAGCATCATCTCAGCCTCAGCTGGTGTTGTCTGCTGGCAGGCAGGAGAAGGAGGT
>NW_010578068.1:41145-69012 GCF_000705375.1 Tinamus guttatus
GTTGAAGGGAGAGGGAGTGCCCAGACACAGTGGCAGCCTCTCCGCATGCCCCACAGCCCTCAGCGTCCCTGACAGGGATCTCCCCTCCCGCCTCCTGCCTCCCCGGCTCTGCCCTCTCGCCAGCCAGCGCATTCCGAGGGCAAGCTCTGCTTCCCTGGGATGTCTCCTTTCCCGGCTTGAGGTGACATTTTCCAGGAGTCGTCAACAAACGTGTCACACTGGGCTTTACAAAGGGTGGTCCAGGAGGTGTCCCTGTGCTGGAATGCAGCAATGACATATATATGTGTATATATATGTATATACACATACATATATATACACACACACATATATATTTATATACATACACATCTATATACAAAAAGCGCCCGTGAATAGCAATTGGAAAATGTGAGGGACTCTCTAAATTGGGTTACTGCATCTCCCTTTCCCGCTGTACCACGCTAGCCTAGATTCTAGGCTATACCTCATGCCCGTGAATAGCAATTGGAAAATATGAGGGACTCTCTAAACTGGGTTACTGCATCTCCCTTTCCCCGCTGTACCATGCTAGCCTAGATTCTAGGCTATACCTCAACAGTAATTCAGCAGACATAGACACTCTGCTGAGGGCAATCACTTTTCTTTCTTTCTCTAGATGACATCCTCTGGTGGGAGCTTTCCTGTGACAGCAGCAGATGAAATCCGAGGTGCAGGGAAGAGGGAGAGGGGAGGCAGACAGAGAGAGAAAAGGGGGGAAAATAAGGAAAAAGAAAAAAGGTGTGGGGGGAGGAAAGAAATGAAAAAGCAAGAGAGGAAATGTCAGAAGAAAAAAATAATAATAAAAGAGAAAAAGAGAGAGAGAAAATGTCAGTAAAAAGCAAAGCTTTCCTACCTGCGATCCAGTTACAAGAAGTTGCATCCCATCCCGCTGCAAGCGATTCGTTGCGGAGGGTGGCCGCGCCGCGCAGCCCGCTCTGGCAGCCGCGACATGCGGGCTGCATGCGCTCAGCGCCCGCCCGCAGCTGCTTTATCTTTCGCTCCCGTATCTTCCACGGGGAGGGAGGGGGTCTGGGGTGGCGGGTGAAAACGGATTGCTTGGTACTGTGATAACGGGGGTGTGCGTGTATGAGCGGGGTGGAAAGAATAGCAGTTTGAGAGCTTTAGGCAAGAGGCAGCATTGTCCAGGCTGGTCAAGTTTTTGTCTCGCCCTCTCCCTTTTCCCTCTCTCTCTCCCCCCCACACGTACATACACATGCACACCCTCTGTGCCTCTAGCCCTAGGGAGTCTCTCAGCTTAGCCACGTTGAGCTTCCCAGAAAAAAATAAATAAAGCAAAACAAAACAGCAACAAAAAAGCACCACTGTAGAGCAACAGTGCTATCAAACCTGGCTTAACGGTTTAGACATGACTGGGGGAATTAAAAATAAATGGAGCTGATGCTCATAAGGGAGCAGGTAACACCTCATACTTCCCCCGGCGCTCCCAAGGAAATGAGGACAAGCTGCCACCTCCGCGGGGGTGGTGGTGAGGGCAGGAAGGCAGGGCACGTAGGTGAGCGTCTCAAGTAAGTGTCCTCGCTGGGAGCCGTGGCTGTGGGTCTCCTTGCTGCCAGCCTCCGTGTGTGTGTGAGAGAGTGTGAGCATGAAGTGGCTTCGATTAGCTGCAAGGCAGGCAATTTCTACAGTGAACATTTGCAATCTTCTTTCAATACACCAGGATTAGTTGCTGTTGAAGGCTCTCCTCCAATAAGATCAGCACTGCTTTCTGATTTGGTGGCTTTGCTGAATAGAAATTACTGGTTCTTGTTATCTCTCAATACACTCTCCCCTCTGCCTCATCAGACACTCCCCATTTCCTCATCAAAAGTCTTTATCTACAATTTGCACATCAGAACTGAGTTTTTCCTCTTTTCTTTTCTTTTCTCCTTTTCTTTCCTTTTCTTTTCTCCTTTCCTTTCCTTTCCTTTCCTTTCCTTTCCTTTCCTTTCCTTTCCTTTCCTTTCCTTTCCTTTCCTTTCCTTTCCTTTTCTTTTCCTCTCTTCATCTTCCCCCAAAATGCTCTCTTTCTTATTTATATATTTCTGGGTACTTTTCATGGTTCCATGATAGCTGTAAGTTCAAGCAACATACAGGAGGAGAAAGAGAGAAAGAGAGAAAGAAAGAGAGAGAGAGAGAGAGAGAGAGAAAGAGAGAAAGAAAGAGAGAGAGAGAGAGAGAGAGAGAGAAAGAAAGAAAGAAAGAAAGAAAGAAAGAAAGAAAGAAAGAAAGAAAGAAAGAAAGAAAGAAAGAAAGAAAGAAAGAAAGAATTATTACATTAAATCTAGTTTAGTTTTTTAAATAGTTTATTGTGCTGAAATATTCCTAGCATGTAGATTCCTCAGCACAACAACAAACAAATTAGGGGAAGACGACACATGTTGTGGACAACAGTTAATTCTCCTTGGGTGTAAAACATCCCCTTTAATTAATAGTCATTAGTCTGAGAAGTATTTACTTTGCTTTATAGAACTTGCCAGTTGCATGGAAATAATCCAGACACAAACATCTTTGGGTTTCCTTTGTGTTTGTCTGCATCTCTCCTGGGCTGGAACTGATTTGTGGTCTAGGGGAGATGC
Organism: Tinamus guttatus; assembly: GCF_000705375.1. Next base: position 43,743 of record NW_010578068.1, read on the forward strand.
TTTGTGATGCTTGGGGTTGGGACTGCTGGGGTGGGGAGGCGCAGGGGAAAGATCATCTGATCTGTTGTGCCAAGAGCAAGAGGAGGGAACTGGAGAGCACTGTGGGGGAAGAGGCTGGGTACTATCTGCCTGACCCCATTCCATCCCTCCCTGAATGGGCACCCAGTGGGGTCTGTCCCTACCAACTACCCCCAAAGAAGGCCTCAGTCAGGTGAGGCTGTGGACTCCTCTCCATAAACCAAAAAGCCCTTAGCTTTCCTATAGGTACTTCCTGGCCTGGACTCATGCCAGGCAGAGCAGTTTGTGTGTGCTGCCCACATACATTCAGCCATTGAAGTGTCTGAGGGAGAGGTTTACTCCCAAGTAAGGCAATGTGACTTCAGAAAACACTTTGGTTGGCCCTGAGTGAGTATTTCTCCTGCCCACGGCTGCAGAACTAATTTTTGGGGTGCAGAGTTTTGTGATTTTGGAAGTACATGCTTCAGCACAACACTAGTCTGTGATTCTCTGTGTGAAAGCACTTCTAATTGGGCTTTAAGCATTAGATCACTTCAGGAGCATCAGGACAGCCAGGAGGTGACTCCTGCCTCTTGGTTTCCTAGCCCTGTTGAAGATTTATACCTGGGCTTCACAGGAGACCTGTAAGACAGACCTTTGGCCTCCTCAGGTCAGATTTCAAACCAGGCTCCAGGAGGCTTTGAAACAAGCCATCAACCAGCTGTGTACCTGCAGAACTACTTTTCATCCCACAACAGGGCCAGAGGACCTCCAGCCCTGCTCTTGGACACGCTTTGTGAGGCAGAGCCCTAGAGGTTGAGTAGGCCTTCCCCTGCACCCCCCCACAGGGTGTCTGTGAGAGCTTGGTGCTTAACGTATTTTAACATTCATTAATCAAGATCATCATCAGCCTAACAAGGGACAATGCGCACCTCTTCTTCCCCTACTGTTATTGTTTTTCCCTCTCAGCGACTTTGTGAGTGTTTGTGATTGTGGGTGTTTGATTGTGCGTGCTGTTTCCCAGAGATTTAATTACAGTTCAATAACCATATGCACAAATCCACCTTTCCCAAAGCAAGTAGAAGGGAGGAATGTCAGCCCTGACCCAGGGCAACCCTGGAAAGACCTTGAGTTCTTTGGGGCTTATTCCCTCTTCTTTGCAGGAGCAGGATAGAGGTCTTCAAGGCAGGGGTGCATGGCCAGGCCCCGCTTTCCGCAGCACGTTGCTGGCCAAGGCAGGCAGCACGAAGGCCGTAGGTAGTGTTCAGACTCTGGCTGCCTGCTCATAGTGGCTCTAACCAGCTGCAGGGGGCTCCCCAATGCCATGCTGATTAGGCTGTGCTGCCTCCCGCCTGCAGTTCACAGCTCCTCCTGGAGCCAGCCGGAGAGGAACCCTCTGCAGTGCAGGGAATGCTTCCCTGCAAGGTTCAGCCCGGAGAAGTTCCCCTCTTCCCCTTTCCTTCCCCCCAGCCCCAACTCCAGCAGTGCTTCACCTTCCCAGGAAAATAAAAATTAAGGCACTTTGCAGTAAACTCTGGTGGGTGTCAGTCCCCCTCTCCCATGGGCACCCTGCCCGTGCCACGCTGCCTCGCTGCACCCTCAGAGCTCTGCTCCTAATCAATCCGAGCAAATACATCTTGATGGCACCCGGCTACTCGGTGGTAAGCAGCGCCTTTCAAGTTTGACAGAGCATCTGTTATTAGCAGCGCCTCTCTTCAGAGCACTACATGTGTTCGACACACCTCCTAAAGGGAAAAGAAACGCTGCTCCTAAGCTTAAAATATTTAAAATGCAACCCCCCGCCCCCGCTCCGTTGCTCATGTAGAAGGAGGGGGAATGGCAGTCGAGTCATTTACAGTGTACTAAACAGCTGTAAGATAAATCCACTATATCCACCCTAAAATCGCAGAACAAAGCACCCAGCCCCTTAACTTGTGTGGAAAAAAAAAAAAAAAAGCGCATCAGGAAGCCGGTATTTGCTAATAATGAGAAATGCTCCCGGGGAAGGGAAGCAAAGCCAGCAACTTTCAGCGGGGTTATTTCCAAAAGAAATTGCCTCCGTATCCAGCGATGCCAAGGGATCTCTAGCGAGACTTGGCTGCCAGCCGCCTCCCTGGCTTCATCTCCGCATCTTCTGAAGCTCCCTTCCTGTGGGTGGGCGGCCTCCGCCGCCTGGCTGCGCCTGAGCTCTGCGGGGACAAGCTCCCTGCCCCCAAGGGCGGGTGAGGGGCGCAGAGATGAGGAGGGATGTCCCCAGGGGCCATTTCCAAGGAGATCCTTTCTTTGTCTCTCCAGGAGACCAGGCCGGCCCTCTCCGAAGGGGCAACCCACCCCACGACTCCCCCAAAGGGCACTGCAGTGACACCCCAGTTCAGGCCCAATCCCTCCCACCCTGGCAGAGAAGTCCCCAGGGCCTGGAGGTCCCCTCAAGGATGACGAAGGCACTGGGTTCTCCGAGGCTGCAGGACAGGTCCTCCTCACTCTCCTCCAGTGCCCAATCTCCTTCTTATCCCCTCATGTCTGTTTCATTCCTTGCACTAGGCTCAAGAAGCTGTGGCAGAAAGGCAGACCAGAGGCAAAACTTGTTTTCCCCTTCACTGGCAGAGAAGCTGATGCCTGCCTGCGGCGGGGCTTGACCTTTCCTAATGAAGTCGAATGGCCTAGAGGGAGGCGTAAACGTCCTGCTGTTGGTCCCTTTTCCAGCGCTCCCCATGGGCGGCAGCCCTGACTTGCCCAAGTTTCCCAGGAGGAGGAAAGGAGGATGTTGACAGCCTCAGGCATCTGGGTGCAAGGCGGCTGGGTGCCCGGGGTCTCAGTTAGTCAGTTATTGTCCCTTAACAGAGGGTTTCTCAGGGAGCATCTCCAGCTGGAACGCCGCAGCAGTAGCTGGGATCCTGGGAATCCAGACGCAGGGGATGGGGAGCAAACCCAGAGGGAGAGTGAGCACTGTAAACCAAAACGTTTATTCAGGGAACTTGTTTCCTTGGTGGGGGGAGGGACACGCTGATTTTAGACCAAGACGGCAGTGGGAGAGAGAGGCTAATGTCTCTGTGGAGGAAAGTACACCTGGAAAAATGCGCGCTTGAGCTCAGTAGCACGGGGTCTCACTAATCAATGTGCAAAAGCAAGGGAGGCAGACGGACCCTGTGCTCCTTTGCTGCTCTGCAGTCTTCCCTGGGGCTCCTACTCTCCTGCAACACCAGTGTCAGGCAGGAGAGATGTTTTCAGTGTTTTTAGGTGAGGTGGGGTGTCAGCTGAAGGGATACCACCCTTCGGGAACGGGGCGAAGGCACAGCAAGTGATCCCAAAGTGCGTAACTCAAGGGGAAGGGATGGAGTAAGATCAAAGCAACAGTAAGTCAGACTCCATGCAAATAAATTGCTCATAGGCGCTTACTGATGGAAATTAAACGAGTTAAGTAATCTGATGGTCAAGTCTTTAACAGAAAAGGGCATGTGATCACTTAGCTGTATCCAGAGCAGTATGTCCACAGGAGTATTATAAAGTACAGTTGTACCTGCCACAAGAAGGCAGTGAAACCTTGATATATTGCAGCCTAGGAGCTTGCTAGTGCCAAGGAGTAGGAAGCATCTTGGGTTTCTCCTGCTCGGGTGAAACCTCTGAGTCCTCCAACACTGCCAGCAAGAAGGTGAATCCTTTTCACCTGTCAGCAGCATTAAGCACTAGCCAAAAAAAAAAAAAAAAAAAAAAAAGAAAAAAAAAAGAAAAAAAAGAAAAAAAGTTTGCCACAGGCCTTTCACTGCCTCCCCTGCATGCAATAATGTTTTCCAAGCCCCTTTAAGTCTCAAAGACTGAGTTACTGGGAATTATTCAAAACAGACGGCACTGAAGAAATTGAAATTCCCAGCAGGCTGACATGAGGGTCAGAGTCTAACTTTCAAAGCCAAAACGATCCCCTTTCATGTGGAGCAGGTAGGTGGTGAACTGGAAAATCAAATCTACTGTTTTATTAAGGATAAACACAGTATCCAGAAGAACATTCCGCTAGGTCCAGTAAAATTGACAGGGCATTGTGAACAAGCAAGTAGTTTGTCTGTCAACAAAGCCCTAGAAATTGCAAATCTCTCCTTTGGTGTATAGGAATAATTAGTATTTGCAAATACTGCAGGATCACAGGTGAGTAGGTATTTAGGTGGACAGATCTGAAGACTGTTTCAGAACAATCTGCAAAATCTGCATTTGCTGAGCACCAGTTTCACCTTTTGTCCAGTCTTGAAACGACAACTGCTGGAACAGGCTGACCCTCGTCTAGTATGTGTTCACCACAGTCAGAAATACTTCTTAGTACAGAAGAATGACTTTCAGGAGAAAGCAAACAAGAAGGAAGGAAACACAGTGTGTGGCCTCATTTTACAAGAAGGAAGGAAACACAGTGTATGGCCTCATTTTATGTGATATGGGAGTTACAAAATGCTAACAAGGAGACAAGCAACCATGCAACTGTGGTTATAACAGGACTTTACTCTTGCTTTACTCTTTTTTCTTTTTTTTTTCTACTTTCTCTCCTCTCTTCTTTTTTCTCTCTTCCTTTTTTTTTAATTTTGTTTTCTTTTCTCTCTCTCTCTTTTTGTTCTTTTTTCTTTTTCTGTTGGTCAGGGAAAACTTTAAATGTGAAATTTTGCAAAGGGCAGGGCTGCCAGAAGAGCTGCCAGCCTCCAGCACCCTGGAGAGGGGCCGGCCCTGCCACCGTGTGTGTGTGTGTGTGTGTGTGTGTGTGTGTGCACGCGCACACGCTCGTGTGTGCGTGTGCATACGCACAAACATATGCACAGCATGTATGTACATGCACCTGCGTGTGTCTTGCAGCTGTTTGGGTAAATGCAAGCCAATATTCAGCTGTGCATTTTGTGTGATGCTTTTTGGTATCACAGCTGTCACTTTGAATGCTCCTTCTCTTGGAAGATGACTTCCTGCAGCAACCTGGAGAGGGCTGCCTCTGTGCATTCAATGTACTCATTAGCTGAAGTAAGTGGCTAGAAATGAGGAAGATTTCATCACGTCATTTACAAGTGCCAGGGAGGTCCTAACATACCCTGAAGAACACGATAACCTGAAGCTTAGGACTGTGAATAGCCCCACTCACTCTGGGCTCCAGGCAGTTATTACTTGTGTTACTGAAAAAGTGTCGGTGTAACTTTCCTGTAAAAACATCTCAGTCACTAGAAACCTACCCAGTTCACTTGCATTGCACACAGGGTGCTCTCCAGTCATAGGAAGACAGGTGTCAGACATCCCGTGTGCTTTTATTTTCATTAGTTGGGGAAAGACCAAGGGGTGTTTCAGACTCAAGCTGTCCTCAGACTGGCTAGTCCCTTGGTAACTTTCTGTGCAGGTCTCTGGTTTGGTGGGGAGTTTCACAAGGGTTTATAGTTTTGTGGGAAACTGGGGTTTTGTCATAAGTATATACTTGGGTATATATGTGTGTGTGTATAAATATATATATCTATGAACTAAGCCCCAAAGTTACTTCATAAAGTTGTTCAAGAATACATCTCCACCAGGCATTAAAGGCTCTGCCTGATCTTTAAGCACTTCAGGTCCAGGAAAAAAGGCTCTCTTCGACCCAAACCCTCTTTGTAGTTATGGATCTGCCACAAGGCTTCTTCAGAGGCTCTCAGGTACTGATACCACTGGTCTAAGCATATACAGTGAATGGCTGTTTGAAGCCAAAGGCCACCAAAATCCTAGAAATCCCCAAACAGAATTGTTAAAATAGGAGTTCAAAAACTATATTTTTAAGCATGTTACTTCTGTGGGCAGCTCTGATCCATCCTAATATAGAACACAAATAGGAAAATGAATTAATTTCCTTCTAGGCTGTGTGGGTTTGAACCCATACTTCCTAGATTCCCAGTGATTATCTGTCAGTGTGATGCTGATTTTCTTTTGGTTTATCTTCTTCAGATTGTATCATTTGTATCCACTGTCACTTATGAAAACAATATCACATACAGAAGAAGCTGAAACTCCATCTCCTGTTCAAATAGCCTAATTTCATGGTAGTGACACACACATGCATCTGGGATGAGAAATCAGACTATGAAAAGATTAAGCTTCACTAAAAATCAGGAAAAAAAACAAAAACAGATAACAATAAACCTTCCTTTAAGGGTGCTGGGTAGCACCTTCCTCAAAAAAGGAAACAATTTATTGTCCAGTGAGCTGTTGATCTAAGTTACAGTGAAAGTTATCCCAGTTGAAATATGTGCCAGAGCAAACATCATTTAACGATGGCCAGGTATAACGGCACATTGTCTAATCCTTTTCCTTTTGTCATAAGGAAGTGACAGAGGTGACACACTCATTGAGTCTCTGCCAAGTGTCCTGAGCTACCAGAGACAAAGGTGCTTCTGTAATTAGGAACAACATAAGGTAATGAGCTATTCTATGGAGAAAGACTTATTGGGTCTGATGAAGCTCCATGTTGTTGTGACTGTTCTGCTTTCAGTATCTGAACTCATATCTCTAGAGCCATTGCAGTGCATTGCAAGGTCAACTCTCTGAGAGCCAGCTTGGCAATTCCTACATCACTCTCAACTATACATTGTAGATATGGCCTTAGAAACACATTTCTTTGTTTCCCTTGCTCTATGAACTGAGTTCCTCAAATATGAATCTGATTCTCACTTCTTTTCCTTCACAGCTGGAATTTCTTATGAAGCGCTTAGTGTGTTTTAGACTCATGACACTAAGAAACTAAAGAATTCCCAATACACAGACTGCCAAGTTTAGCAGCCTGTCTCCAGCAGTGGCCAGAATCAGGTACTTTAAAATTGTTTTGTGTATCTGTCAATTTTACATTATCTGGAGTCATGGGAGACTTTTATATAAACTAGAAAAACACCTGTAATATGGCAATTATTTTGTGCAGAGGCACCTTCCACACGCCCCTCCAATAGCACAGATATACAGGAGACACCGAAGCTGCTAGGGTCAGTCAGACACAGAGACCCAGGCTACGCTGCATACCCTGCCCTTGTATCCACACCCATGTCCTGGGCAAGGTCATGTTGTGCCTTAGGACAGCCGGCCCTCGCGTGCAGGGAACACAGAACGACAGCAGCTGGGACAGCTGGACCGCAGGTTGTTCCACCTACGGAGTGCCCTGCAGGGGGTCTGTGGTTTGAGTCATCATGTGCCCCCTGCTCTTGGCATACTGGGCTCCTGCTTTTCTGAAGGAAAGTCAGGAAAACTGGGGAAGAGCTTTAGACTGAGCACATAATCTACTGTATCTCCACTCATCTTTTGAGAAGGCACAAACAGAAGCATCAAAAGTTCCACAGGAACTTAAGGAAAAATTTCTTAACAGCGAGGGTGACAGAGCACTGGAACAGGTTGCCAAGAGAGGTTGTGGAGTCTCCTTCTCTGGAGATCTTCAAAACCCGCTTGAACACAGTCCTGTGCCATGTGCTGTAGGTGACCCTGTGTGTGCAGGGGAGTTGGACTAGATGATCTCTAAAGGTCCCTTCCAACTTTAACGATTCTATAATTCCATGATTCTATTCTATTTTTTTATTTTATTTTATAAAAAACAAAACAGTATCTCCTATAGTCAAGAGGTAAGCCACTTCCTCCAAGATGTCCCCTTCTAATCACAGAGAATTTCAGCGACATAATTTGTGCTGCATAATTTTTGCTCTCTTCCACTATTTATTTTAGCTTTAGCTACTGTAGCTTCTCAGCATATTCCTAGAGTAGCTGGAAATGTCCACTTCTTTAAACCTAAAAAATTTTTCAGTCTCAAGGTCATCCTTGACTTTGAGAAGTACAATGTAATTATGTGTTCTACAGTTCAATTAATTTTGTGAAAAATGTCTTTTCTTTTATCGGTTTTAAAGTCCATACCTTTTACTTCAAATGATTACCTCCACCTGCTTTTGTGTCCGAAACAACAAGAACAATTCCCCATCTACATATTGGGATTACTCATCAGACCTTTTACTTTACATTCCCATCTGTTATGCTTCTACATTCTAAAGGTAAGAATTCACTTTTTTTTTCTTTTTTTTCATTCTCTACTTGCTCAAAGTGTCTTTTATTTTATTTTATTTTATTTTATTTTATTTTATTCCATGTGTCATGACAATTTTTATTCCCTCTCCAATCCCGCTATAATTCCTCACTGTCTTTCTCCAGAAAAGGCTATTTTATGCTGTCCAGTATTCAAGATGCAGCCATGCCACTTAGACAGATAGCCTGTATAATGAGCCAATATGATCATTGAGTAATGTTTCATAAATCGGTGTAAACCTCATTGCTTAATATTCTTACACGTTATTTGATTAGCTGCATACTGAGCACATCTTTGCTAATTTGTCTGGAATTATATCCATTATCACTGGTATCTTTAAGTGAAATGCCTCAGAAAATTATATCAGCCCATTTTTTTTTCTATTCTCCAACACAGACTGCTTTGTATTTATCAACACACCAGACTTAATTTACTTTGCATTTGTTCAGCCATCAATCTTGTTGAATGTACCCACCTTCTTACAGGTTTTTCTACTGCTTACAGTTCAGCGCCAAAAACCTTCCCAATGAATTTCAATCTTTCAAGCTGCTACTAGATCCCCTTCATCAGAAGTCATTTGTAAACACTTATATTACTAAACACTTATATTACTAAACACTGAGTGCTAAAGTCTGACTCTCATTTCCTTCACTCAGGTGCTCTATTATCTTCTTGCACTTTAAAAAAGAATATCATTAAATGTAGTTGCTCAGTCTTCCCCTCCTTTCTATTTCTGGTGCCTGCAATGAAGTTATACTGACTTACACTAGCTGTGTATATACAGCTTTTCCACCCGTTTGAGAATCAAGACAAAATTAGTAGCAGTTACTGTCACGTGTTCCACAAGTTACTTCTTTACTCCCTCCCTTGTGCAATTTTGAACTTCACAGACAATATTATCTTTCCATAAGAAAGTCTCGCTGTATTTTTTCTTCCTTTTTCTTTATTATCATCACAGAAAGAACTTAAGTATTTTTCTAATCATCCTCTAGAATACCTCATGTCCTTTGTTGAAACCTGATAATCCTTTCCATGTAGCAAGGATGAAATATGTCTATGAAGCATGAATGTAAGAAGCCATTCTTCTTTCCTTCTGTTGTTTTAGGTTATTCTCTGTCAATGTTTTAAGTTTTCAAATAATAATATTAACAACAACAAAAAATGACGACTCCACAACCTCTCTGGGCAGTCTGTTTAAGGGCTCTGTCAGCCTCACAGGAAAGAAGTTCTTCCTCATATGGAGATTAAACCTCCTATGTTTCAACTTACACCCATTGCCCCTCGTCCTGTTACCGGTCACCATGGAGAAGAGCCTGGCCCCATCCTCCCTACAATCACCCCTCAGGTACTTGAACATGTTGATCAAATCTCCTCTCAGCCTTCTCTTCTCCAGACTAAACAGGCCCAGCTCACTTAGTCTTTCCTCATATGACATATGCTCCAGTCCCTTAATCATCTTTGTGGCTCTCCACTGGACCCTCTCTAGAAGCTCCATGTCCTTGTACTGGGGAGCCCCAGAACTGCACCCAGTAATCTAGGTGCAGCCTCACTAGAGCTGAGTAGACGGGGAGGATCACCTCCCTCAACCTCCTGGCAACGCTCCTCCTGATGCAGGCCAGGATCCCATTGGCCTTCTCGGCCAAGAGGGCACATTGCTGACTCATGGTTAACCTGCTGTCAACCAGGACTCCCAAATCCCTCTCCACGGAGCTGCTTTCCAGCAGGTCAACATCTAGTCTGCCCTGGTGCCTGGGGTTATTCCTCCCCAGGTGCAGGACCCTGCCCTTGTCCTTGTTGAATCTCATAAGGTTCCTCTCTGCCCAACTCTCCATCCTGTCTAGGTCTCCCTGAGGGCAGCACAGCCCTCAGAGTGTTGGCCACTCCTCCCAGTTTGGTATCATCTGCAAACTTGCTGAGGGTGCACTCTTTGCCCTCGTCCAAGTCACTGATGAACAAGTTGAAGAGCACCGGGCCCAGTATGGGCCTGACATAGTATATCTGGATTATCTGCTAGTATTTACACACACTTCTTCTTAGAGTTACCTGTTTGTACATTTCTATGCAGTAACCCTATTCAGTTGGCTAAATCACTTTGCATGGAGAGGAATGTGTCCCTTGAGATACAACAATAGCTTTGTAGCTCAGTATGGTGTTAAATCAAGTGTGAGAAGACTTTCTAATATACCTTTCAAATTAGGGGGGAAAGGTCTCAACTGAAGTTCTGCATTGCTGCAGCGATTATTAAGAACAATGAATCATGTGTGGCCCAGGTCAGTCAGCAAAACAAATCCATTCTGGAGAACTCTAGAAATGTCTCTTGAAGGTGCACCTATGGGACTGGTGATCTAGCAAGACTAGAGATCACAACACTTAATAATGCTACACAGGAGACCTGGATCCCATAGCATCTGATTCCTGGAAGTATCTTTAGGATGAACAGTAACTATAGTCTATTTCTTTTTGTATGTTCTTTCACTGTACAAGTTACCAGTGTTGACTTCCGCTAGGCCAAACAGTGTCTTTTATCCAACCTTCATTTCTATTCAACAGTATCTTGTTACCATATTTTGTACTCTTCTTCTCTTTATCATGCATTTTTTCAGACAACCTAATAACCTTTGCCAAAATCATTTCCTTCGTCTTGTAGGGCCAACTGGAATTTAGTATAAATCCTTTAGGAAGATGAAAGTATGATCTTTCATGATCTTTTATATGATCTTTTTTATGATCTTTTCCCTCCTGAGTTGCTAGACAGAGCCTTGTGACACTAATGAAAAAAATACGTTGAAGTAAATTCAGTGGTATTTAATTATGATCCACTAGGAATATTCTCAAGTCAATGATTTTCAGCACCTTTAGAAAAAGTCACTCCGTCATGAAAACTCAGTATGTTATGAATCCTGCTAACATTCTACTCTGTCCCCTGACCTGCCCAACTCCATGTGTTATTCCAAATGATTATGTCTACTTAATTTTTCATGACTGCTTTTGAAATATCATGGCTAGCACTAAAGCTGAATCAGTGTACATAACTGACCCATGGAAAAAGGCTACTTTTGCAAGACATGAGGTCCCCCTCATTTTTTTTTCATACTTTTTCATACTTATTTCCATATGAAGACAAACCCAGGGTCTGCGTACATTATTGATTTTTTTGACACCTTGGACTATTACATGAGCGTTCCCATTGGTGTCAACAGAGTATCAGTTAAAGCACCTATTCGAGTGCTCGATGTACAGCACAAATGTATCTGTTTAAAGGTTAACAGATGCTCAGCTGCTTTCCCACCTAGGGAGGTTTTGTCCTGAAATGAGCCTTACAGATTAAATAACAAGTTTGGGAATCAAGATTAATTCTTTAATGAATCATTTTGTTTCAGCTCCAGTTTTCAAAAGGGTGTCTTCAGTTGTAGGAATACTTGTGCTCTAAACTTCAGCTGAGTTGAGACATCTGATGGGATTTTCTGCATCTGTTGTATAGAGAAGTTATCACTGAAAAACAGGGCTTTAGTATTTCAAGTCAGAAGCACTTATGAAAACAGACAACTACAACTTCTCTTAGCTTGGTTTTCTAATCTGCAAAATCACAATAGTGCTTATCTCCCTCAAAGGTGTATTACAAGACATTACTATATAAAGTCTTTTAAATACCAAGCACATATCTATTTCATTTAGTAGATGTGTTTCTCATTTCTTTTACTCATGTCATAGATTCAGATTCAAGCATATATTACATCTCTGTACAGATGTTTTACTGAATCTGGGCCTCTGTAACAGCACTGTGTTGTGACAATAACTGGAAATGGACAATGAAGTTTGCATTTTTGCTTTAAAATAAAGAAATATGCATGAGAAAATATCCGGATTTTTTTTTCTCTGTGAACTGTGTTTTTTGGGTGTGTGTTTTTTCTTTTTCTTTTTTTTTTTTTTCTCCTAGAGACTGCCTTAAATTAATGTATTGGTGAACATCAACACGGTTTACAGACTTCATGTTGTGCTCACGCTATCCTTGGTGAGAGACATTTTAACTTCTGATTGCACTGAAGAGCATTTTATGAAAATAAAGTGACAATGTCTTTATTAATACAAAGGTTTTTATAAATTCCTGGTTATTATGCAAGGTGTTACCTGAATTAAGCCCAAAGGATGCATGCAGAAGTACAAAGACACATATCCATTCACTTCCAGACAATAATAACAAGAGATAGGGAAACAAATACAGGAGGGAAACTCTAGGTGATCTCAAGTCATTCTCTGGACATCAAAGGGTTTGCAGGCAAGTCTAGATCTGCAAAAGAGACCACTATTCCTTGTTATGCTGTGGACCAAGGCACTTGGATCTTCTTGAAGAGATTTAAGGACATAAGATTCACAGAATCTGTTCAGTGAGTAAGCAGATTAACTAATTAAATTAGCTAATAAGAAATCAGAGGTAAAATGATCCTCAGCTACATATATACCACTAGATGAAGTTTCAGCCTCTCAATGGACCCATTTGGGGCTTTTTGCTGATCACATCAATTGCCTCTTTGGTGACAAGTGCACCTGAAGTGCCACAGTTATCAGGGACAGAAGAGCCGTAAATGTCTGCCAATATACTTTAAGATCCATGGGCACAGGTCATCCAGACTTTGCTTAGGAAAACTGAGCTTTTTCAGAGTGAGTATGAGATATTGGCTGGATTGACTTTTCTTTTTTTTTTTGAGAGAGAGAGAGAGAGGGGGAGAGAGAGAGAACTTGCTTGCTGAGATTTTAAAATATATCAGAAATATAGTTACTGTTAGCCAGTGATGTTTGCATAAGACTTCTGTCATTTGAAAAAATATATATACTTTTTTTTTCAGTGTTCTGACAGCTATGTCAAAACATCAATTTGTGGATCAAAGAAGTCAGCTTTTTGGGAGAAGGAAGGAAGGATAAGGAAGTCTTTCTCCCTAATCAAATGACCAGAAAGATTTAGGTCTCTAAAACTTTCTATCTTGAAAACACACACATATAAATGAGTCCTTAACAAATTGGAAAAAAAAATGTAGACAATACTTCCATTAGATCTAAATGGCAGACTCTGGTCATTAAGATTAAGGAGAATAAAAATAAAGACTGAAGAGCTGAAGAGATGTAATAATAATTATCATTACTTCTCAGGCAGATACAAAAGCACTTTAGATGTTTTAGTGTTCCAGACTTTTACAGGTGAGAAATGAAGCTCAGTGCTGGCACTCTGATTCTGTAGCAGGTAAAGATGTAGATAAGAGAAGAGATAGGAGATTCCAAATATGATTTGTATGATAAGCATATCTACAACATCACTATGGAAGATAAATATTTATCTTCACTAGATCATCAAAATACTACCCATTGCATGATCCTCTGCATGGTGTAATCAGAGTCACTACCACCAAACGAAAATACGTTATCTTTGCATACGGCTGCTAGGATGTGTGCAATTAATGCATGAGAAAAAGAACAGTTGCTATTTTGATATATTTTGTTTCCAGGAGAAAGAAAGTAGTCATTAGCTTAAGCTAAATGTGAAGTGTTGGCCCTCTTTAATCTTGGAGTGATCAGCTAACTGATGTCTTTGAGATACTTCAGGTCTGAGGTCACAGAGTCGACAAAGTTAAATGATCCTCTCAATCTGAAGGTCCAGTTTCTGTAACGAACATGAATGTGGGATATTACAGCTAACTGGTTTTCTGTGGTTTGATCATTTATTCCCTTTTTGTTTGTCATAAGATTTATTTCCCCTCTTCCTGCAGCAGTGAATTTGTAAGATTTTTATGCTCAGTAGAATTTTTATCTGCATGTCCTTTATCTGAGCACTCATCACCCAGGATCTGAGGTCCTTCCTGACTAATGAGATAAGCCTAGGGAAGTCGCTAACGGCACTGTTATGATCTAGAGCTGCTTCTGCCTCTTTCCACAAAGGACAGGGCTCCTTTTGCTCTTGGGATAAAGATACTCAGAAGTAAGTGGGTTCAAGCATAGTTTCAAGGCATTGTGCTAATATGAACTAATTTAACCTGACTGAGCTAAATGACGTCAGCTAGTCTTAAAAGTCTCCACTATTTAGTGAAGGGAAAGCAGGTTGCTCCCAAGAGCAAACCAGGAGCAATACTATCTCCTTATTATAAACCATTAGACCACACAACCTATCAAAATGGCAGAGCAGAAAATGACATTTGGTTTGGGAACCACAATCAACAGGCAGATATGTGTCAGTGCTAATGACTGTATTATTTCTTTGGCCTTGCTGATGTAGTGTGTGCTACCTTTTGTTAATGTTCCTTTTTCCTAGACAACAACTGCAACATTTAGGTGGCAACTGCAAGACAGTTCAACATCAAAACTCGCAACTACTCGTGTGCTGAGCAAGGATATGGCTCTTACAGTCATTGCTTGCAGAAGGCTGTAATTCAGGGAGCAACATCACAGCACAGAGCAGTGATCACTTGTGGTGATAAAGCACTCTGAACTTTCATGTGTGTATCAAGGAGGCAGAGGCAGAACTAGCCACTGTTCTCCAGCAGAGAGAATCTATTTGTGAATATGTCCAAAATCACCCAGTTTGTGCTTCCTGTTGTGTAATTACTGTTTACCTCACAGAGTTGCATCCACTTTAATAGGCACTATCATTACAATGGCTCCCTCTCATAATGGTGAGAGACTGCAAGAGACAATTACCCGTTGTTTTTATTAGGGTCAGCTCAGCTCCAAGAAAGCTGCAGAAGAGCTATTGTTATGTTCTCAGCCAGATCTATTTATACACTGTCATATGGATTGCTTTGCTTGTGTTGATATTTTTCTGCTTAACTATTGTGGTCTGCTTTTTAGGTTATTATTAATAATAATGCAATCCATGTTACCATGTGCAATTTTAGGGGAAAATAAAATTGCTCCTGTGGAAGAGGAAAAAATACCCTGAAACTCCTAGGAATTTATGTGTTCGTTCATTTAGCTTATGGGGGGAAGAAAATCTACTAATTAAATTGGTAGATGATATTGCCTCAAAGCACACAGCTGTTTTTGAAAAGAACAAAACTCCTCCTAAAATCAATAGTCACAGTACATTCTAATCTTATTAGAAGTTCATTGTCACAAAAAGGACACAGAGCAGACCTATGTATAGCATTTGTGAGGAAAACCACAATTTTGGACACAATCACTTTCTCTTGTGTGACAAAATTACTCTATCCTACACCTATCAGCTGCATTCTTTCTTCCCCCATTTCATTGTTACTTGTCATACTTCTATATGTTACCTAGTGCTTAATATCTAGATTATAAGATCCTGGAGCAGTGTTCATTTCTTTTTCATTTATGTATCCTAAAAAATATCCTAATGGATCTGCAAATTTAAGTGTACTGAGAACAGATTTGTTCTGTTCAGAACAGATTTTGTATCTCAGTATGGAGATTTTCTAAGTTATATTTCCTACATTCCTTAGAAATAACCAGTGAATCTGCAGGGAATTGTGACCCAATGACTGAAAAAAAAAAAAAAAAAAAAAACTCATGGAAGATGAGTTTTCTGTATCTCAAGGCTAAAGAAGGCCCCTCTGGCAGGATATACCTAAGTATAGGGTAGCATGTGCTGATGCAGTCTGACATGCAGCAAAAAGAGAAAGAAGCAAATTCCTTTATATTAAGGAGTATAACAGGGCCTTTTAAGTTGGCAGGAGCAGAGCTTTTATCATGTGTCGAGGCAGGTGATGTACAATAACATAATCCATATGTATATTTTTTTTCTTTACGGAGTTGGTGGGAACATCTTTTGGCACTCAGGCCTTTAAGAAAAAGTTCACTGTCTACTATGACTCTCCCTGCAGCAAAATTTGAGTTGTATATAAGTGTGTATGATATTCCACCTGGTTGCAAGACCAACACTTGTTGATTAATGTAGTATATAATTATTCTGATATTTAATTATTCCAGATTTACAAATTACAAGAGTAAGAGGATATCATTGACAGCAGCAGTCAATGATTAAGTCACCCTCAGAATGCTCATTGCCATCTTCTATGAAAGATCTATGAAAAATACAGTATTTACTGTGACTATTTCAGCATACGTTTGAAGACGAAAAAAACATTGCTTGCATTTGTTAATCAGAAAGAGTTCACACTTTTAAATTAAATAAGTATGACTACTACTCAATGGAAATGAAAAATGAGAACATGAGACTCAATTATTACTTATATTTGAAATCAAATTTAGATAAATGATTCCAGACTTATTTAAATATGACTTCAGAGGGGCAAATGAATTCTTTGGTAGAACTGTGAGTAAAACAACACCATGGGATCTCCTTCTATATGTGTGTGTATGTATGTGCGCATAACTTCATGTGCCTCCACAGAAAATCAAAAAAAAAAAAAAAAGAAAAAAAGAAAATTACTACTAATTATATTTTATGGACTAAGGTCTTCTACATTTTTCCAAGTTTTGCAGTGCTCCTGATTTCAGTAAATATTACTGAGGCCAGAATTTGACTGAAGTTCCCCTGTGAAGTTCATAAGAAATAAAAAATTGCCATAAGAAAGGATTGCAAACAATATGAACTTTAAAGTGAAAGAAAGAAGTAGTAGACACACGGTGCCTGGGACATCGCTGCAGCTATAAGTGCTTTGTAAGAAGCACATGCACAATGATGTGTAAGGGAGAGGGTCTTTCAGGAACCAGTTACCTCCCTGATTGTAAATGCCACCTAGTGGTTCTAGATTTTTCTAGATTTTTTTTTTTCACATACAGTTTTGCTTAAAAAATACCACTTTATGCTTCAGATTCTGCAACAACTTGGACAAGTGAAGGAGAAGGACTATAATCTATTCTTAACAAAATTGCTTCTATATCTGTCAGCAAGGTCTTCCCGACTGATATTATCCAATTCAGAAAGCCCTAAGGATGTCCATGTTTATATAGAAGGACACTCTCCACTCATCAGAACAATTACTAATCTGGACTGATTTAAAGTGACTATTGCCTACTTTTGTGGATTGCACAGAAATCAAAGAAGGAAAAGAGAAAAACCAGTTGCCTATGAATGCCAAGGAACTCCTTGTTCTCATTTGTCCATACTTAACTAACATTAATTGTATTTAATAAGTATTAGTCTTTGCCTTTCTTCTTAGTAAAAACTATAGGTTACCTCCTCCCACAGTGAGTAAAAAATTTGAACTTAGTTTACTGAAGAGGAAAGTGGCTTCCACATTTGACCTATTGTTTTTACTTCCATTTTTCTCCCTCTGGTAGTGCTGAAAATACCCCATTAAACAGAGCTTCATGATCTACTGCCTCCATCCTCTTTGTTGGCAGATGTTTTTAAAATGCAGAGGAATAAGCAGTGATCTACTAGGTCCAGAAGTCAGCCTTCATGAATGAAGAAAATATTTCAACAAATACTGCAACCAGCACCACGATCAGCTAGAGGGGTGCTGCTCCCAGTGGTATAACCACTGCAAACTGCTGCTGGCAATGGACCAGGCAGGGTACCAACTTTCCCAAGGAAGAGACTGTTCTGCTGTTGAAGCGGGTGTAATAGCCTCCGTTTGGCCATGAATGGCTCCAGCTAGGATACATCTAAAATCTGCACTGCAAAGCTCTTCTTTGGGCATTTTTAGTACTTGAAAAGAAAAATCAATAACCACCATTTGAATGATTGATCCCCATGGTACATCTCAGACCAGTCCAGAAAACTTTGGCTACACAGACCAGAGGCATTTGTGAGTATCCTAGGTCTTGTCAATGACAATCATGAGAGAGAATCTAGGAGAAATTTCTGTTGCCTCTTCCAAAGGAGGAATTGGCTTAAATTTCAGGGACCTAGAAGGGTCTGGATGCTCTTTAAGTAATGGTTGCTTTACTTAATTGGATTGTGGCAGCAGAAACTTTCATGTTACCTCCTGAGGAAGCATCAAGAGGGAATTTTAGGTTAAAAAGTGTAAAGATGTTATCCATAGCTACTATGTCTGCCTGATTATCCATGACAAGAATAGAGACATCTGTGGCTAGGACAGGCTGGAACCAGCTGTACCATAAAATTATGTGGGAATGCCAGAAAATGCATTGACACCACAAGAAAACACAAAGTGTCAAAGTGTTCTTTAAGCAACTCTCAGACTATCCATAAATGGGTAATAATGGACAATAAAATCACTTAGCTCAAGAAATCTTATTATTTAAAGATCTTATAGTTTATAGATCTTATAATCTAAAATGTTGGAGACTTATCTTTTAAGGAATTAGTTTGATTGAGTCAGCTACTGAATCAGTAGCTGCCCGCAGTATCACTGAAAATGTTCCGCTGAATTAGGGTAAAGTTTTGAAGCTTGTACTAAAGTAGAGGTCAATTTAAGAAGATGTGACTATGTGTCTATGGAACATGTTGGGTCTTTTTCTTCTGTCTTTGAAATTAAGAAATTAAAAGAATTATGAAATTAAAAGAAGATCAAGTAGTTGGATTGTCAAGGAACGAGCATAAACTTATGGAACTTGACTTCCCTGCTAATCACGTTCATTTTCCATCACAGAAGCTCCATTCATTTTAAGGAAATTGCTCTCAGTATAATGCAGATGTATATGGAGAAAGAATCATGGTCTTTGGTCTGAGAAGACTAAAATAAATGCTGAATACTTGCCATAAATATATTTTAAGCAAATTCAAACAATTTCCTAAAATAAACTTTTCTTAATTGTATCTGCTCCTACTACAATGTTTAGGATCATATTTGCAAGACCCAAATATGTCACATATGTGTTTATGAAAAATAGCTAATATTCAGGCTTCCATAAGAGAATTTATATTCACCCTTTGGATTTTTTTTTCACTTGGTTGAATAAATGTAACAAATATTTGAAATTGAATGTAAGTTCAATTCATCTAAATATATAGGATAAGCAGGACCGTATATTTTAGGTCATGAATTGAGCACCATAAACAAAGAACAACAAATGTTCAAAGACTGTGTCAAAATAAGAATTGAGAAACTGCTGGAAGTCAAACATAGGTTCATACAAAGTCCTCAGATAATATCAAATAGGGATAGTCTTGGGTGGTCATGCTAGGGAAGAGAAGACAAGCTTTTCTTGCACTTGCATGTTGCTGCTTCCCATAAGAAGAGGGAAATAAATAGGTTGTATAATGTACAGTGTCATATGCAAGAGAAAAGGATCCTGGCCATATTCAAAACATCCCTAGCAACAGGAACAGGAGGGGAGGGGTATTATGTTCAGAAAGAAGAGAGAGAAACAAGAAAAGGCTTGATATTTTCCAATCTGCTACAAATAAATAAAAACAAAATTAAAGGGTTTTTTTCCTCCTATTTCCTTCTGTGTCGATGTTTGTTTTACAGCTAAGCAAAAGATTACCTTATAGCAATAATAAAACAAAACCAAACCTCTAATACCTTTTTTGTTCAGAGTGTCAAATCCTTCCTCTGATAATGTGAATTGCAAAAATATCTCTATTTGTGTAGGGTCAAGTTCTCATCCATAGTCATGAAAAAAAAGACTTTTTTTTTTTTTTAGTTTTGCAGTGAAGTATTAGTTTGAATTCTGTTTCCAAACACAGGAAATAAATAGTTTTCATTCCAACCATGATGAGTTCAGTAGGATTCTTGCTCTTTCACTTTACATAGCTATAGCTTGAAACATAACAAAATCAACCTCTCTGTTTATAATTCCGTGAAGTATCATTCACAGCAGGAGGACTTAAAATTTGTACAGTCTATTTCAAACTTTTAAATGGAATTTGACTCACATTTTCAGGGCAATAAAACCATGAAAAAAGTGGTTGAACATACAAAAACAGCATGCCAAAATTTTAGGTTTTTTTTTTGTTTTGTTTTTCTCTAAGCCTTATTTGAGATTTCTAAAGAATTTTTCTAAAAAAAAAAAGTATTCTTGCAAATCCAGTTATGTTATGAGAAAAGCTGGAAGTATTCATTCTGAAAAGAAAACATTGCCATTGGGTCTCTCTAGGAAGAAAATTGCAAATGCCTGTTAGTAACAGTTCTCATCAAATAGTTTCCAGCAGTAAATTTCAGCATATGGCAGCTCCACAGACAGGTGGCTTTATTTACATATCATTTGTTACTCACGAGTGGTGAATAGCAGTTTAAAAGTCACATGATAGGGTTTCCTCTCTCTGAATCAATGCACATTTTCTAATTGGGAAATAATGTATAATAAACAGGAAATAAAAGAGTGGATATCTTTGTACAGAAATATCTTTGTTCATGTGTTTGGGTGTTCATGTGATACACAGTTATGATTCAAATATCCATGTGAAAATAACTTTTCGTGCATGAAAGAGAAGCAAACACTACTGAATTGAGGAGCCCTTAACAAATAGGTTGAATAAACTGCATGCTATATATTCAACTTGCAAACTCTTTCATAACAGATCTACCTGGACTAAAAAACAGTGTTAAAAGCCTTAGGAAGAGCTTCCCTTCTTATGTCTGTTGTGACATTATCTGGGCTTATTTGAGGCACTTAATACACCTCCAATTTACAAGTAACAAAGGCTTCTCTGGGAAAGTGAGTTTGTTTTTACCATTTCTGGGGAATCAGAACATGTGGTAACTTAAATCACTGCAATTTAAGAGGCTCATTTTTGAGAACATCTTTTAAGAGGCTAGAAGTATGTAGAAAAGACTAACGTTGAACATTGTCCATAACGTTGAACTGTTGGGAATATGCCTGTGGATTTTCAGAATTTTCCTGCTAGGAGTGTCTCAGGGTTGTTAGCTATTGTACATAGCCCATGAAGGGAGTAGAGATGATGGGGTTGCTAACTTTTAATCATTTCCAATCTCAGATAAGAATTAACAGGGAATAATATTTCAAATAGGAGCAGGAGTCAAATGACTAGATCTAAACATTCCCCAATGTCAGATAAATTTGGATCTCGAGCTAAATGCTTGTTGCCTGGACTCACTGCCAGGGACCTAATATAGTGACTCATTATTAGTATGTCCAGGATAAATAAACACTTTCTAGAGGTGCAAGCATATTCATTGCAAGTCTGGTAGTGCTGATAGAAAGACTCCCTACCCAGGGGTTTTAAAGCAGGCTACTAAAATTGTATTCCTGGGGATAATTATTAATACTCTA
The DNA here is from genome assembly GCF_000705375.1 of Tinamus guttatus. Next base: position 64,888 of record NW_010578068.1, read on the forward strand.
TTACATATTCTGGGCCCCTGCAGACCTGTAGCCATATGTCTAACTTGATGAAGTACAGATATTTTCAACAGAAATATGTGATCTGTTACTGACCCCATCAATTTCTATATAGCTTAAGTGCCAATAGCCAGCTAGAAAGTAATAGTAAAATAAACTGAGTTATGCTTCTGCAGGTATCCCATACACATCAGTGTGATGTAATGCTTTTTAACTAAATTTTGCATGCCTTTATGTAAAAAGACATATTGATACCTTCTCTTTTCCTAAAGAAGTCCAAACAAGTATACATAGCATAGGAAAGCTCGAAGTATTTGCATAAATAATATCAATTTAATAGATTGCTATTTGGTATGCAAAAGACACATCCAGACTAGTACTGTCTTCCAGCAAGCAAATAACAGAAAAAGTATTTAAGTGTTAACAATTAATTGCATGCCTAAGAAAGCTCAAGTTACAGGTGTGGGCATAATGGTGTTGAAAGTTGAGTTTCGAGAAGTAAACAAATTACGCAGCAAATCATTATTTTTCAAATTAACTAAGGAAGGTGTCAGGATTGGCAAAACACTGGAAAAAAACAATAGTTGCTGCTGTTTTGCAGTCTACTCTTCTCTACTGGAAAGGCTTCAAATATATTGCCACAGAATATATTACTATAAATATATTACCAGAGAAAGGCTCATTTATTGCTGAGGTGATGCTGACTATATAGTGAAGTTTAGGGATCCAAGAAATGATTTCTAAATGTGCAACAAAATGCTAAAATATGTAACAAATATAGAACACAAGAGATGAAGATAAGAGATGGAGAGAAGATGGACACCAAGTTCATCATTTCTTTCTGTCTTGTTTGGATGTTTAATCTAGTTGAAAGGGTCACATTTATGTAAGCATAAGGAATATCCTTGGGCCAATGGTTCCAGAGAAAGCAAAATGTGAGACAAGGGAAATAATTTTCTAATCATGTACTGTACTTGCACCAGATAACAGCCCCACTACTTTGTCCAAACCTACTTCCACAAAAACAAACAAACAAACAAAAAAAACACAGTCTTCCTCTACATTTAAGCTTCAACAAATGATGGTTAAATTACCAGTAACTTATTCTTAGTTTGTTATTTATAGGAAATGCAATAAATGTGAAAGTTATGTGAAAAGAAAGGACTTACAGGCATAATAATAGCTCATTAAAAACTAAATATGTCAAAGAGATTTAAATTGCTTTATTACAAAAATTTAAATTAATAAATATTTTTAAAAAGCTATCAAATATGAAAAAAAAATCTAAAATAAAATGTCTTGCTAGAGTTATTTTCTTTAAACATAATTCTTGTTTATTTCCACAAGACTTCTCTTTGTATAAAATTGGGAGAGAACTTTTAAACAAAATCTTTCTAAGTAGTGTTTCTGTTTCCTCCAAGATCAAATATCCACAGTTTCTGTCAATATACTTTATATGAAATTTAATCCAAAATATTAATCAGTAAGAATTGTGTGAAATATTAGTAGCTTTTTCATCATATGTTATATAAAAGCTTATTCCCTAAGAGTTTTATCAGAGTGAATATACTGTTTTTACCTCATTTAAAGAGCTACTGACAAAAACTGACATAGAAATAACTGTTATTAATAAAAGACATAGAAAGCATGCTACTGAAATGTGAGGTATCTATTAACAATGCTAATAAGCACGTCACCAACTTGTGGTGGCACTTCCTAACAGCTTATTGCTTCTTAACAAATTTATTAAAAGTTTACTAACAAAACTATGCCTGAACGAGACCTTAATGGAAAACATAACCAGTTTCATATTCACATAACATATTCAGATTACAAATCAAATGAGAGAACAGAATAAGGCAAATCCTTAGGCACTATGAATTAGTCAGAGTCTATTTAAGTCAGGAGAGGTGAACCAGTTAATGGTAACTGATACACGCTTAAATCCACTGTCCTCCCATTAACCATAAAACAGCTATTGATTTCCGGCAAACCTTCGCAAAAAAAAAAAAAAAAAAAAAGAGAGCAAAAAAAAAAAATCATTCTTCCTGTGTCACCGATGAATTTTGGAGGTGTGAAGAGGTTAAGTGATTTGCAAAGGTCATAGAACCGATAAGTGGCAGAGCCAGGAATAGATCTGGTGTGTCATGACTCCTATGCAGTAACCACAAAACCATCTGGCTTGTCAGAATAAATTCACATTTATTTATGTGATGTTCTAAGGGCAAACAAAAATGTCAGCATAGGTTAAATGTCATCTAATAATTTGTCCTCACAGCAGTTCATCCCTAATGAGCTGTTGTATAACCCTATTTCTTATTTGTTGTGTGACTGCTTCTTTGCATGACTGCTTAAAAATTGTTTTCTGTAGTTTTATTTGTTAAGACAGTGAAAATGCACCATCTTTTTCCTCAAATACAAATTCAGAAGATATATTGCTGATTAGGTTGTTCTTTGTCTGGTTGTAAAAATAAGGGCCTTTTCCTGATTTATTCTACTGCTGCTCAAGCAACATTGAGTGCAAATATCAGATCACTTGACCTTTTATTCATTAAAGGTATTATCCACCTAAGAGAGAAAACCCACCTGATCTTATTGAAGGTAATTCTCCTAGACTGAAACTTAAGTTTTGAAATTCAAAGCCCCTGCTCTTAGTAGCAGTCCAACATTGCCTGAGAGGACATGCCTCCTGTGTGAAATGGGAGAGCTCAGCCAGATGGAGGGCCATTACTGGATGAAGTTATTGGGTTGTCCCTCGCTTATCTTGGCTGGGTCTGGATCCTACGCTTCCTAATATTAGACTTTTCTTTTCCCCTCTGTTTTCCTATTTGCTGTCTTCTCTCATGTTGATTTCCTATAGCGATTAAATGCAACTAGTGGAATTATTTTCTCCGCTGTTTAGCTGAGGGCCCAGCTTTCATAGGTGGATGACTTTTAACCTTCTTTACATTAAAACAATAAATCTATTAGCATGTTTCACTCAGATATTCTTTGGTGGGCTGTAATTTGGTCTTTTTACCTTTTACTCCTACATTCTCCTCTCCATAAATGTTACCTTGATGAGAGTTTTTTTTAACTTCCCTAAGCACCTCAGAAATCTCATTTACGTGCAGAACATAAAAGTGTCCATAAAATATCACACAATATTAATAGTACAGAAAAGGCAGTACATAAAAATAAGGGAGTAGAGCTTTGGATGTCATAACTCAGTTACAACAGTAACCCAAAGTTACAATGATTGCTCCAACTGAGGACTTGACTTACAACGATGACGATAACAGTTGGTCTCTAGGCTAAGATGACCTTACTCCTTTTTCATTGTGAAGCTTAGAGGAAGGCTATACGTTACTGCTCAGGGAACGGAAGGAACTGCAGACTCTTTTGATGAGACTGGGCATCATTATATATGCCAATCACATCCTGTCCCAGCAATAATTACCAGAGAGTAGGAGAATGTACCTGTAGTGATAAAGTGAATTAAACATATAAATAAGTTTCATGCAGGTAATTGGAAGCAAAATGAAAAAAAGAGAGAGAGAGCACAGGAGAGAAAAAGGAAGGCGAAACAAATACAGAGACTTAAAATGAGAAACTGATGAAAAGACTTTGGAGATCTTCTACTCTAATTGATGACTTATATTCATATTCATGCAATTCATGAAGAAGGAATTGGAAGGGAAATGAAAAGAATAAATTTAAGATATATATTTTAAATTATTCTGACTTCCAGCCTTTGTCATTGCTTTGTAATTATCTAACTGGGTTGTTTGGTTGACCAAAAGGACAAGATTCATGCCCAAGCTTCATTCCCTCCTGGCCTTTTCTCCCATTCTGTAAGACCCTTTGACCATTTATTAAAGGCCTGGTGCTGCTTTCTTCAACAGAACGCAACGTGCTTATGCAGTTGTTTGCAAAGCCCTGAAAATGAAACTTGGCAGGTGACTATTGGGATCTGAAGACACCAGCACTCCACTTTCCTTCTGCCATGTCCCCTAAAAGTGACTTTCAGGAATAGGATAGAGATTTTATTTCCACATCTTTCCTTTGTGCTTATTTATACAGTTCAACTTGCCAGTTCACTCACGTTAGCTCTATAATGCTGGTATATCTGCAAAATAACAAATCTAA
>NW_010578068.1:69055-150476 GCF_000705375.1 Tinamus guttatus
CATAAGACCTTGAGAACTGCTTTGAATTCTTTTACCCATTTTCTTTTGGTAACCTCTCTATCAAAGCTTCTTTCTTCTTTTGAGGCAGCCCAGCCAGAATAGTTTTTACACCTTAGCAACCACACAGATTTTACAGTGTGAAGTCACTACTGTTCAGCTAATGGGAAGTGTAAGCTCCACATGCTGATAAAATATGTTTTCAGGGCACTTGATGGGCTCCAGCACTCCAGAGGTTAAGAGAACAATAGGGGAGAATGAACCTACTAAGTTTTCTTGAATAGAAACAGAAGTTGCTACAATCTGCATTCTTCAGGAGTGAGTTGAAATAAGAAAGTATATGCATGTGTGGGTGTATGCATATTCATCTGCATTTTGAGGAGTGATTTCTCCAAGGGAGTTACTAGATGGAAGGGAAAAATAAAAGAAGAAATGGCTATAGAACAAGTTCATCTTAACAATCTATCAATAATGCAATGAAACTTTATTTTTTCTATCTCCTTTCATACAAACTGTATCCCAAAATGCTTTACAAGTTTAAATAATACAAGACTATGAGTATTATATTGTGTAAATCACAGACAAACAGTGGCACAAAGATGCTGCCTGTGGAATATATTAAAAACAGACAAAATATAATAGCAGAGAAAGTGAAAGAAACTAAGAGGTCCAGGCAGCAGAATGAACAGAAAAGATTTGAAAAGAGTTGGAGAGTTGATGAGGCAGAGGGATACTGTAAGGCTGTTCCAGATGGCAAGACATTATGCAAAGGGATGGAGAGAAAGCTGGTATTAAAGGAATGGTGGGAAAAGGCAGGAGAGAGGATTGCAGGTCTTGAGCAGCACTAACAAGGCAGGCATCTCTGAATCAGAGCCTGAAGTGGATGGGTGGTTTGGGGATTCCTCTGGAAACAGAAGAGACATGATTTGGTGTTTTAGTCGAGCACATACGAGACAGTGGACAGCATTTTGCTTGCTGCAAAGGAACAGAAGAGCCTGGGGAAGGATTATATTTAAATTAGAGAAGCTTGGAGTTCCACAGGTAAGAAAAAAAAAAAAAAAGCAGTAGCATGATTTGGCCTATCTTCAGGCAAATACACTTAACTTATTGACTAGATCCAGGTGTAGGGATAGGTCCAAACAACAGTAAGTTCTCTCCAAATATTAATGGTCACTCAGCTGGTATGGCTCTCCAGTTTCCCTTATTATTCCTACTATGCCTCTGAGTCACTTTTCCTAGTCATTCTGTGGTGATAGATCTATAGCAAACACATGCTGGACATTTCGTGTTTTAAATTTACTTCTATACTTCATCACCAATTTTAAGGAACCACATGTAAAAAACTGCCCATGCACACTAGACTTGCACACACAAGTAGGACTGATAGCCTCAAGCTGATTTGTCTGATGTTTGTTTCTGCAGGCATAAAAACAGATGATGTTAAAAGCTCTGCAGGTCCATTTCCTACCTCATGAATTGTAACCTTACTATAATCTACTGACATCTTCCCAGACCTTTTTTCAAACATTGGCTCTTGTGCATTTGTTTTAACCCGTTTCTGTTCTGGTGTGGCTACCTCTGAAAAGTGAGAAATATTTTAATCCAGAAGCAAAGGGTGATCACATGTTGTATCACAGAAGATGAGACTGATGCCTCATGATATTTAATTTTTCGAGAATCTGCGAAGGGCGCTCTGGTGCGACCGCATCTGCAGTACTGGGTGCAGTTCTGGGCTCCCCACTACAAGAAGGACATGGAGCTTCTAGAGAGGGTCCAGTGGAGAGGCACAAAGATGATTAAGGGACTGGTGCATTTGTCATATGAGGAAAGACTAAGCGAGCTGCGCTTGTTTAGTCTGGAGAAGAGAAGGCTGAGAGGAGATTTGATCAACATGTTCAAGTACCTGAGGGGTGATTGCAGGGAGGATGGGGCTAAACTCTTCTCTCTGGTGGCCAGTGACAGGACAAGGGGTAATGGGTGTAAGTTGAAACACAGCAGGTTTAATCTCCATATGAGGAAGAACTTCTTTCCTGTGAAGGTCATACAGCCCTGGAATAGGCTGCCTGGAGAGGCTGTGGAGTCTCCTTCTCTGGAGGTCTTCCAAACCCACCTGGATGCCACCCTGTGCCATGTGCTCTAGGTGTCCCTGCTGGAGCAGGAGGGTTAGACTAGATGATCTCTAAAGGTCCCTTCCAACCCTAAGCATTCTGTGATTCTGTGATTCTGTGAGGGCACACATTTCTGTGTCACTTTCTCCAATTCAGCCATACTCCAAATTCAATGTCATTTCCATGAAGAGAACAAATTGAACAGAATTTAAAAGTGGAATCATTTACCCAAGAAAATAAGTGCATAAATGAAATGGCTTCTTTATCTGGGGGCCAGTCCAGAGCTTGCTAATAATAGTTAGTCCTATGAAGTCAACAGGCTTTAAATTAAGCCCTTAAGTTTGATCAAAGAATTAAAATTCTGCTAAAAACTAATATTAACAAAGTACTCCCTTGAACTGCTCAAACTTTCACACAGCAAAACAAAACAGAAATCAACGTATACAATTTTTTCCTCCAGAGGTGTCCAGAATCATTCATCTGTTCTTCTTTTCAGAGTGATAAACTCTGAGGAATCATGATAAAATATGCTACAAATGTAAGAGAACAAAGGAGCCAAATTTCAACTGACAAGCACCTCCTTCATAGCATTAGTTTCACATATTCTGCATCAAAATATTCTTTTATTTTGTCAGAGAGCTTAGCTTTAATGATACTTCAGCTATAATGGTAAATCAGCAATTGTCGGGCCACTTATTTGTCAAGTGAATTTGCTGATAAATGTAGTCATACTCTTATAAAAAAAAATTCAAAGAGACAACCAAGACCTATTATTCTCTGTCTCCCTGTCTTCCTTCTCCTTCCTCCAGCCCATACTGCAAGGAACCATTTTATGGGCAATTAGTTTTGTTTCCAAGTAATGTAAAGACTTTGCATAAAAAACATGCGAAGTCTTACTGACTGACCTGTAAAGTAATGAAGACAGCAGTAATAACACAGATGGTATCGTTTTAAGCTAATGAAGAGAATATCTGTACAGGAGTCTAGGACATTTTCTGTTATACTTTAAGACAAATTGGTAAAGATAGGGTGGGCATCTGATGCAGGATTCGTGCATGTACAGGGAGATGTTTCAGGTAATGTACAGATGCAAATATATCCACCATGCATGTGTCAGGAAATGTTTGTCTTGAAAAACTATAACTTTAATCAAACTGCTTTTCTTTTAAATGACCTAAATGTGTATCTCAGGACACACATCTTTTTAAAATACACTCCTCATAGAAAATATCTAGACACAAAAATGACAAATAGTCCCAATTCTCGTATTTATAGGGCACATTCTGGCACTCACGAGCCTTGCTGAGCTTCCTAAGTGCTGTTTGATCTGGATTCTGACATACAAGGGAAGAAAAAAGTGCAAGAAACTAAAGTTGCCTCAGGAAGATATTTGGCCAGCATCTCTGAGATGATAGCTCAACCATATCTCTAATCATTGTAATCTTCTGATAACTAATGCCAAGTGAGAGCAACATCTTAAATTACATTTTTTCTTGAAAGAAATAAGTCACAATTTTCAGAAAAGAGGGCTATTATGATTCTCATGGGTAACTTCATGTCGTTCTCACAGACCGGCTGACCTGTGTTCCTGCTGTTGCTCTGAAAAGTCTTCAAGCATTGTCCTGTGTGGAGAATATAATGCTCTGAGCCTTTGGACAGCTATTTTCCACTAACTGATGGAATTAGGGCTAATAATGTACAAACCTAGGTCACTGACAGCTAGTTTGAGGATATATGGAATTGCTTTGCCCTGTCTTTTTTAGATTGATCAGAACATCTTTAAAGAAAGGATCCTCTTTCCTTGTGAATGATATTATATACAGATAGCCAAGCAAAAGCCAACACGTTTTAAAGTTCACTTAGACTCTTACAGTAGGATATAAACAAGACCAAAAAATGTCAGTGTTATTTCTTATGCACTACTAATTTCTCTAGAAGTATGAATAAAATTTTCGGAGATTAGTCTTCCTAGAACTATTCAGAAATCAGACAGAGCATGAGTGCTGAAAAAATGGAAGGAAACTACTGCTAAACAGAACAGTTCTGTGCACTAGAAAAGGATTCAGGTGACATATAGAGTTGTTTAAATCATAATACTATTCTCGTAATATTGCTTTTGATATCTCCATCTGAATGTGTGTATCCCATATGGTTAATGCAACTGATCTGATCCCTAAAGCACTTTAAAAAGCATTGTCCAAAAGCTCTATAACAAAAAGTGATTATTACCACGAACTGGGAAAACAAACATTACAGACTTTGAATATAAAAACACAAATTACTTGGCAGGTATTTGTAACATTTTCCATCAAGTTCTTCAAGCACATTTACTCAAGGTATTGGTATATTTGCAAGGACGTTGCCAGAAATGAGTGTGACAAAAATATTTAGGAGAAGTTATACAATATATCTGGGCAGAAGAAATCATTTGCTATTACCAAAAAGTGACAGTTCTATGCCATCCCCCACATTTTTTTGGCTCTGTTGTCCACTGATCATCTTGTGGCAGTTCTGGCACTTGCTGGACCCCTCTATGAGCTGCCTTAACTCACTAGATTTTTGTTGGTGGTGGGTTTTTTTTTTTTTCATTTGTCGGTTTGTTTGTTTTGTTTAAAGCTCTCATATAAACAAGCCCTTTGGATCTGGAGAATTTTCTGAAGCATTAATAAGTTGAAACAGATCAGCAAAAGGTCCAGTAGTGATGCAGAGGAAAACTATAATTATATATTTAAAAGTACAGAGAGGGTCAGAGAAATAATTGCTTTCACTTTTAAATTTTAATTCTGCTCTCTATCATGTCACTTCACTCATTCACATGCCATATGAAAATAAGAAGTAGCCTTGGAAGTAGCTGCCATTTTGAAAGCTCTTTGTGGAAACAAGAAGAATTGTTGCTAGAAGACATGGTAATCTTGTCGGATCCAGCTTGCAGTGATGATCTTGTGAATGCCTATCAGACCTATGCCTAAATTTATTTCTGTTCTGTCTGCATCATTCAAAACTATATCAACTTGAAAATAAACATCAGGAACAAAGACTAACTTGCAGAAGGATGGAAGAGGTACCCCAGTGTCACCTCAAGTCTCCACAGGGGAGGGCTGACTCAGAAGTGACATATTTTTGACTGAAGAACAGAACATTTATACACCCATGGCAGGCACATTGTAAACATCAAACCAATTCTCATTTAAAAGTGAGTCCACATCACCACTCCTGCTTGAACTATGATGAACCCAGATAACTGAATCATTTTTAGTATCAGGAACCCAGGCTGTCTCTGGATCACTGCAAGCCTACAAAAAGTGAGTTTTGAAGGAGCAAAAAGAATTTCAGCTGCAATGCTGCTTTCATATCCATTAAAAGTAAATAGACAAACTTAAACATTCAAATGAAGATAGGAAAGGAGTCCAAACAAAAGCAGGAACATGAACAGCTTCCTACAACCCTTTATGGCTCTCTAGTGTGATTACATCCTATTTACTTCCACTTCTTGCACCACTTTTATTGTGTTCTGCCACAGGAAAAAAATATGGCTCTTTAATTATTCTTCCACACTTTCTGCCAGTGAGGCCCTGTGTCCTGGATTGAAATCAATGTTAATAGTTTTTGAGACTCCGGTATAGTTATATTTTTTAATTGATGTCTCCTCTTCCTCCTGCTGACCCAGTTCTCATTTTCATTATATTCAAATCACATTGATGATCCAGTCAGATCTGATCAATTATTTTAGCTCCTTTCTGCAATAACTAAATTTAATAGTGCTTTGCTGGCACAATTTAATTACTGGCACAAACATTTGAAATTTGTGAACAACAGCTGAGGTTCAGTGACAGAAAGCAGGTGGTCTCATGACTGTTAGGATCCAAGTGACAAGCAAACTAAGACAATGAAGGTTACTGTATAGACTCATTACTACAGTTTTGTTATTTGAAATTCTTCCTTATCCACCAACTGTAATCTCTATTCCATCTAATGTGCCTCTACTCATTGTAGCTTTCTTCTATGTGACTATTTATAGTTGTGGAAAAGGCACATACGTAAGAAATTGCTAGACTAGGAAAGAGGGAATGGAGCAGAAATAGAAAAGTTGCTTAGAAAGACAGTAAAATGATTCAGGATGTTGAAAGATATGTATATAGAGAACAGATGTGCAGGGGTTTCTCTATAAGCAGATGATAAAACAAGCACTTTCAGGAACATTGTAATTAAATAAGCTTGAATTTCTACTGCACTGTAGGTAGTATTTGGATTTTCTAATGCCCTGTGTGCCACATAGGGTGGAGCCTATTTTGCTGTCTCTCTCTTTATTGGCATATCTTTTCTATACCTCTACCATCTTCAGAAGTCTGATAACAACTGGATGCCTTTGTGGCCTCTGGAAACATTTAGACTTACACAAATCATGATTGGAAGCAGGAAACTTTTTTCCTTAGGTCTAAAATCTTTGTCATAAAATAAGGAAGGAATTTGGGCAAATAATAATATGAGAATAAATTCTTGGGGTATTTCTCCTCTTTCTCTTCTCCCACAAAACAGAAAATTGAAATAGATAGTCAAAGGGATGTATATCTAATGCTATTTTACATATATATATATGTATATATTACTGCAAATAAATAATATTCCAAAGCAACAGTTATTGAACTTATGATCCTCACCGTTTCAGGAGAAAGACAAGGAAAACCACAGCTTGAAGGAAAATAATAGACATTTACAGTTGTTAGAATAATGAAAACAATATTTTTCAGATATCAAGCTATGATCTTGCCTGTGGTTTTGCCTTTTTTATGCTCCTGACTAGGTAGGCTGCTCCTATGTTAACACTGCCTGATGTAGTAAATACTCTTTCATGTAAAGATGGAGGAAATGTATTTTTTCAATAGCTTCTCCTCTGTGAGTGTTGTGGCTTCCTATAGCTGTGCATGTAGCTAACTCAGGGCCCAGGTGTCTTGGGGCTTTTTGGTGCACTGTGCAAGGGAGAAAGTTATTCAAGGCAAGTAACTGAGCTGATCTGATGCCACTTGCATCTCCAGGCCCAAGACTTGTGGAACATTTATAGTCCTCCAGCTGATTTTCCCTGGATAGCTGTGCAATGAATCACTTTCCCCAAGAACAGAAATATCCAAATGTAAATCCTGTAGGAGTCTTACAAAACCACTTGCCATAAACATCAGGCAGAGGAGCAGGAACACTTAGTCCCTCGGCGGTTTCTCATGAGCTTCGCTGGCTACTTCAACAGTCCAACAGAGGAGAAAACAAAATCACTAAAGACATATTATTACTCCACCGAATGCTTAAAGAAATCATCATTGTTATTGTCATGATCATATATAGGTAATCTAGCTACAGCCTACCACTCATTTTTACCAGGTATTGTTGAAACAGGAGAGAAAAAAAAAAAAAAACTGTTCTGAGCTCCAAGAAGTTTCACAGTTGCTTCAAGAGACATAGGTGAATATAGACAGTCAGAGAGGCACAAAGAAACCCTGGGATGGCACTGTCAGCATGTGTATGTATATTGTATGTATATTGCGTAGATTCAGTATACCAGATGCATCCTCTTTTTGGCGGTTGTGTGTTTGGTATCTAATGAAAGATCATGGGAAACCTCCATAACTGATGATGCAAGACTGACTGAAGAAGTCCACACTTCACAAGCCCATTAAAATTGGCTAAATCATTGCAGCTGAAGAGAGTAAGAGCCTGATCGGTCTAACTCTTTTTTTTCCTCTTGGAAATCGGATGCCTTAGCTCTGTTCTGAGGCAAATCCTCAGTCAGGGCTTCAACGTAGTCATCAAGTGATGTCTACTAGATACAGTATAATGATGATCAGAAAAAAACATTTGATCTTCTTAAAATGAAATTTGCAGACCTGTATGAAAGTCTTGCCACAAATTCTTTGCATTTGAAAAAAAAATATGGGATATTTCTAGCCACTTATATGCTGTTCAGCATTACTGCTGAATACGAAACGTCCTTACTTGAGGAGATCTTATACATCAAATTCATGTTGTAAGCCAGTGAAGAAGAAGAGGTAATCAAAAGTGCTAATGGTCACAGTAAAAAGTGATAAATTTGGACGAAAGTGGTTGTGGGCAATAAATCCAGCAACCTGCTGGGCCTGGCACAAAGCCACCTGGGACAGGCTGTTGGCCAGCACTTTTGAAGGTTAGCATAAAATGAAGCATCCTCTAAGTTAATAACACCCCTATAATAAATATAATCTTTTGTTAGAGCATGAGTACTATGACCAATCCAAAAATAGCCTGCCTGAGTGCATGAACATGTGTGTTCAGAGAGAGACCTGGCGAGAGGCAAACAGGATGATTAAGGCACCTGCAGGCTATTATTTTCCCTCTCTTTGGCTTCCCCAGGCCTTGTTCAGCAGCTATGGTCTCAGAAGACTGCTTAGATCTGAATCTGTGGTGTCTCATGATAAGGTTATACCATTCTATAATGGTGGCATGGGGTTGGATTTGGCCTTATTAATATTCGGTATTGGGATAGATTCAGGAGTTTTTATGCTAAGGGCAATCTGGATAGCAGTGGTACAAAATCAGCATGTTAGTCTAGGCTAAAGATAGAAATGGACTTCGAATACTGAAATAAGGTTGAGAAATTACTGAAGTAGTCACCTTTATTTTACAGGAGGGAGAATTCCCTCCTAAATACCAGTAGCTACTACACAACCTGCTTAAGAGAGAGAAAGTCCTGTCAACATGAGTGTCCGCTTAGACAAAGAATAGGTTCTCTTGAGGGTCATTGGATCTCTGCTCCTCAAGGAAGTTTTTCTTAAGATTAGTGGCTGGCATGCTCTGACTGGCTGCTTGATCATGGTAGAGTTGTACAGAGTGATTAAGGGAGATAGATAAATTGTTTTCACTGCCCATTCCTCCCATAAGCTAGAAGCTTAATGTGAATGCTATGTTTTGTGAGTACACTCTATCCCTAATGACAATGCAAGGAGGAAGGATAAGGAGAGATGTGTGAAACAAAGCCTGATGTTGGATCTGTGATGATTTGTTTCTTTTTCACTTTGTATGGTAAGGGCTCAGAACTGTGATTACTTTTCATGCCCAGACTCGACCCAGAAATAGACCAACCTATGTTCTTTTCTGTATTTTTGGAATTGTCTCTTGAAGTGAATTGCCCTTAAGTCCAGATTCTGTTCCAGTTCCAGTCAGGGCCATGAGGTATCCCTAGAGAAGTGCAGCAAGCTATGAAGAAATGGGACCCAGCTACCTGAAATCCTTGTCAATGCTCTGAGGTTCTGCTGCTCAGGAATATACCTCACTAGGAAAAAGCCAGCTCTGAAGTTTTCTACTATGTCCCTTGTAGCACACCGAGGTCACCACACTTAACTGCAATGGCTATTGTGGCACTGATCCAACTTTGCTGATAGTGAAGATCTGACTAGTGCTGGCCTTGTGATGAAGTCTTCATCCACACAGATGTGTGAGAAGTCTCACGGTCCTCCTCTTGAAATATATCCTTCTGTCCTTCTTTCTGCTTGGTGCTCATGGGCAACATCTTCTCAGGGATTTGCTTAAATGCTCCATAGTCAGGGTAGCAATGGCTCCCTAGCCCCCATATGGGAAGAGTCATATTGTTGTGGAACTCTTTCTGTTTGTGTTCGCTTTACTCCTTAAATTGTAATGATCGCTTGGAGATATCTGGGTAACAGTTTCCTCACACAGGAAGCTCTTTTGAGAAGATTTGATGTTTTCATCCCATCCGTATGCTGTTATGGATTAGTTTTCCTAGATTCAGAATCTACTATGCTACCACCTAACATGCTACCAATGGGTTAAGTATCATGTTACTATAAATGAGAAAACTGTGTATCCTAGTGTGTTTGCTAGGATTTGTGAAGCGAGGTTAGGCAGGAGGAGACGGAAATGCTGATTCACTGCAGAACGGTTCCATGTATCATGGCCTTGTGGTGCATGCACTTGCTACCTGGTATACTTTTCTCTGATTAACAGCTTTCTGGGATTGAATAGCAAATTCTGTGCAGGGTAGATCCTGGTACAGCTGTGCCACTATGTTTCCTTATGACTATATGTATGTATGTACTCATAAACTCCTGGAGGGCACTGTCACTGTCACTGTGAGCGATCAGAGCAGTTGGGTTTATGCTTTTCAGAATATCTGAGATAGGTAGTTCTGGCACAATGACCAAGGCCTATTTTTCTCTTGTCCATTTTACGTATCATTGGTGGATATGGTATGCTGAGCAGCCCACATGTTCCCACAGTATTTCAGGAAATGAACTGCAGTTAAGAAGGACTTTTAAGCAAAGAGTGAAAGAGGAGTATGTTGAAGCACAGTGTGAGAAAGCTAACCAGTCTCTGCTGTCACTGAATATGGGTTCATTAGAGTCTATCCCCTGGAAATTCTCCCAAAAGCTACATACCCCAGCTTTTGGGAGGATTACCCCATTCAAAATTATAGCTCTGCCCATCCTCAAACCTTCCTTTTTATTTCATTTCATTTCATTTCATTTCATTTCATTTCATTTCATTTCATTTCATTTCATTTCTTTTTCTCCTAGCCTTATTTAAAGGAGAAGATCAAGAAGATGCCTTCTTAGATCCTGAAATTCTCAAAAATTCCTTTTGTTTTTCTTCATCTCATGAGTCCCAGTCTTCATGTTTCTATCTTTTAAGCTACAAATCACAGTATACAAACAGGATACTTGAGGTCCTATTTAAAGATTAGAGATACAAATTGCTTCTCTGTGGCAAAGGTTTCAGAGTCATTTGAAATCATTACTCTAGTGACAAATCTGTCAACTCACAGAGTGACTTGTAGGTATATAACAATTACATACATATCTCTGATTGATAGGTTTATTTTGCCCCCATTCAGTTGTAGAAGCATCAACCACCACATTAATGGAAATACAAAAATAAAAATGAAAGAGAATGTGATCTGGGATTTCCGGAATAGGAATGATGGACATCTATCCTAGCACCAAAGCGTAGTGAAGATCTTTTAATTTAAACATTATTTCTAAGAGTGGATTAAAGTCCTTTGCATATGTTTAGTCAGAATGCCTTGTTGGCATTTTGATATCACAGCTCAGAAGGTGAATGCCTGGAATGGCCAGGAAAAAGTGCTCAGTTGGCTCCACATTTTCACTTGGGTTTTGCATCAGAGCCAGAGATATATTGATCCGTAGGCTTCTGAGAATACTACAAGTGAAATCAGTGGAGAAAAGTAGATGGTTTTAATGATACATTTTAAATGTACAACACAAGAAGAGAAAGTGGGAAAGAATACTCATTAGCAGATCAAAGGATATGTTCTAGAGGATTTAATCTTGTCAGTATCCATTCTAGCTATGGACTCTGTGTTCACATCCCCCACCAACTCTCTCTACTTTTAATTTTTCTCTTTTACTACTCCATCTGAGTAGCAGCTGGAGAACTTTCCATCCTTTGCCTCCTGCCTTGGAGAAGCTCACAAAGAGCAAGGGCAATACCAGTAGTTCAGGCAAGTTGAATGGCTGAGCTAGCTGCACTTTCTCAGTCCTGCCACACATAGGGCCCTCTGCCAGTAGGAGAAGGAAGGGAACAACGTTGGAACTAGACAGCCTTTGAGATGAAGGATTAAGCAGTCCTCCTGGGAACTATTGTTTAGGATTGTTGCAGGCAGACAAATGTTGCTATAATATTTACATATGTCAAGCTTTTCTTCAAAGAATGAATTAGACAATTATACCTGTATTTGTGGTGTTATTATGTGACGAGGGTCTGGGCTCTAGGTGTGACTCTAGCAAGCAAGTTTTAGTTTGGTTAAGCTTAGGAAGCTGAACTAAACATCAAAAGGAGTAACCCCACTTGGAAAACAGTTTTTCTTGAGACAATTCATAGTAGAAACTTGTTAAATAGTCATTTATTTAATGCCCCCCCACCCTTTTTTTACAGGACAGGTTTCATGTTTTTTATATCCCCAGTTGGAGCTAGGATGGCTGCTTCAGGAGCCTCATTAGCATTCACTTTAGCAGCAGACAATAGGATTTTGCAGCTGCCCTCTCTCTGCAGTATTTACAAGGCAGACGTAGGAGCTACTATCAGAATGCTAATAAAGTAGAAAGCTGCCACATCCGGCCATCTGAAAGGG
Source organism: Tinamus guttatus (assembly GCF_000705375.1). The sequence goes on from NW_010578068.1 coordinate 81,290, forward strand.
AACTTTTGAAGCCTATGATGTTTCTTTTAAGTGTTGGTGTTTCCAAATTGTCATCACTGGACTTTATTGTGACAGTACCTGTGTATTTGCTTTGTTCACAATAGCATTTCTGTACTTGCATTCATTTCACCCAGTTCCTCTGTATATAGCACTGTTAAGCATTCTGGTCTTTTAATTTGGTTAGACAAATTATCCCTTGCTTAGAATATGGAGAGATCTGTCCGTATGTAAGACAGATCTCGCCGCGTAAGAGATTTGCTAGGAAGAAAGCATAAGAAATATTCTATATAGCGTTAGTTCTGCAGTAGAAATCATGAGTTGCATATTTTATAATGAACTTCTCTCCCCTGAACCTTACAGGAAAATAATTTCTTATTCAGAAAAGAAATTTTCCTTGGTAGGGAATAATCCGTTCTGGATGAACTTTCTTTATAGAGTTTGTACAGATCTCAGGAATATTTCAGATTGGTCCAAATTCAGGCTCAAGCTTTGGCTCAGCTAGCTGTGGAGAACAGAATCTATCAGTCTTCTCTATTTCAAGAGTACATTCTAGCTGCTGGGACAAGGATTCTGGCCAAAAAGACTATCATCTAACCTATGGGAGAAGTGGCAAGAGTGATGGTCCTGAAGGAATGTTAAGTGTGCCCAGAAAGGCTGGGGAACTTGGGTTCCAGTCTTAGTATTGTGAAACAGGGCTCCTTGAGGTTTCTTATTCTCTGCTTTTTTATTACTGTTATTTTTAATATATATATATTTTATTTCTCCGCCTAAAAAAATCAAGACCCAAACATCTTTAACATTCTTAGTTTTGCCCCAGGAAAGAGGAAAAAGAACTTACTTAAATATTTTTCATTGGGGAAAAATAATTTCCTACTGTTCCTATCATTTTTTATCATTTTGCTTTTCTGCCTATCAATTTCCTATCATTTTCTACATGTTAGCAATCAGACTCACATGACCCCAGATGAAAGAACAAATTAAAGGACTTTTTAGGTTTCCTTCCACTTCGGCTTATCATATGTCTTGTTAAACCAGAGGTAGTCTCCCAGGATATAAACCTATAAAGTTTAAATTGTTGGGGGTAGGAACTCTCTTTCATCTTATCTATATACACAAGGCATTGTACAGTGAGACCCACATCCTTGACTGAAGCCTGAAGGCAGTATATCAACAGACAGAAGAAATACATTTTAAATAAGGGAAAGAGATGCTTCAGTTAAAGAGAGACTGTCTTAAATGTAGAATGCAGGAGCAAATATTCAGTGTAGTTATTACATAAATGCAAGCGTGAAGATAAGGAACACTACTTTCAGTACTCTTTCTTACAAGATTTAATAACTGAAAAGCTGCCTTTAAGATTTCACACAATAAAACTATGGAACACTTTTATCTGAACGAGAAAAAAAGAAAAATGAGAAAAACTTAAAGTTTATTATCGCAGGAATAGTTAAGGCTCGCATTCCTATCCACACCAGTTCTAACAGTTTCAGAAACTGAAGTTTCTGCAGTTTCTTCATGAGAAGAGGCCACAGTGAGAAATGCAGAAGAACATCATAAGTTCTCAGTGAACTCTTCTGGTGAGAATATATCTCCTGAAGGTCATTGTGGGCCTCTCTGTGTCCAGAAGTGAATTCTCCAGTAGTATTTTTAGCATTTAGCTCTAGTATGTCATCCCTATTTGCCTTTTTCTTATTTGAGTGTTTTTTTATATACTAATTATTCAATTGAATAATTACTAATTATTCAATTCACTACCAGCAAACATATTTGGGACAGATTTCTTCAGAGATGGACTCTTCAGAAAATGTTGAAAGTTACAGATCAAAAATTTTATTTGCTGGTAGCAAGGCCAAAGTACTTAACCTAGTATACATTGGAAGAATCTACATGTAAGTCATTGGTGATACAATAAAAATGAAGAAAGATAAGAATTAGTTAACTAGGGCAAATATTAGGTTCATCTAGATGTAAACTTTCCCAGGACACTCGTCTTTGTGTTATTGGACTACCTTCCAAGATTACAGCTGCTACTGAGAGGAAAACAGTGACATTTCATCTGTACTGTGCTCTACGTGATTTCAGTAAAAAACTTTAGTACTCACTTTCTGAAAGTGAATACTTAGAACCAGCATTCGGTTCTGTGTTAAAGACAAAATTTATCAAAGTTCATGGCTCCTGAGTAGATCAGACCTATCCTCTAAACTGTGTTTGAAAGACCTGCCTTTTTAAAACCTTTTGGTTACACTTGTACAGTTTAGCATGCCAATTAAAACTTATTGAATTGAACTGAAGAATGGATCACTGGCTGCAAGACAGATCTGAGTGTGTAGGTGTCCACTTCAAATAAAACATAATATTTTGGCTTCATGTCATGTTTTTCTTGTATGAGTACAACCTGTCAACAGCAGACAGCTTACCCTTAAGGAATTTATTTTAGTCACAGGGACATTAAAGTATAAGCAAACAAAAAACAATTCCCTTCCAACTTTGAAGATATTTCCTTTCAAGGTGATATAACACAAATGCCTCTAAAATCAATGTGGGACTTTCTATTGCTTTCAGTGTAGTTTGCTGCATCCATTATTATATGTGGGCCTTCTAAATAGAAACACACCACAGTCTATGCATGTTTTCAAGAGAAATAACCATTTCACAGAATCTCCTTCCTCTCCTGGTCAAAATGAGCACTGCTGATTCCATCACTAAGCTTTGTATATCCAGATAAACATGAAGATCAGGTCACAAGACACAGCTACTTCCAATGAGTTCTGGTAAATCATACCTGTATATGGTACCTCTATAGAGGCAAAATTCCCCATGCAGACGTGGTCTGGTCTGCCTACCTGGACAAATATAACGTTTGACATAGACAAAGAGCTAACAGACTGGTTGGACTTTATACATAAACAACACATTTTACTATTTTCTGCGATCTCCTGCCATTTCTAATACTGCCAAATTCTGTTTAGAGAGAGAGAGTGTAGAGTTTAGAGAGAGAAAAGAGCCTTTTTGAGGAGGAATTTTCCCTGAGAAATGTCCACTACAGAAAAAAAAAAAAAAGAGAGAGAGAAAAGAAAAAAGAAAAAGAAAAAAGAAAAAAACAGCTATTATAAAGGCCCCAGGTTATGATCTCTAACCTGTTTTGTAATTTTAAAATTAACTAAGGTAATGTGAAAGAACAAATAAAAGTTTTAATTGATGTTTCAATTGTAAAAAATGAACTCAAAAAATAAGATGTTATAATGGGTTGTATAGGTTTAAAAACAAAAAGAAGGAATTTGGAAAAACTTTACCTGGTTGCTGCCAAACTTCCGAGACAAGAATACTGTTTTTTTTTTTTTTTTTTTTTTTTTTTTTTTTTTTTAAGGTAATACGATCTGGGAAAAGCTATGCAGGGACTTTTGAGCACTAATAGTACTTCTGGCATTACATATCTGGGAGTCGCAATAGTTAGCATCAAAATCACCTACCACTAAGTCAGCTACAAGTGGCCCTGCTTGAACCAGGTTCATTTCCACTTACTCCTCATTCACCAAGGTCAGTGTATCAGGATACAGTGGCATCACCTTCACAAGCATATTTAATAGTTTTGTTGGTGCAAGCATGAAATTTAAATCAAAGGGGAAATTTACAAAAGAAAGTGCTAATTCCAGTGTCCCTAATCATAGCAAGGCTGTAGTGACCTAATAAAAAGATCATACTTAAGATCATGTCCTAAGGAAAAATCCAGAAACACCCTCACTATGAATGTGTTGGCAATCACAGACAACCTTCATTAAGTGCCTTTTTTCTGACCTCCCTGTTGCCACACAGGTGTTTTCTGTTTAAGTTATCATCGTAAACTCAGGTTCTTTGTATTCAAAATAAAAAATAACATATAGCAACCTTGTTGTGTTTACTAAGCCATGTTCAGGGATGTAATACATATTGGCTGTTTTCTGTAGAAGGTTGTACTCATTTGCCATAGCCAGTGTTTCAGCTTTCTAATTTGATTTCCAGTGGTCAGTGAGAGGAAACCAACCACTGGGGGAAGAGCCAAAGAACAAACTTTATTAAAAGTGCCTCGGGAGAGAGTGGAGGGAAGCAGGGCTGGAGGTTGACTGTACTATTTAGTACGACTCTCTTTTAATGATTACTGATAACTCCTTACTTAGTGTTGCTAATGATTTTTGTTCTTTTTGCTGATTTTTATTTTTAAAGTGAAAGTTATTTGCTTTTAAAAGTCTTAAGTCTTACCACTTTTTACATAGCTATAGGTGAATTTTCTGATACCTGCTATCAAGAAATAATTTAAACCTGTGTTTTTTATATTTTCGAGAAGTTACTCAATAGCTTATAGAGCAAGGCCTGAGTCCTGTGGAGGCTGCAAAATATTGTGGCAGCCATAGGGAATTACAAAAATAAACCAAGGAAAAGCAACCTGTAATGGCCAAAAGATGCACATAATTTGAACTAGACTTGAAATAGTCTTAGGTCAGCCTGTTCAAAGACATTACTTTTACATGTTGCATCTAGCCAAACTCCTTTGGAGGAACTGTCATGGAAATCCTGGGGCAGGGCAAAGGTTGCTCACATTTAGGTTTAGGTTTTTCAGCAATGGAAGTAAGAAACAACTTGATTGTAATAAAAGATGCAATGTAAATATAGCCCATGATGAACCAGAGAGGCTCAGGGCATGACTACAGAACTTATTTTTATAAACAACATGAAAATATGTTTAAAAGAAAAAGGAATGCAATTTTTCTTGTTTTATAGATGGGCAAAAATGGGGGACAGAGAAGCCCGAAAATCTACTTAAGACAACAAATGAATAGAGGCCGTTTTTCTGGAATTAAGTCTGTGTTGCATTTCAAGCCCAAAGATAGGTAGCATGCCTGTCCATGCACCTTTTTCCATACAGGCTGAGGTTCCCCAGAAGATATTCAGAAGCTGAGTACAGGGCAAGCTCTAGATAAGGCCTGAACAGAGAGGGTAATTACTCATCTTCCCAGAGGCAACCCAGTGAAAAGAAGGCAAGTATGCAACATACAAGACAGAAGAGAAAAAAGCCAAACCTTTCTTGTAGAGGATTGAGCTGGTAAGGTTATCAAAATATATACTACGTTTTCCCATAGATTCATCATCAACACAAAAACAATAATTACACTGTTTCGTTGAATAAGGCAAGCAACAAAAACTAATTTCATTGGCTCTTTTCAGTGTGTTCTCTCATGCTAGGCAGCCAAAGAATTGTGCACAGGTGGGATAGACCAGTCACAGAGGATATTTAAGTACCTACCATAGATGTTCTATTAACTGATGTCTTAACTATCTATTTTACTTGCTAGACTTTACAAGCAAAAAGTTTCCCCTGTTTAAGTGATGCATTAATTGATCAGAAACTCCCAAATGCATTTGTGGCTTGGAGAGGTGAAGAGAAAGGCTTTTCTATCCCTATCACTTTCAGAGAAGATGAGATTGTGGATAGGGTTGTCTTATTATACACCTCACTGCTGTAGTGTCTGGAAGCCAGCTGGCCTTGAGGCTCTTTCCAGACCAAGATAAGTAAAGAGAGGAGAGACTATTCTCGGAAGGCTTCCAGTAGGAAAGATAGAGTGAAAGAAGCAGGAAGAAAAAGACAAATACAAACTCTCTTCTTACTAATGAGAAAAGCAGGGCATGAGGCTGAATTCTCTTAAGATGATGAATTTGTGGATACTCCTAATTCTATTATTTTAATGGATTGAAGCCTACACAGACTGCACTAATGTATTGATACTTCAGAGAAACAAGGAAAGAGTTTTAGATTTCATTTGCTTGATAGATTGAGTTCCAGGCAGACGGGGACAGTGGTCAGTATACTTTCATTCTATCACCTTGACAGTAGCATCAAGCCCTGTGGAGATGGCAATGGACAACTGACACAAAGTCAGATCTCAGAAACTGCAGGCAAGTATAGGAATTAACACCATGGTGGGAAGAAGAACAAAGAATGAACACAAGCGAAAAAGTTATAACTGACAAAAAGAAAATGTGTCACACTGGTGAGTAGGTGATTTAAAATAGCTGGAATCTGTTTAAAGGCAAGGCAACTTCACTATTAGCTAAATTATTTCATTGAGTACATTTTTCTCCTGCTATTCACAAAAGCAGGTCACTTATGGCCAAGTTAAAGCACAATAATGTCAACAGTAGCCTAGTGCTCACAAACTCCTTCATCACTGACACATCTCTATTCTGGTGTATCAGAGTAACAATAACATTACATTGCAAGCCAAGCATGCAAACGACCTTCTTCACCTGCCATTTCCTGCCAGACATAGTCATATTCCTGTCCACCTGATGAATTTGGAGAAGGTTAATGAGACAATTATTTAGGATATGCTTTAACTTTAGCTATTTAGTTATTAATGTCAAGTTTTTCACATTATACTAGCCCTCTGCAGTCATTCCATATGTAAACAATACCAGATTTCTTGCCCTTGCCCATCAATCCTCATAAAAATTGTAGGTTCAAAGTTATAAATTTTTACATGTGAACGATGTATTCTATAGTATCATCCTTCTATGGTATTATCCTGAAACATAAACTGCTATTAAAATGCTCATGATTGTATTGAAATACAAAACCAAAAGTAACTTATTTACTATATAAAGATATTTACCGCAATCTATGACATTTCATCCATACTTCATTGATATTAAGTGGTGTGAATGGAATAAGACAGGCTAAGGAGTTCATCAGTGTGCTAAATAAGAGTGAAAGAAATTGCTGTGCAGAAGGGACACTTTTGAAACTAGGGAGGAAACACGGCTAATGAGAGTTTGTTACTACTTCAGAGGTATCTAAAGGTAGCACCAGATGGAGTTCGAGATCATAAGTGCACGCTATAGGGATATCAGAGGAAGCAGCGACTTAAGGTGTTCCCCTGTCTCCTCGACACATCTCTACTAATACAATTGCTCATCTGCTCATGTGCAAGCCGGGTCAGGAAACTGGTTGAATTAAAAATAACCTCCTTTTTAAAAAAGAAAAAATAATCATGTAGAGACTGCCATTTAATGAAAAAAAAATGTTGCCAGGTCCCCTTCAAATCAGCAGGTGTTATACCAGATCAAGTATTGTCTTTCCTCCCACAGCTGACATAAGAACAACAAAACCAGCTTCAGCTCCACATTAGCATTTAGGTTATTTTAACAAAAACACAACTGCATACTCTGATCCAGTCCAAATTCATGCTGCAGCCTGATCCTATCCCTCCTTACTGACCAGAACCATGCCTTAAACTTGCAATTTAGGAATGCGTGAAAACGTGAGATGGGAGGGGAGTAAGAGGAGGCAGGGAGATTTTGCTTCTCAACACCCCATTGATCATGTGAATAAGACTAAATTTGTCAGTGACAAGGTTAGATGATGAATCATTTAGATTTGTGAAGTCCTCTCTGTCTGGTTGCCATCAAGAAAGCTGATTCCCATCAGAAAGGTTAAGCACTTGGATACTTCAGACTGTCCAATGTAGTGATTCATCATGTAGGAAAGTTATTGCAGTCTGGAGGCTGCATGCAGCTTTTTAGTGTTAATGAACTTTCCTTTAAGCAAGGATTTCACCCCGACAAGCCCTAAACTGAGAAAAAAAAAATGTATTAAATTAAGATTTTTTTTTTTAAAAAAAGGAGCTGAGTTTCTGGATGTGTTTGCCAGTCCTATTCTTGTCATGCCTGTTAATCGACAAAGAGCAACAATAAACTTCTCTCTGAAATTCCAATGGAGATATTTTTATTTATATTATTGACAGACGGAAAGAGACGGGCCAGCTCCAAACCATGCATATACTCCTTGCCTGTCTGTAGTACTTCTCCTTGGCAAAAATAGCTCTGTCAAAGACAGGTGTTGTACTGAAGTGCACAATTGCTCTTTTTATTTGTATGTACAACCTTTAATTTCATGGATGCCAAGTTCGAGGATACAAATGCAGAATTCAGAGGTTTTAATTATGCTCCCATGTTTGAGAAGCAGGTTTTATAAGGTCACATATTCTGGAATAGTGGCAGGGTCTGGGAAGATGCTAAAAAGGCATCTGACCCTATGATTACTCACTGGAGATAGGCTGAATGGCAGCTATTGCAATTGTCTTTGAACTGCCATGGATGTAAACAAAGGGCCTGATCCTTCATATCCAAAATTTTTACAGTTCATAGCAGTAACAGAATCTTGCCGATTTGCATGTTGCCTGTCTGAAGCATGGGTCTGAGGACATGTGTGGAAGTGGTTTGCATCTGTAGCGACAGCAGCACTTTCAGGTCGCTTTATGTAATGCACTTTTATGCATCCCAGCTCCCTTAGTGGCTTCAAAACATCCAAGTCAATATTGGTACTGGAGCCAGAGGTGCATCGGTCTTTGTTCAAGCTCAAGTTGAATCCTCCTCATGCCTTACTTGAACTTTCCTTCCTCTCACCCTGTGTGTTTTGCCAGCTACAAGAAAGCATCTGTAATCCTATATGTCTCACATTTGAAAGGATGAAATGGCGGATGCTGGTGAAAAAGAAAAAGAAAAAAAAAGTTTAAAAGTCTTTGTCAGTCATCTCTGAAGGAAGCTCAGGACTGCCCTAACTGAAGAAGCAGAAGTGGACAAATTCTCTGAATACATGCAGAAATAAAGTAATAAAACTTCTAAGCTCTGAAGAATTGTTTTTCTTCATAGTTTCTTTAAGGAACTTGAAGAAAACTTCATATTGCCAGCACAATCAAAACCTTCCTGTTTTCAAAAAAGCCTTTCTAAGCCTAAGAGGAACGAAAGCAAACTCATGAAAAGTAAGGGCTTGCAATTTTTCGGTTTGAGATTTATGAAGAGGATATATAGGTGGGTTGCAATAGTTCATCCTCTTATAAATCCCTGGCTGATCAGGGATGACTTTGTTCTGCATCCCCGACTTATTTTTTTTATGTAATTTAAGGAAAGATGTTTGATTTAGAAATATTGAGGTTACACCCAACATAAAAGGAAAAAAAAAAAGAACCTTCTTATTCTGCCAAATAAGAAGGTACAACCTTCCAGATAGATAAAACTCAACAATAAGAGAAATGCAGGAAGTTAATTTCTGCATTCCCTCTGGCTTTATTTGACTAAGCTAAGAATTGAAGGTGAGAGCAACTAAAGGCTTCAAGTTTTAGCCCAGGGTATTTTGTTTTCTGCTGCATCATTTTGCTTTTGTCTCAGCAAGAGCACAATTGCCTATTGATTAGTAGATATCCACTATAGAGGATTCAATAGATGCTTTTGCATATGTTGAGCCCTAAATGCAGAAAACTGAGGTAAGAGAAAAGGAATTAACTCTGTCTTTCCCTGCAGAGACTTTCAAAATTTTCTCAAAAGAGAATATGTCCTTGCACATTAAACTACCTTGAGTTTCAGCAGTGAAAGTAAAAATGCATGTTAAAATTATACCAAATCAACAATGTTAAACAGAAAACACTGTTTAGTGAAATCAATTGTTATCAGGCATCTTTTGTACAAAACAACATTTGGAAGAGTACCTTTTCGGCCCTAAAATATTTCTAACCCAAATAGGCAAGCAAGTTAAAAATGTGAATAAAAGAAGTCTTCTTATTACCATTTAAAAACAGCGGATTGATGTGAGGAAGCAGGAGGCAACCTGCTTTAGGTTTTAGGGAAAATAAACAGAAAAGATGAAATAGAAATGTAATACAAACATTCTTTCATGTCCACTGTGAAATAAATACCAAAAATGCAGAGAAAGAATATCAAAACTGTTTCAGACAGTATTGTAAAGATGTATAATAGCAGTAAGTGAATAAGACTAAGTGAATAAACTTAAATGAATAGAAAATTAATAAATTTCAGTAAATCTCTTCTTTTCACAAATTGTCCATAATATCTTGTATTTTTAAGTACTAACTATTTGTCAAATAGCTTGTATGAATAACCCTTGATCAAAAGTCAATTCATGAAAAGGCCTGTGGCGATATGAAATTTAAGATTAAACAGTTAACTTTCAGAGGAGTGTTGTTACTTTGACCATGACATGAACAATACTTCATTCTTGAATATATTTGGATGTGTGTAAAACTACATGTGATTGCTGTTTGAAATGCTACCATGATCCCAGTTCTACATAACTTGTTACAGAAAGACAAAGCTATGTAGGCTCTAATAACATCTTCTCAAAGAAAGTGGAGAAGATCTTTAGCAAGCCTCTCCCGTTTCTGTGTATCTCTCTTTTTTTTTTTCCCCCTTTTTTTTCAAGAATTTAGTCATGCAAAGAAATGATTCTTTGCATAGCCGTTTTATCCTCATAAAGGTATAAAGGTGAAATACAAACCCTGGAATATCTAAATGGGAAAAGAAACTTGTGATCACATTCCTGTACCCTTCTCCTATAGGCTTCATAGGTTCTTCAGTCAAAAACAACATAAGGTTTAATGCTGGTGATGAAGTGATGAACAGCCTCTGGAGCACCATGGGCATCCTTGGGAAGTAGGAACAAAACTGTTGGTTTGACTTGAGGAAACAGGGTGAACTGTATGCATCATGAGAAAAGAAGGCAAAATACAAGATAGGATAGGAAATGGGAATGAGATGGGAAATAAGAGATAGATAGAAAAAAGGGGAAAAAGGAGAAGGATAAATGAGAGGAGAGGGAAGAAAACCAAAGCTCACTCTAGTGGGTGAGCAAGAATAGAGAGGTCAAGCAGATGGAGCAATGTGCATTTTTACAAGTTCATATTAAAAAAAAGAAAAAGGTGTCCGACATGTTCATGCACCCACTTCAGCAGCATATTCTCTCTCCTTCTTTTTTTTCAGGCACTCTAGAAATTCTGTTTATAATGTGTAGGCCCAGTCCATGATTAGTTTGAAACCTGACTTGCCACTTTTTAACATCAAGGATGGACAACACCTTCCTTATTGCTGAACTCATCTCTACAGACAGGCGGTCTAAGACCGCATCTGTCTCTGCCTTTCTCATGGCTGTGCTTCAGCAGAGTAAATCCCCGGGGGTACTCTCTAGAGCATGTTGGAGTATTTCAGCAAGAAAGGTGCTGCTGGCTCAGTATGAGCTCACCACATCTTATTTTTCATCATTGCTATTTATACATCTGCTGGGCCTTCAAAGTAGCTTGTGTTATACCTCTTTTTCATTTCATGCCAGTGCTTAATAATTCTTGACCAGAGGGATTTTACAGACAGAACTGGAAACAGATGACAAACTGCTCTTTCAGCATAGTGAAAATTAGAGAGTAGCCCTTCCCCTTTGCTGATTTGCAGGAAGATATTAATTTCTATAATGGGAGCACAGAAAAACCACACTGCTCTATGGGGATACTAGTAGTAGGGGCTAGTGATAGGATAAGCAAAAACTAATCACTTTCAATTAGTGCAGAATCTCATTCAGCTATATTTCTTTCTTTCCACAGCACTGGCCTCTTGGAGTTAGCATATGGATATTTGTCCCTCTTGTAGGCAGGAAGATGGTTATAGAACAGAAAGCATATTATTGTCAATCTGTTCTTGGAGATAGATGCTTACTTTTAATATTTCACAATGTCTACAGGCCTCATTAATGTCTCAGTGCAAAAAAAAAAAAAAAAAAACAAGCCGGCTTCATGGCTTGTCCCTGTCTATTGCTTATAGAAATTACGGCATTAGGAGAGCTGTTACCATGAGTCTAATGTGAAACTGCAGTCTTTGCATGGAGCAAAAGTAGCTATAAATAGCTATATTTGTCTAACAACACTTTAAGCCTGCTGAAAGGTCTTGTTCATTATATTTCATTTTTGTAAATTACGGGTGTGTTTTTTCCTTCCATGATCTTATTTTCAGGATTTTAAAAATAATGAGCTCATCCCTCAAAAATGTTGGGCCTTTTTTTGCAGCCTCAGAATTAGCTTTAGTCTACAAAGATTTCATGAAACATATCGTCCTTCTCATTTATTTCCTACATTTCTTGAGAAATAGTCTACATTCATAGTCTATGACCTTCAGTCATTCTCAAAAATGCCCAACTTCTTTAACCAAAATGAAGACAGGTGACAGCAACTCCAGTAGAAAAAAAAAGGATCAATCAACACAGCCTCACCTTGATTGTTTCCCAAAAAATAAAAATGTAATCAGCTCAAGTTTTTAAATGTCTGCTGGGCAAAACTGACAAAAAACTTCAAGCATATAGTGGTATTCTCAGTCTGTAGATTCACTGGTTCCTGCAACCTGCAATGGTATCCCTGTGTGTGCTGAGATAAGAACTAAATAGTGCATCAACTGATTACACATTCACTAGTAAATATTTAGATTCAGTAAACAGTCCATACTGAAAAAAAAATTAAGGAAGAGAAGGATTAAGTTGTTGTCTGCTAGACAACAGGAAGCTTCAAATCAGGAAGAAATTTCTTTTCTTTGAGGGATTATTAGTTTCAATTTATAGCTAAAGTCACATGAGAACCTAACTGGAATTTGGCACTACCTGTGTATTGTTCCAGATGGATCTGTGGAGGAAAAAACTTTCAGTGCATCAGTTTTTGACAGGAAATGATAAGTATGTATCACCTTTGATCATTTCACATAGCCACAACTTACAAACAGCTGCTTTTTAGAGAAACAATCATTTTCTGACTTCCAGGCCTTCCTGGGACCTTTCCATTTTCCACATGAACAGTCTAATAAATATTGATTGCCAAGGCCTGGTCACTGCAATCTATCAGATCAGTAGCTCACACACATAACATACAAAAATAAGTCAGTTTCCTTCTGCAAAAGCTCATTAAGAAAAAGTTAAGACAATGTATTATTATCTTGGTAGCCTAGAGAACACGCACAATAATATTTGTTGTAGTTACCTTGACTTCCTCACCCTCACATTCGACACTTAGCTTTTAAAATGAGCAGCGCTTTTGAATTTGGATGCCTCTCCTCAGTATTTATTTGTCAAATAAAATACAGGCAAAATGAGAGTTGTAATCTAAAAAAAATGTCAAGTCTGGTCTTTAGACTGCTATTACTATTTTGCCTATGCACCTCTCACATTATAGAGAAAAAAAAGAACAATTATTACCATGAATAAAGGACAGTACAGAATAACATGTAATTCCAATGCTCTTGAAATCTTATTTTGATATCCGAACTTCATCTTAACCTAATCTTAGTTTATTCATGATCTGGGGCACGCTTCTCTTCTTTAAACATTCAATAGACATAAAGTTGCCACTTCAGAGGCAGGTCTTAAGGCTCTTGTGAAGGTATCATGTTTACCACTGGAATGACTACAGTCTTCGGCCTTCATCCTCGCACTCTCTGCTTTAACTGGTGATGTATGAATATTGAAATACTCATTTAGCAATATAGCGATGCACTGCAAAGCCCCTTTTTATTTTTTTCTGCCTTCATCTAACCCACTACTGTGGATTAACATTTGTATGCCTCTAAAATGTTATTATAACAGAGGTGAAATTTTACTAATGGGGTGAACTGAAAGATCACTCAAGATCTCTTGAGAGGAAAATATGCAGAAAAGCATGGAAAAAGAAACCGAGGTAATGAAGTGGAAAAGCAATAAGGCAATAACAATCAGCTTGATGAAAAAGCAGAACAGAGATTCATGTATAAGTCATGCTAGAAAAGTGGAAGTGAAGATGAAACAGTCTAATACGGTGCTGCAATCTGAAGAAAGAAGTAAAGGAGTGTAGAGACTCCGTGCCTAAAAGAGGTTTACAAAAGATTAAAAATTACCACTTCGAAGATAAACTGGAAGATAGATGGAAAGAGAAGGTTCTCCTTATTTTCCCAGGGTTTCAAAATATGAACCCACCCAACACCAGCACCTTTCTGCTTTTCACAAGTTACAGCAATGATCCACATAACCTTCCTGTGCCTTCTCCAGAGTTCCAAAGAAAAAACCTTTCTAGAGCTGAGTTTTCTGTGAATCCTCATTTTCTCTTTTATACCCAGCACCTGGGCCCTGATGGGTTAGTGACTCCGAACTGGGTGTGCTCCAGTCACCTTGTCTTTTCTCTAATAAGTGCCTATATTTTTTGGAGCTGAAACAAATGGAAAATGGTATAGTTTGGGAGATTTTCTGTAAATGCTGCCTACTATGGAGATTAGGAGAAACAGACAGAAGCTGTGATTAAAAAATATTTAGGAGAATATTTTAGCAAGAACTGAGAAGGGATGTGCTTTTTGAATATTGCATTGAAACCATTAGCTGAATTTAGTGACAAATCTGATTTATGACATTTATCGAAAGGAAAATTTAGACATAAAACCCAAATTCTTAGTCAAGATGGCAAGGAAGTAGATGCTGGTACTACCAAGTAGTACTATACTACTAAGTATGAAAAGCTTCTATAGAAGGTGCTCATTTTCACCATTGTGTCTTTCCTGGACTTGGACCCATTCAAGATGATTGGTGAGCCCTTATAGACACTATATTAGCCTTTTCTAAAATGACACTGTTTTTTCCTCAAAGTAATTCATCTGCAGAAACAGATGGAAAACTCTACAAGGTTCTTTCAAATAAAAGCATCTTGAAAGCAATAACTGTATCCATCCCTCAAGTGCTTCCTTTTTCTCCTGCTGTCATCGTATTTAATGGAGGGGCCACTTGACATCTCTGTACTTCACGTATCTGCATACAATGTAAAAGCCCAGCAGAGTCAAATTAGTAGTTTTCATCTATCAGCTAAAAGCACATTCAAAGTTTCTTACCTAAGATGCTATTATTCGCCTCAAAGTGAACTTGTTTCAAAATCTCTATTTCTCAGGGAAAAAAAAACATGTAATTTTAAAAGAGGAATTTAATTTAAAAATATAAATTACTTTGGGGTATTTTTTTTTCTGTTGAGGTATTCTGTTTGAGTATTGAGGTTAAATGGTCACAGAGAACATTGTGTTTAGGGCTCTAGAGGAGAAAAATTCTGCTCTTATCAGACATATTTTCAATACAGTTGCAATAAGAGACTCCTATTTAAGAATGAAGCTCCATTGTGTCAAGCCCTGGGTAGCAAAAGATGATCCTTACTGCCAAAATGTGCATCATCTAGGCAGACAGACAGACAATAGAGCAATAATCCTTCTATTTAAAAGAGAAAGAAAAAAACAGGGGAGACTCAAACTGCATTTTTAAAGGGAGCCAACAGGATGGAAATGCCCCACTCCTGTACAGTATCTGGTGGCTTGGGTACAGAATATCCCCAACACCTTGGCCCATGCCTGAAATTCAAGGTCTTTCTATCTATCATGACATCCCAGTGATTCAAGTTTACTGCTTAGTTACAGATATCTGCTGAACTTTCACTTTGACCTTAGAAGATATTGATGATAAAACATTTATTACCAGAGTGGATATAAGGGAAGAAAGTATATTTGGAGAAAGAATCCCTACCTTCTTTCTTTCTTGATGGATTGCTCTTGGTGGATTGGTTTGATGAATATTAGGAGATTCAAGGCATGCTGTGTTTTGTCTTAATTTTCATGTGAGATCTTAACTCACAGAGGTATTAATAGGCTTGTATATTCTGACATACATGAGAGAATACACCCATTTGTCAGGTAATCCTTTTTTTTCACTTTTCTAGTGAGGTTTCTTAATGCATTAAATGCCATCATGATTTTGATGTGGATGTCAATCTACCAATATCTCACTGAAGTACATCATGAGGTTCATGGACCACTGTAAAGAAATTTTCAGACAAACTATTACTTAGTACAACGGGCAATATTGTTTGGAGGAAAACAAAACAAAACAAAACAAGAACAAGCCTGCAAATCTGCTCTAAATTTTTGGACATTCTCAGGGTGCAAATTCAAATCATATAACGGATATGGCTACCTGTCTGCAAAAAGCTCATTGCTGTAAGACTGCTATGAATGGTAATGAATTAAAATTTAACTATCTGTGAGACTATTGTCCAGGTTAAAGAGTTCTAAGTGTTTTGAAAACGATAGGATAAGCATCATCACTGTATGAATCCTTTAAATTCGGACACCTGATATTACATTTTTGTATGCTAATATCCAGAAAACATGCCTACTTCAACAATGCCAATGAAAATCTGAATTTTGCTTAAAAAGGTATATATGAGTTTTATTGTACAATGGATTTTGGAGGTGATATTTCTAACAGTCATATTTCCGAATTGTGCAAAAAAATCATTCATCAAAGCAATCATTCAAATTGTAAATGATTTGTAATCCTTCAAACCTTCAGTTGCTGCTAGTGACCAAACCTGCTTCCCTTTCTCCTTGGGATTTCTGTTCTTCTGTAGACCATGTAGACATTGATTGAAATACAGCATGTTGCAAAGCCATTGACTCATGCTAAAAGGGTGAAAGATTTTGGTTAAGGTGTTAATAAGGTGCACTCTCCATATTTACAGTATTATTATAAAAGATATTATCATAAAATAGTGAAGGTCGGGATCTAGAATTCACCATAATATTTCCTTTTCTATAAAAATGGGTAGAAGAAAGAAGAGACATATTCAACTTACTTTTGTTTGTATTTCCCTATTAAAAAAAAAAGAAAAATACTCAGATGGGTATTTTAAACTCCTTTTTATTCAAAATCTTTTTAGTTCTCCCCTAGCCTTGATCACATATTTTTCCTACAAGATAGATATGGTGTCATGAATATAGAATTAAGGATTACTGTTCTTCCAGATTTGACCTACTCAAATTCCAGAGGAAGTTGAGCAGTTCACTTGACCCTTTTATTTCTTAGATTTTGCATGTGTAGAATGACCCTGACTTCCCACGTAAAGTGCTTTGAGATCTTTGGAAGAAAGACACTCTGCAAGAGCTAGATGTCATGATTGCAGTACTCCAAGTAGAATTGCTTTCAAAGAGACTGTGAGCTATAATTAAGTGAGAAGAGCCCAAGGGCACTCCTTTATGGGTCTTAATCCAACTTCTAAATTGAAAAGTTTGCAAAGCCAAATACTTTGTGTTCAAGAACAAGCCAGATTCCAGTACTGGAACATTATTATTAGTGCTGCAATACAATTGTCTTTGAAACTGTGGTTTGTGTGCATTGTGTAAGAGAAACAATAGAAGAAATGCATTGAAGCAAAAGCTAGCAAGCTGTACTTTTGTGCAAGAATGAAGAAATAATGCCAACTCTTTGCAGACTGGTAACTTCTGTGGGACTGAAGACGAGAGAAAATGAACTGAGAGAAGAGCAGCAAGTAAGAGGAAGAGCTTATCCTAAATTTTCATTAATAGGAATGAAAATTTATGCAGAATGCCTCGGATTGCAAATTTATTTTTATCTTGTCATTTACTGATATTTTCCTTGATAGTAAAGTAATTATGCTGTTTTACAGTGGCTGTGGGATCAAGAGAGAGAGAAATCAGTGTCCTTACTGCCTTTTAATTTTTACTCAACATTGACACACTAGATGTGCTAAGAGCAAGTTGACCAGAAGTGATTCCTTTTGCACACTTATCTTCTATTTTAAGATTGCTTTTGGGTGCTGGAATGTTCCCACGACTTGAGGAGGAGAATCAATAGTTTGAAGAATAATTAGAAGATAATTTTGTAAAAAATAAGCCTATGTATCTTACATTGAGAACACATAGATTGCCCTTCATATTTAGGGGACAAATGAAAAAGAAGATATTGATGTAGGAATTGAAGGAGTACATGATCAAACATTATTTTGGGAGGGCTCACTCCAAGTTTTGAACTATTTTTTCTCCTTTAGTATTTGTTCCAAAGAAGAAACCATGTTCTTTAATATTAGTCCCCTGTGAAAGCTGTGAGGATTATGAGAGAACCCTTTATGAGACCTGAAAGGAAAATACTTGGAACAGAATGAAAGAGGATTTCCTCAAGAAGGATTATTCTTCCTTTGTGTTCAACCACAGTCATCCTCCAGGGTCCACACAACTCTTTCTTCTCTGAACAAAGCCATTGTCAGCCTTGGAAACTCTTATCTCTTAAAAAGCTGTTAATATTAACCCATGAATTGATTAATCCATCAATTTCCCAGGGAACATAACCTGTCAATCAAAACTGTATCTCAAGGTTCTCAGTTGTGTTAAGCTGATATAGCAACCTTGACATTACTAGATATATGTTGAGTTATATTTGCTGAGGCTCTTCCTTAAAGCCATTTCCACTGAAAAACACAGGCCCCTGCAATGAGGAGGCCAGGATGGAGGTTTTGGGAGAACAGCATAACATTGTTATAAACCAAATTTCATTACAGTGGGAGAACATTGTATCAGATGGAGGCAAATCATCATTAGATCAGCTAGAAGTTACGATAGTTCAGTTGCCGTAGTAATTTACCCTCTTGATAATTTGCCTGCCTTACATCGAGTCATATTCTTTTTAAATCCAGGCTCAGCTTTCACTCTCTGATTATTTGGAGACAACAAGGCTTGTTGTATGATTCGCTGGTGACGTTTTAACTTCACCTTCACAAAAAACTGACTGCCACTGACATTAGTGATCTCTAATGGGTCCTCCATCAGTCGCATCACTGCAACTACAACAAAATCCATAGTCTGAGATTTCAAGATTTTGTACTCAGTTCATGGTATTCTTGCTCTAAATGTGATAGCGCTTTATTCTTCCAAACATATAGGTGATAACATAGGTGGTAAACTAGTTTTTCATCAGTATTTAAAAAATAACTATAATTGGGGACCTGAAATGGAGAGAACCTCTAAATAGGAATGGAAGGACCAGCATTCATAGAATCACAGAATCACAGAATGTGTAAGGTTGGAAGGGACCTTTAGTGATCATCTAGTCCCCCCCCCGCACCCGCAGGGTCACCTAGAGCACGTGGCACAGGACTGTGTCCAAGCAGGTTTTGAAGATCTCTAGAGGAGATTCTGCAACCTCTCTTGGCAATCTGTTCCAGTGCTCTGTCACCCTCTCTTCAGTGCTTCTCTCCATACAACCTTCTCTTTGCTTCTCATAAAGCATGATTATCCAGCAAGCAGCCTGTCAGTCAGGTTCGCACTAGATGATTCCATATGTCAGGTTTGCACTAGATGATTCCATATAGGCTCCAAATGTTTTTTCTTGTTTCCTAATGAACCTCTATGTACCAAAGAGCACAGCCACATGAGACACTGTATTTTTCACTTGATTTCAGACAATGAGACGATTGGCCTAGGGAAGTTGGAGAACTGTTCCTATGCTATTAGTTATTTCGTCAATACAGTTTTTTAATACATAACTGGATAGTGTACTGCTGAAGTCCCAGCCTTGGTTGGTACCATCTGATATTACTGTAAAAAGGCATCAGTGCACCATCATGTGGGTCAAACTGCAGTGCAATGACATACAGACATTTCTAGAATGAGTTCATAGTAAGGCTACAATGGGGAAGTCAGTATAAAATTCGATTTCATATGACAAGAATAGAGAACTTACTGACCTTAGTCAACAGGACCTGGGATGATGATCCCAGTTTGACAGAGGAAAGGTGACTACAGGGGAAAATAGAATCCAGAAATGAAGAAGTGGCTGGAAACAGCTGAGAAACTTCATGCAGTGGGCTTTGTTTCCTTTGCCAGTGTTTCCTTTACCACTTCAGTTGCAAAGGGGAGGGCAGAAGTGATGTCTAGTTCAAAATATCATAAATTTAAATATAATGAATGCTTTTTCTGTTTGATAGGCCTAATTCCAGGATTGGGATATATTTCAGTAGTGTTAATGACTGCCATTCACCTTTCTGTCTTTAATCAATTATATCCAGTAGACAAACAGTAAGCTGAGCACTCTCAAAACTCACATTGAGACTAACTAATGACAAGACTAACTAACACTAAAGATTCAGAAAAATCTGCCAACATTTTTTTTTTACTACCAAACGAGACAGGATGTATCAAAGTAATACAGCAGCATGTAAAATATTTTACTCAGACCTGACTGTCATGACCCTAATTGTAAAGAATCTTTGTTTCTGTTGATAAGTAGAATTGTTGATAAAAAGAAGACAGGCCAGATGTTGAATAAATGTGCATCTGAAACATTTCTC
Organism: Tinamus guttatus; assembly: GCF_000705375.1. Next base: position 101,278 of record NW_010578068.1, read on the forward strand.
TCCATCTCCTTGGGCAGATTCAGAATGGATTCCCACTAGTTTTCCAGAAAGAAATTCATTAGGGGTGCTTATATCTGAGGAGATATAAAGTTAAGGAACATTTAACATTTAGTGCAAGTCCTACAGCCTCTGCCATTTGCTTAAAGTTAATGACAATGTTAAATCAAAGGAAATAAAATTTTAAAAAAGCAAGCCCCCAAACCCACAATTTAATTTTATGAGGTGTTGCTTAATTAGTCTCACGAGATACAAAGATAAAAAGAATTTTAAAATCTAGAGCTTAGATCTAAAGCATAGTAGGAGGTTTTAAATATCCAAAATGATTCTTCATTGATCTAGATCTCTGCTGAAACTTGGTATGTTCCTCTAGTTGTGCTCATCACAGGACAGCAAGCTTGGTTACAGAATATTTCATCAGATGGAACACAAAATTAAACAGCTATCAGAATGAAATATTTATGTAGAATTGACAGGTTTCAGGCACAGACTGATTTTTTTCCCTTATGATCATCAAAATACATGGAAAAAGTTCCAACCACTCACAACTCCTTTTAATTTACATCCGTCTGATCATCAGGATCATCAGTAGTAGCCTCACTACGAATGACATATCCATGAAAAGAGTTATTTCTGTGCAAGACAAGACTTTGATAATCATAAAGTTTAAGTTCTTAGCAGACCATCAATTATTTCATCACTTTAGTAAACAGGCAGATAACAACAGGAAACAACAACAACAACAACAACAAATCAAATCATGGTTGTGTCCCATGATGTTTCCTGCATAGTCATTGATAGGCATGTATCAATACCAGGTGAATATCTATGTTTCAAAATAAAACTGTGAAAAAGCTTACCTTGCATTATGAAATGATGGTGACACTAAATCTGCCCTCTAAAGCTGATTTCCCAAATATAGCATGTTTTAATTCTCTGTCATTAAAATAAACCTAATTTTACTGATGGGATCTGCAAATTACTTTTGAGGGGGCACAGCGCTACTTGCTCCGTCAGAGATACCTCTTCTACCTCTTTGCTGTTGGCAAGGGGCAGAGCAGGAGCCTTGGAAGTGGTCTTAACAATTCTTTGCCTTTTAATTGTGGAAAGCACCATAATTTGTCTACTCCAATTATTGCCCATGAGCTGTTTCACCTTAGGGATGGAATTTTTTTGGAAGAGAAATACCCTTCAGCCTTCTCACTTCCACTTTCTTCAGTCAAAATGCAGTATAATCCTAATTACCTGAAGAAATTCAAGTACCTGTGAAACCTTTTGGAAGAACAGAAGGAAGAACTAGGGCATGTATGATGCTGATAGAACTTAGTGGTATAATTCCTGGGAGCTTGATACTGTGCCATAATATGCTGAAGACTATCAGCTGTCATTGAATGACAATGTCAGTGAACCATCGAGGTCTTAGGTTTATGACTGGAAATTGGAAATCAGGAACTCTAAGTATGGTTGCCCTTCATTTGCTGAATGTGCAAAAGAAAATGTAAATTCTATTCTATTTGGCTAGAGCTTTTGGCTCTTGTTCCTGTGTTATGCCATAAATGTCCTATCAGAGAGAAGCTGTATCTGGAAATGGACTGTGTTCAGCTCACAGAGTTGGTAGTTCTAGAGGACTGGCAAGATGCATTCCGGATCCTATAACTGACAAATCAAGCATTATGGTTCTGTTGCATTTGTATACTGATTAAACATGCAACTTAGTTCCAGTACTGAATGTGCAGAAAAAATAATCTAAAACTGTTGAGGAGAGCATAATTTTATCCCTAAGATGAGGGAATTGCCTGTAATTTTGCATGCTTTTGTATTTTATTCCTTTCACAATCTCTGTGGAAAAATGGAGCACTGACACTGGAATATATGAATGAAAATATTATTAAGATTTTCATATGGGCATTTGCTTGAACTGTCATTGAAAGATCAACTCTTGTCTCTGGCACCATGCAAATCCTCTAATTTCACTGTAGAAAGGGAAACATCATTCCCAGAGAAGGAACGTTTTATGCACACAGCACCAAAACTGATTTGATTCTTTGCCATCCAAATGAATGCACATGAATGGGTTCAAATTAGGACTGTTTGAACACTATGTTGAAACAGCATTTTTAATGTCAGGAAATAGCTTTGTTAATGTGAAAAGATTTCTGTTAAAAAAGGGGTGTGTTTGCTAGAAATTTCACTAGTGGAAGATAATGAAAACAATTTTTTTCCCAGTTCCTGATGGAGTTGGATGATAAGTAAACCACACTGCATGAAAGAACAAAAGGGTAGAAAAGGAGTGTGTGTGTTTCAACACTGGAGCGTTGAAACAGAAACTGTACTGAAGGATTGTATGTTTTCAGATGGACTTGTGGCAATCTGAATATAAATGCAACATCTTCAATGTTTTGAATTTTGTTTTAATTTTTTGAACTTTACTGTCATTTGGAACAAAAAAATCAAATCAACATACTGGAATTTTTGATGGTAATCAAAATTCAGTTTGTCTGAAGCAAAATGAAGGATACCTGATTTTTGTTTGTTTGTTCGCTTGCTTTCCCCAGGCATTCTCAAAATGTAATTTTTATCCCACATCTCACTTCCACAGTCATTAATACTCATATGCTTCGCACATAAAGAAAACATGCACCGGTATAGGCTGAGAGCTGACCTGCTGGAAAACAGCTTTGCAGAGAAAGACCTGGGAGTACTGGTGGACAAAAAAGTCCACCATGAGCAAGCAATGGGCCCTTGTGGCCAAGAAGGCCAATGGCATCCTGGGGTACATTAGGAAGAGCATTGCCAATAGGTCAAGGGAGATGATCTTCCTCCACTGCTCAGATGTGGTGAGGCCACATCTGGAGCACTGTGTCCACTTTAGGGCTCCCCAGCTCAATGGAGCTATTGGAGAGATCCAGAAGAGATGAAGGGTGATTAAGATTCAGACATGATTAAGAGAGGCCAATGGGATCCTGGCCTGCATCAGGAGGAGTGTTGCCAGCACGTTGAGCAAGGTGATCTGCCCCCTCTACTCAGCTCTAGTGCGATGGCACCTGGAGTACTGTGTGCAGTACAGGCACCCCTGTAGAAGAAGGACATGGAGCTTCTAGAGAGGGTCCAGCGGAGAGCCACAAAGATGATTAAGGGACTGGAGCATTTGTCATATGAGGAAAGAGTAAGTGAGCTGGGCCTGTTTAGTCTGGAGAAGAGAAGGCTAAGAGGAGATTTGATCAACATGTTCAAGCACTTGAGGGGTGATTGTAGGGAGGATGGGGTCAGGCCATGGTGGCCAGTGACAGGATGAGGGGTGATAGGTGCAAGTTGAAACATAGGAGGTTTAATCTCCATATGAGGAAGGAGTTCTTTCCTGTGAGGGTGACAGAGCCCTGGAAAAACAAGCTGCCCAGAGAGGTTGTGGACTGTCCTTCTCTGGAGATCCTTCAAACCCGCCTGGTTTTAAACTCCCTGTGCCACATGCTCTAGATCCCTGCTTATGCAGGGAGGTTGAACTAGGTGATGTCTAGAGATCCCTTCCAACCTTAACCATTCTGTGATTCTGTGATTCTGTGATTGGAGCATATGATGTTTGGGGCTGTTTAGCCAGGAGAAGGGAAGACTGAAGGGGAATCTTATCAGTATGTTTAAGTATCTCAAAGGAGGAAGTAAAGAAGATGGTATCAGACTCTTTTCAGTGGTGACCAGCCATAGGATGAGAAGCAATGAACACAAACTGAAACACAAGAAGTTCAATCTGAATATGAGGAAAAACTTCTTTACAGTGAGGACAACAAAGCAATAGAACAAGTTATCCAGAGGAATTGTGGAGTCTCCTTCCTTGGAGATACACAAAAGCCATCTAGACACAATCCTGGGCAACATGCTGTAAATGACCTTGTTTGAGGAGGGGTGTTACATTAGATCACCTGAGGTCCTTTCCAGCCTCATGTCTCTTATGGTTTGATTCTTTATGCATACTTGTATACAATTTTTACTTTCTTCATGTCCTAGTGAAAAACCTACATAAGATTTGGTCTATTTGTCAAGTCTACTTGTCAAGCTAAGTCTACTGTGCCGTTTCACTCTCTCATCTATCAATAAAGTCATTAGGTTTTCTTCCCTTCACCAGGAAATTTTATGAGAGTTTTTTTTAATTATTATTATTTTCTAGTTTTACTGAATTTATGAGGAGCATCAGAGGTACTCAGTGCCCAGAAAGGTTAATTGTATCAGTGTCTATGTGACATCTACCTCTGGGTTCCTGCTAAGCACTGATACATTTCAGGGCTCTGTTTTTTGCTTTAGATACAGAAGTAATGAAAGATGAGAGAGTCCATTAATCTTATCATGTCCTCCCTTAATAGGGAGAAACAGTGCTCAGGTGTCATGAACACAGAGAAGACTAGCTGCTAGGCAAACCCCACCGTTAGCCTTTCACACTTCCAGTGTGCCAGAGAAGGAGCGTGGTTTATGTGCGAGTGACCTCCTACATTCCATCTCCTGAACCAGCTGTAGCGGAGTAGATTGCTAGCTGCATTGAAGACCTTGAGTCTCTTCTCTTTATTCTTTCAGATTAGATTGCCAGCCTTTGTACCATAAATGCTAGTTATTCAGACAACCATATGTTATATGAACATCTGTCTGCTGGCAGACATTTTGAAAACTGAGAAAAGCCAGGAATTAATGCCTTTAGGGACTAGATGTAAGTTGACTGTGAGTGCACAAATAACTAATAAAATGCCTTTATCTTCCCTAAGCAAGTTTGGTATCTAGCCAACACCTATTACTCATTAGGTAAATTACCTCCTTCTTCACGACCATGTAGTCACGCAGAAGCACACAGTCTACTTCCATGCATGTTCTTAGAGAAAATGTGTGGAGAAAGAATCATTGCTGCTGTTTCTACTTAATGTAAAGCACAACCAGAGTTCACATAGCTGTATAGAATTGGTAAACATGGTTATTTTTAGCTTAACTACATCCATGGGGTTTTGTAACCTAATTGTTTTTCATTAGCAGTTCTAGTAGAGAGAGTGGGAATGCACTTTTGTGGAATTTGCTGACATCATCACATTGGGAGGAAGCAGTATTTATAAAGTTTATCAAAATGCAAAAAGTAATGCTTGACCTTGTTAAAGAGAATAATAGAAGTGAGATAAAGTGTAGCTAACATTATAAAGTGCAAAGCCAAATGCAGAGGGGCGTACATTAACAATCTCTGCTATAAGCTTGGTCTTGTCATTTGGAACCATGAGAAGTGGAGAATCTGGGTGCATTGTTTGATTAAGACTTGGCTGTAAGCCACCAAGCAAGTGCAGTCTGTAAGTGCTGCAAGCAGGGAATACTTAGGAAAGAGACATGATCCTTGGAAAGCAATAGAAGCACATCCTGTTGGTCACCCCAAAAGGTTCAGAATGAGCTAGAGTGAATGGGGTCTATGGGATGAGCAGGAGGATGTAAAGCTTTTTCTATGAGAAAAGATAGAGCTGGTGGGTTTTCAGCTTACCAGAAGTGAAGCAGATAGAAGACATGACTGTTCTCTTTAAATACACTGTAGGGTAAAAGCAAAGACTTTGTGTCTGTGTGTCATTTGGGCTAAATGATTACAATTGCAAAAGAACGGATGAGGCTAAATTTGCTGTGCAAGAAAAAAATGTTGCTAGATGTGAGAAGAGTGAGCTTTAGGAACCTTATTCCTAGAGCAACCGCCCTTTTGCTTAATGTTAGCTGTGGAAGAAGCTGAAGTACTTGATCTAATATGATATCTAGTATGCCATTAGAATAGCATAGGGAGTGCGTACTTGGTATTATAAAATAAAGGTAGGTATGAAGTTAATGAACAAATTTCAGCAAGCAAGAATATTTTAAGGTGGTAGAGCACTTTGTGACAGTATTATCTTTTATTCACCAGCACAAGAAGATCAAAAATCGATTTATTGAGTTGCTGAACTGTAGTCTGTGATTCCTTCTGTCTGGAAAATGCATGGTCAATGTTACAACCTAAGCATGTAATAAGTAGATGAATATTGAGCAGTATTTAATTTTACAGCTTCTGATGCCGTTGATACTAACATAGGATATTAGCAGGAGAGACATTCCCCCAGACAGCTCTTAACAAAAAGAATTAGTGATTGATAGGGAGAAAAAAACATGTAGGACCTTACATTCCCTGAGCATATTTCTGTTCACAGTCTAGTATTTTGGGTAACATAATGAAACAAAGGTTATTTGCCGAAGTAAGAGTAACAGTATGTTGTCTCATAATAAACAATTGAATGTTGATCTCCAGAGGTCCCTTCCAACCTTAAGCATTCTATAATTCTATGATTGTATGATCGTCTGGATTGAAAGACTAGGTTTCTATAGGCGTTGACCTCCAGATAGTATCTTTTCTTCTGGAAATAGATATAGTTCTGATGAAGAGAGAATTTCCATTTGAAGCAAAATCACAGTACAAAATAATGTAAATATAAAAAGGCTTTCTCCTAAACTCTTGCCTCTGATCATGCATTAAAACTTCTTCCATTTAAATAAGTGTCGGGACTTTTCCACAGAGCCCAGATTTCATTTTTGATATGCTTAAAACAAATAGTTACTGTTCTTTTATACTTGGATGTCATCCAAATTATTTATGCACAGTGTGACATTTATTTAGATAGAATTGGACCAAATGCAGTACCATCTAGGGCATTCCTTTTGGACTATCAGTTTCCCTTTTTAAAATAATCTGTAAATGATATTCTAATCCCTTAAATATTGTTTTTTGTAATGCAAAAATGTGAATTCAAATGGTCTGCTGTTACTTCTCCAGTAACAAAAAAAAATGGGATTATCTTACTAAGGGGTTAATCTTCACAATTTTCTTATTGTGTAGGAAATGTCCATTGACATTCCCACTGCCCTGTTTCACAGATAAATCCAAGAAAAGAGAGCAAGAAAAATAATTCCATAAACTTTCCTTTACAAAGTTAGGTCTAAATACATGATCATAAAAAAAGAGACAGGAAAACAGATTGTGTTATATAATAAACCATGGCAGCATTTTTTTTTCAGGGAATACAGTTCATGTCTTTCTCTTGGGCATATTTTTGCAGAAAATTCAAATTTATGAAACATAGTCCTTCACCTGCCTGTGCACACTTTCTCATACTAGTCCAATTAAAAGAGTTTTTTAATTTTACCTTTTAACTTTACAGCTTGCTTATGGCTTCCTGCTTCCTAAAGATTAAGTTCATCCATTTGGATAGTTCTCCAATTTCTCAGCATGCTAAATTCTTGTTCCAGTCTCTGATTTTGTGTCGTTATTGTTCAGTTATTTCAGAGTGACTTTTTGCCTTCTTCCAAGGCTATTATAAATTCAGTTTCACTCTCCAAGGAAAGCGGTGTGATCAGATTTCATTTTCTTCTATACGAATAAAAAACAACTAAACGCACAAACTGTTACTTAAAATGTGATTGTAGCAAGCAGAGGGACTGCAGAAACTGGTACGATCATACTCAATGTATCGGCTCCCTGTTTCTTTGAATTGCAGCCGTTTTCTTCGGTAATAAAACGCAATGATGATTTTACTACTGTTTGCATTGCAGAGCCAGCAAAGCCATGAAAGGCTGAGTTGGATTCAGTTTTGCTTCACACACCATTAACAAACTTGTCAGTTCAGTCCTGACTGCAGATCTTCTATTTCTGACGATAAAGAAAAAACGCAGTTCAGTTTTCTACTCTCGTTCGGGTTTGTGACACTGGCAGTTAATGGCATCATATTTTGGTTTGTAAACTTAGCAGAGTTGATGTGCAAGCCTTTGAGAAAGGCAGTGCTTGTGAAATATTACACTTTTCACTTCCTTGTGTTTGTCTTAATGAATACTTTTTTTCTAAAATACTTTGATATGTTTTGGTCCCTAGTTTACAGATAGGAAATGAGACAGAATTGACCAGATATGACAAAACCAAGAGGTAGAGGGGTCCCAGCTGCCAATTGTTTATGTGCTACTGTTTTTTAGTGTGGTGTTCATGGGAAGCCCAAAGCTTTGACACCACAAACCACTGATGGGTCTGACAGGTACATTTCCTTATCAATTCCTTGATTAATAGGTATGATCCTCTGGAAGGAACAGGTTGGGGAAAAGTGAAAAGCAAACCACTGCAGGGTGCTGAAGGATTTATAAAAATGTAGATTTGTGACCATAGTGCTGTTAATTTCTAAAGATAAAAAAAACAATAAATGATGGAGGAATCAGCACTTCAGGTACTCTCTTAATTCATCATGTATTCTCATACAAGAGATCTCCAATAATAGTCTCTGAATGCTAAACAGTATCATATTGCATAAACACAATCACATACAGAAGTCCTACATATTACTAGGGGAAAAAAAAAAGGTTATTGAGACATCCTTTGAATTGGGTAACAATAAACTCTCCATAGATACCTACTGTGACATGATTTGCATTCCTTGACAGCTCTGATAAAGCAAGTGTTCAAATAGTGAGCTAGCTTCAGAGTAAATGACAGAGAGTCTGGGAAGCTCTGTCCTGACAGAGATAAGACTTGCTGGAATACACTTGAAGATTAAGGGCTGAGCAGTTACCTGGGGGGGACACATCCTGACCCATCAGCTAAGAGTGGAGTGATATTATAATGTTTATCCCTTTATAACTCAGCAAACACTGTAATCAGGTGCTTTAATTTTACTTGATCTACTGACCTCATCTATCCCTATGTGAGAATGAGCTGGAGCTGTAAGAGGAATTGATTCAAGAGGTCAATGCTTTCCTATGCAGACAGGGCCTCCCTGAGCAGGGCAGACCAAGGTGCTCCTCGGAGATGGAGCTACTGTCTTCTAAGGAGCTGAGGCCGAAATAAATGTCCTGTACTCTGCCTTATACTGGCCAGGGTAGGCATGAAGTGCCAAACTGAGGTAGTGGGTCTTTGGACTGCAGCAAGGAATACTAGATTTCTCAGCAAGCTTCACAGACCAAGGCCTAACTACTCTATGAACTGGTATTTTTAGCAAGACACCTTGATCTGTTTTCACCTTGACTTCAATAACATCTGCGGTTATTATAAACTGATGTTTGTAAAAAGGAGATTATTTATTTTTCACCAACCCTCTAAGGGCTTAAAAATCGCATACTAACCAATTAGAGGCTTTTAACAGCTGGATACTTCCTAAGTGCTTAGCAGAAACATTAGCTACTTTCCAATAATAATAATAATAATAATAATAATAAAGTCCTTACTTTTTTAAGCATTGTATCTCTCAAAAGCAATAGGAGAAAAAGGCAAAGGAAAATTCATAGTTATTCACACAGTTCTCTTCAGAGCATGAGAATAATTAACTCTTTTTGTGGCGGAATCTATGGCTCCTTTTCTCCCACTACTTCCCTACCTCCCATACTAGGTTTTACCAGGAAGGGGTGGCAAGATTGCATAGTCACAGTCCATCCAATTCCCTTTGCACTGATCCTCTGCAGTGGAAGCTCTCCCGAGTACAGAATTCAATAGCTGTTCTTCAGGAAATTATGCTTATCCTATCTCTTTTTCCCTGATATGTAACAGAAGTGCTCATCCTGAGAAAGCCAAAGGCAAATCATGGCTAAAATGTGCTGTGTACCCACTACTTCCAGAAGTCGATGGGATCTTAGGGCAATTGCCAGCTGGCAGATTCTACATCAGCTTGTGAGCTGTCTGAAACTGCTCTGTTCTTTACCTGTTCTTGGACACTTTTATTACTGATGTCTGCAGCTGTCCACTTCTATATACAGAAATGCAGCTACCAACCATCATGTGAGGCTTCTCCTCTGCTTGAAGGAGAAGGAGTGCTACTTTCTTGGTGTTTTCCTTCCTTGTGTGCTCACTAGGTAAGAAGTGTTTGCTTGCCCTTTCTGACAGAAAGTAATAAAATTTGTCTGAGGCTTAGTTTATGGGCAGTATGTCCAGCAACCTCAGGACCACTGAGCTGATTAGATCTCTTTCCTCCTGGAAGAAGGGAAGAGGGCTGGAGCTGTACGTCCTGCTATGGTTCTATCCTAGAGCTTCAGACAATCTTTTAGGGCCTTGAGTCATGTTTAATGTTTCCTGGAAAAACCATCTAGGGAGAAAACAGAACATGTCTAATGTACTTCTGGTCCTTGAGGTGGACTACAGAGATGTGCTTATTTGTGAGTTTCTGATGGATGAGGACTCCAGGACCCATCCGGACTTGGGCCTCTTGACTCCTGCCATAGCATCAGAGAGACATGCTTGTCCACCCCATTTACCATGCTGAACAGGAGGAGGATCTCGTACCATAAATATTGCTTAGCTGTGAAATGGATGTGTATGCAGTCTGATTTACACTGGGGAATGTATTCTGGCTAATCTCTGTTTAACTATTCTGTCTGCATTCTTTCTCGACTGATAATAATAAACTCTTGCCTGATTAATATTCCAACCTATTAAATATGTAAAAGCTACCTAATTTTCTGCTGCTGCGTACCTAAGCAGATATGGTATGTTAATTAAAGGGTTTTTCATCAACTTGTATTTATTATGTATTCCCCCTAAAAAAACTTGCAAGTACATGTTATAGGGGATTTTTTTCTTGCTCCATTTTAAATAAATATTTCAAGCTATTCCCAGTTTACTGCTCCAGTAGAACATTCTGATCCCTGTGATCAAAATTAAAGTACTGTATGGAAACTCCAAGAATACTTATTTCTCCACGGTTCCCCACAAGTTCACTTGTCTTGCCAAAAATCCATTCTATGATCTTTAAAATGGTATTTTTAATTTCTTCTTATCACAAACCTCATCAGAGGGTGAGAATGTATGAATGTGGTTAAATATTTAGGATAATGCGGTGCAGTCTACAACAAAGTGAGAATACATCATAAGGTTTTATCTGATCCTATCCATAATTGAAATTGATAACATAAAGCAGAATATTATGTTCTTTACTTTCTATCTGTTTGTTGCCAAATTATAATAGATAAAGCTTCCTTTTTAAAGAATTTGTTGCCTTTAGATCTTTAATTTCTTAACTGTAACTGCAAAATGATGAGATTCAAAAAAACAAACAGAGAAACAAAAAAATACTGGTCCTGATCCTGCATGTTTCTTCACAAAGGTCAAACTGCCACTGACTAACACTGTGAATCACATTGCAATCCTACACAAGTAACTATACATTAAATATCAGTGAAGAAAAAGCGTGGAGGGTAGCTGGAAAAAAAGGAGGAGGAGGGAGACTACCATTGATCCATGATGAGATCTATTGTCTACCTTGAAAAGTCAGAAAATATTCATTTTAGAGGGACCAAAGTATTCTCTGTAGTGATTGGAGATTTTTAGCTATTTCAGCACACTAAAAGAAATAAAAATTTTAAAAGACATCTCAAAGTAAAAAATATTTTTGATGAGAGATATTTCGTCTAATAATGTTCAAAAGATGTCTTTGAATTGAAAACCCCGAAATAGTTGACTTTGAACATAAAAATGGAAGTCACATTTTCTCTCATTTGTCTTTGCTTTGCACTTTAACTGAAACAAATCATATCATTAAATCTGATATGAATTAAAAATACTTCTGTCAAAGCTGCCTTTTTAGCTGGAAAAAAAGTCTCCTCTACTTGTAATCTACCTCTCTGTAGGCTGAAGAACTTTCAAGATCAGACTTTGATGTGTTTCTGTATGCTATACTATCAGCTTGTTTTTAAATTTATCATTATGAAAAGGCATTTAAACATTTCCTGTGGATGCAATTTTGAGTTCTAATATTTTGCTAGTACCAGATTTTCTTGATTTTTTTGTTGTTTTTATCTCCTTATAATGCGGTTGAGGCATGACACAACAGGCTGATGAACATTTATACGGAGGAGCAAAACTTCTTTATTCTTTATATTCTGGACTTTGCAACTTCAAAAAGAAAGTATATAATAGCAAACAATAGCCCTACAAAAACCTCAGAAATGCCACTTGTGGAAAGATAAGGAGAAAAACTTGGAGAAATTGGACAGCCTCTTTTCCTCCCATCTTTAGCAGATAAGCTTCATCACTGTGACTACTGGTCCTACTAATTTTTACAAATCATCAGAAGTTTGCATCCTTTGCTCTACTTATGGTTTCATGCTTGATGAACTCTACAAGTTGTAGGAACTATGTTATGTGGAGAGACATTAATATGGTGGGAAAGAATGAGGGGAAATTGGGTTAGTAGACAGGTGTTTTGGTAGAACTGAAAAGAATCAGAATAGAATAATGAGGAAACTGTGAAGAAATGTGGGAAGAGGGATTGTTGCAATGAGGGAAAGCACGCCTTTTCACCTGGTTTCTTTTCTAATTAAGAGTCTTTTCCCTTGCTCCTTTTTTTTTCCTTCTTTGCACTTGTGAAGCCTTTCTATTAGAGAAAGCCAGCAGATCATAAGTATATATGATCTTCGATTATAGCAAAGGGAAAGGAATTCAATGAAGCAGCCCGGGAAATTAGTACTTTTCTATAGGTTTGTCGCTTGATATGAGCACATAAAAAGAGAAGGAATAATTTGAAGTACCTGAGTGATGCACAAAGTGAAGGCAATGAGAATGGCATTTTTTCCCTGCAAATTATATCGATTCAGACCATCATATGGTTTCGTGCCTAGTGAAGAGCTGTAGAGCACTTTAAGGCGAATCGCGGAAGGGGAGAAGGATAGACTAGGAACTGTAATTGTGGTTCAGGAGGTGACTTATGTCACCTTTTCATACTTCCTTAGGTGAAGAAGCAAAGTGAGCATGAAATCCTCAGTATTTTCCCATGACGAAGAAATATTATAAGTAACTTTTATAAAACCAACTTTTTTAGTTTCACCATTCAGCACATGATCTCTGATGGGAAATAACAGTAAGTAGATCTCTGTTTTCTCTGACTCTCTCCCTTCATGTCCCTTTATTTGATGTAGGTAATAGAAATGCTAAGGCTGAGAACAGGTTGGGTGGGGTTTTGCTTCTCATCTTATTCTTGTTTAGGGAATTCTTGGAGCACTATGGATGATGATAAAGAGATTTAAAAAAGAAATGGAGGGAACACCTACGTATTAAAAATACCACAGATATTTAGAAAACTCATGTGCAACAAATTCCAAAAGAAAAAATTATGTGCTTTAATCCCATCTCAAACCTTGTTTCCTGTTTAAGGTGTTTGTTTGTTTGTTTCTGTATGTGTCCTCTTAAGAAATAGGAAAACAGATTTTACTTGAAATATGGTTTCAGCCTTCCTTGAGAGTAACAACTCTATCACCCGTGGAGAAGACATTTCTGGCACAAAAAAAAAAAAAAGAAAATAATAATAGCAACTATGAGCTGCTGTGCCAAATTTTGACATCTGGAAAGTTTTTTGTTCCAAGGAACCAGGTTTCCATTCCAGCTTTTCTTGGTGAATGACTAAACTGAAGAGATTGTAGCTATGCAATCATGTAGTCTGCAGATGGAGTCTTCCTGCTTCACTGCCTTCTCTTTCATTTTGCTCTTGGCCCTACAGTCAGGATGAGAATGGATGTGTTCTGTCAAAACCGTCACTGATGTATGCTAAAATCACAGGTAAGAGTTTTTATAGAATAGGTTTTTTTGGCTAAAAAGTTTGTAATAGCTACTCTCCTTATTATGTTGGGCTACTGTTAGCAAAAACATAAAGTGTCTGTTATGTCTGTTTCCTTCTTCATATGACAAGCTGCATGCACCAAGACCTTAAGATTGGCTCTCTGTCCTCAGATTTCATGTGATTTAATCAACACTATATAAAGAGCAACTTCCTGAAACTTACCAGGGAATTTATGAATTTTCACAGTGAACATATGCATTTTCCTTGCAACTTCAGTCCAGATGGGCTGGATTTTTAATGGAATTTAGGATCTAAATATATTTTTGAGTTCAAAAGCTTGCACAAAAGGCTTAAATGTTACTTAAATGTGTAGAAACCATTTGCATAAAAGTGAACTTCAATTCTTTCAAAAAGCTTTTAAAAACAATCACATATCTGTTTGTCAATAAATTACAGCATAAATAGAGCCATATTTGCCATACGGGCAAATACTCTTTTACCAATATAGAATGATGAAAGTGAGTTTGGGGGAATCACCCAGCAAAAAGCAGGGTCTGTATCTAGATACCATGAATGTATGTGGGAGAGAAATCCAAGTATTTGTGGCCTACTCTTCAAACAAGAAAGTGGAAGGGGAAAGTTAAGAATACATAAGGATGAATAGAGATAAATAAGGATAAATTCTATTTTTTCATTCCATGTATTTCTAATGGAAGGATGGATGTCTTTCTTATTCCCTTTTGCCTCAGACACTGCAGTTTCAGGTCACCTTGTATCTTCTGATGTCAGGAGGATTCAACAGATTCCCAGAGTCAGCTGATGGCTGTATCTGTCTCCCAGGTCTGACTACATGGTCACCAAAATTAGTGGTAACTCAAACAGCAGAGTTTGAAGTCAAGATAATGTGGATGTAAGCTGGAAGAAGTTTTTTAGATTGCTTTTGATCTCATTTAGACTTCAACTGTTCCTCCACTAATAAAAAAAAAAGAAGAAATTAACAACCCAAGTTCCATGTTTACTATCTCTTAGAAACCTCTATAGCAACTCAGTCATGGAAGGGGAGTGAGGGAAAAAAATGTTCTAAATGTCAGCTCTACAAACAACCCAGGTTATAAGGGCCCAGCTGCTTTCTGCCTAGTTCATCATCACCAGTAGTAATAATTTTGAGAGTGAAAAAATGTATGTAATGTATGTAATCCTAAACCGTTAATTTGTGACTGAAGGCAGACTATATCCTCATTGCTTTAAATTAATTAACAACTCTCTGGGAGACTGGTTTGTCAGGAGAGAATCCAGCTTTTCTTTCCTCCTAACTGGGATTTGTCTAGAGTGCTAGAAGGAGCAATGACTTCTGTCACTGTAATAAAGATAGCTTTGTATACAGACAAAAACAGATTTGTAGATCAAGAAATCATTGTAACATTATCATTTCCCAGAGGCGAGTGATGTCCTAAAGCTAAGCATAATGCCATCTTCTAGAGAGATCATCTTTTATTTCCTAATAAAGCTACACTGCTTCTGTGGAATTATTTAGTTTCTCATACCTAGGAGCAGCTTTAATAATGTCCTTATAAACAGCAGTTCTGAAAACTATGTAAATTGTACTGCAGAGCTGTTTTCCAACACAGATCATCTATTATCCCATTTATAACTAATGACAGAAGCCAGAAATAGAAGCCCATTTCATTAATTATGTTTATTTTCGTTATTGCCATGCACCTGCATATGGGTTACTGGTAGGTTACTCACGATCACCTATTGTGCCTCTGATGCTAAATTATATGGCTCACTGATGACTCCTGTTGTCAGGGTTCAGGGATGAATTATCAGGATGTCTGGGCTTTAGTATGATACATATAGCAGCTGGGTTTTTTGTTTGTTTGTTTGTTTTGTAATTCTTCTACTTTCTCTTCAAATTAGGAGATGGACTGGTGAAAGATCATCCTCTCTGTTGCATGTGACACAGATCCCACGCCAAAGTAGCCAAGGTGAAGAGAGGAGCTTTAGCTTTCTGCAGCCTTGCATGGTAAATCTTGTCCCTGAAATGTTTACTAGGAGGCATACAGGAGTAGTGCTGGGGTTACATAAAGGAGTTAATCAAGAAAAAGATTTTATAATAAAAATAATCTAAAAATAAAGTCATGAATTTAAACACTGTTAAATCTGTTACTGTTCTCACCTCCTCAATGCATAATTTGAGCCTTAACCTGCTCCAGACTAATTCCTCTTTAGAAACAAAACTGAAGTCTATACAGCATGAGGATATTAGTTCTTTTAAAGTCCTAAATGCTAGAAACAAAATGCCAGGAAGCCTTTGCCACCTAAGCCAGACATATTCGGATGGAAAAGTTCAGTCTGAGCCTTGAGCAGCAGGGACAAAATCTCTTGTTCTAGAAAGTCTTCAAATTTACTCAATTTCATTATTTCAGCCCTTACTTACGTCTTGTGACTATATAAGATAAAAAGGCTGTCTGTAGGGAGTCAGGCCAAAGGCCCATTTAGCCCAGCAGAATGTCTCCACCTGTGTCCAGGTATAGATATTGATGAAAAAAAAAAAAAAGACAAAAACCACAAGAACAGGGCAAACATGCAGCGTTTCTTCCTTGCCAGATACAATGATAGGTACCTTCCTAAACCAGAGGTGTTATCTCAGTGTTTACTAACACATTGTGAATTGAAGGGTGAAAAAAAAAGGATTCACATAATTTAGGTTGAAATTGTCTCCTGATTGCTTCAGTCAATGGCCTCTCATTTTTATGTTATCAAAAATAGTGAATAATGGTTTCTCATTTATCATCTCCTTGCCACTGATGATTTTACAGACCTTTATTCTACTCAGTTTAATTATCTCTTTTTTTCTTGCATAAGAGACCTAGTTCATTTAATCTGCCTTGAACGGGAGCCATTCATACCTTTGATCATTCTTATCACCACTGTCTACACCTTTTCTAGTTCTGTTGCATTATTTTTTTCAAGATTTAGCAACCTTTATCTCCTAATAAATTCTTTTTTTTTTTTTACCACTACTGAGTGGTACACTAATATTTTCATAAAACTATTTGCTACAACTCCAAATTTTTTTGTAGTCCATCAGTGTGTATTTAGGGCGGGTTTTCTCTATTGATGTTACTCTATTTATCAGCACTCAATTTTGTCTGCCATTTTATTGCCTGAGCATTTAGTATTGTGGGATTTTTCTGCTACTCTCCATAGGCATTTTGCCCTCCTGAACTAAGTACGACCATTATTGCCACCTCGATTTGACACTTGTTTTGCCAAATAACTGCATAGATTAGATATAGCATGGTTCTCCACACAGATCCCTCTGGAACTCCACTGACGCTGTCCTGTCTCTTAGACTTAACTTAGAACTTAAACTTAACTTAGACTTAAACTTAGAATGGAGTTTATTCTTCCCTTCTTTTCCCAGACTGTAATCAGTTATGAAATTATGAGAGAATTTCACTTTTACTCTGACAGCTTGTTTTTTGCAATAGCTTTTTGGGAAGGAGCTATCTGGAAATCCCACTGTAAAATAGCAAGATCACATTTGCCTGCAGCATGTTGTGCATGTTGTTTTATAAGGACTAACTCCCATGAAAAAAAAAAAAAATATTGATTCCTCCCATCACTATGGAAGCACTGAAGCCTGACCTGGAGCCTCTTTCCTACAACTCTCTCAAAAGTAAGACTTTCTTTAAAGATGAAAGGTTTCTGCACTTCTTGTGGCAGTCCCCCACAGAAGGCTAGACCAATGATACAAATAAATGGTCCAAAGCATATATAGCTGAGGCAGCGTTGCTCCCATAGCTACACACACCCCACTTGACACAGAGTTGAGACTATTAGAGACTTTTCAAACCTTGAGTGACACTAAAGAAGCAATGCGCATCTGAAGCATGTGGGAGGGTTTTCTCTCCAGCTATCTTCAGAAAGATAAGGGTGGGATATGTATCTTCAATCTGTAGAACTGCTCAATTAGCTAAACTGAACATTCAAGTTCACTGGCTGTATCTGATTATCATGTTTCATATTTGCATTATAATTTTTCTAAACAGTGCTAATTTGCTGCCTAATGAGTCTGTAAAATTTCTTCCAGATGATAATGAAGATAGTGTGAAGTGCAATGCTTTTGTCTCTTTACTATATGAAAGTTTTTTTCATTGTGCCTTTATTTCTGCCAGCCATAGAATAATGATTGGATCAGAGTGAATAGCTATCACTAATAATCTCTGTAGTGAATTTGCCCTTCACTGTTATCTAGATGGTCCATAAATGTTTCTTGCATGCATTTAGCATTGAAATACATGCTCAGTGATTTCATTTTACTCTCTATATTGAACACAAACATTGTATAAATCATAACCAGTATTTCACAGGCCAGCTGTCAGCTAAATCAGTCCGGCCTTCTAAGTAGCGTGCATGATTTTGATCTTCATTTTGAGTTCTCATCCTTCAGTCTGCAAAGAAAGTCTGCAAAAACCAACCTATTGATTCACTGTGCTCAGAGCACTTACTTCAAAGCATGGCAGAGCTGTTGTGGAAGTGCGGGGCAGCAGCACCATGGTTGGTACTGCCACTGCAAGACCTGTCAAGGATGGATCCATCAGGGACACCAGTCAGTTCCTCACTCCAGAACAAGGAAATAGGAGCCTCATCATGTCTGCCTGCCTTTACAGCAGGATCCTAAAAACCCTGGGAATACTGTCTATGGCCACAGGCACAAGCCTTGGGAACTGGTGAAAATGACAGCCCTGTCGTTTACACTGAGCAGGTCTAGAGAACATTTGTAACTTCAGTATCACCATCTGTCAATGTTCCTAAAGTTAAATTTTCTCAGAAGTGCCGGCTCACACAAAATTTTGATTTTTTTTTTTTTTGGATAGAATTAATTCTCCTTCAACAGGTGAAACTTCCTGTCTTTAGCAGCTCTCCCATCAAAGACACATAGCTGTTTAGTGGGAAGTGTGAGATAAACAACATTTGGGCTAGTTCAAATTTTCTGAACCTTTTCCTTCTTGGGTCACCAGATCTTGACAGGAGCATCACTTTTAGAAGAATGTCTAAATATGCACTGTTTTGGATATCAAGTACTATAAAGCAGTTCTGTACTGTGCACACCAATATGAAGAATATGCATTATTGTTATATATATATATTCCTCTTTGAGGAATCTTTGCTTCTTTTATGTCATATTAAATATTGACCTTACAGTGCAAACACTCAAGTACACATGGTTTCTGTGGGCTGCTCTTCACACTGCTATGAATACTAGAACACACAATTATATGACAAATGCAGTTATTCCGCCTACCTCAAATCTTCTCTTTAGCTACAATTGGATTAAATATCCTTTTTAAACCTAAATCAGCTCTCACTTTTTGCTATATGCAGTAGTACAGGCCTGAGATAGCTGCAGCAAATGAACTCATCTTTGTATTTATTCTTGGTGGGATTTAGCTGACATAAAACAATGCTGATATTTCTAATAATCATCTCTGTTGTACTAACAGTTAATAGTCCTTGCCATTGTCTTACTTTCTATAGAACTGAATGAGAAAACTCAGCCTCCGAAGAACTTACAATCAAACAAGAAAAGAAGACAAAGGAAAAAAGAAGTGAGATAAAAAGACTAAGAATTTATGCTGAGTACTCATGAACATCATTGAAACTTCTTATTTATATATAGACAGGTATCTATATGCACGTACACACACATATATGAGGTTGTTAATTTCAAAGGACAGCATGGGGCTATGTTTTCTGAACACTTTAGCTTGGTTGTTTAGTTTGAAACCCATAATAAAGCTCAGCTCCTGGAGTGACAGTACATGAGCATTAGTATCAACCTGGAAAAGAACAGATTTAGGGAGGAAGTAGTAGTGGCCTTATTCCTAGGAGGAGACTGCCAAGAAGATAAAGCTAGATTCTTCACTAAAGTGAATGGCAGGTGAATAAGCACCAGAGGTCACAGGAGAGTCCAGATGGGTATAAGAACATTTTTTCACTACGGGCATAATCAGGCATTGGAAAAAGTTGAGCTTAATGCTTGCAGATATGTCATCGTTGGGAGCTCTCAATATCCAATAGGATAAAGCCTTGAATAAGCCTGTCTGAATTCAGTGTTGGTCCTGTTGTGAACAGGAAGCTGGAGTAGAGACCTCTAAGTGTTCCTTCAAATCTGAATTATTTGAATTGATGAAAAGCATCCAAAAGATTTAGAAATCTCACTTTCATAGATCTTCCATGTGACTTAGGTTCTTGCAGCTGACACTTGTGGAAATATTTAAAAAGTCTCTTTTCTGCATGGATACAGTTTAGACTCAGAGCCTCTAAACTGCTAGCTTCTACTTACACTAAAATGAAACAAATGCTCAACCGTTTAAATGCTTACATCTTTTCAGAAATTTCCTAGACATTTAGGATTTTCATTCACATTAGAAAATATTTAGTCCAGTGTTCTGACAAAAGGTAGCCTCATATTAGTCTGTATCATGTCACAGGGACTGTAACAAGTGGTAGCAAAATACACGGTAATAAACCGGTATGAGTTATTGCTGCTGTAAATACTCTCATTTTTATACTGACATTAGAAGATTTTAAAACAGAGGAACTGGGTATGAGAGAGTAGGTGCAGATGTCTTTGGTAAAAATAGACATTACTTCCATACAGTTTAATAAAGTGACTTGGCAAAGTCTTTCAGCTTTGTGAATGCAAAGATCATCATAATTGGCCTTCTCTTTTATTAGATCTTCTGCATATACATAACAACTCTTAAAACATATTTTCATCTAATTGAAATAATAGGTTCATACTTTTTAAAATATTTACAGGATAAGTGCACTTACTTCTTTAGAACTGGTGAAAAACCTTGACGTCAGTAATAGTAACTGTTTGCAGTTACCTCCTCCCAAATTTACTGACGTTGACTATTCAAGGTAATAGCCTTGGCACAAACTCTGTCCAGGAAAACAAGCTGACTATTGCTCCCTTCTGTTTTTCCAGCACAAGTCATTTACAACCCATTTAAAAAGGAAGTTGTAAGGAAAATGCATCAGACCTGAAACGCACCATCCCAGATCTTCAGAGGGTTCAGAAACAGTATATTGAAGTCAGTAAGCTTACCCTGATTTATCCAGGCTGAAAATCTGATTCAGCCCATATGAACATTTTTTTTTCTAATCTACCTTAATACCCTCTGCACTGAATTGCTTATCCTTAAAGTTTTGTAGCAGTAACAGAAAGAAATAACGTATTTGCAAATAGTCATGGTCACTGGGGGAACTTAAGAGACTGGAAAGACGGGCAGGGAGTAACCTCACGAAGTTCAACAAAGGCAAGTGCAGGGTTCTGTACCTAGGAAAGAATCCCATCATGCACAGGGTGTGGATTGACCTATTAGAAAGCAGCTCTGCTGAGAAGAACCTGGAAGTCCTAGTGGAAACAAATTGGCCATAAGCCAGCAGCATGTTGATGACATCCTGGGTGATGACATCCTGGGTTGCATTAGGTTGAAGGAGATGCTATTCCCCCTCTATTCAGCACTGGTGAGGCCACACCTGGAATACTGTGTCCAGTTTGGGGCTCCCCAGTACCAGAAAGACATGGAGCTATTGGAGCATGTCCAGCAAGAGACCACTAAGATTATAAAGGGCCTGGGGCATCTCTAATATGAGGAAAGATTGAGAGAGCAAGGACTATTCAGCCTGGAGTAGAGAAGGCTGAGGGGATGGTCTTATCAGCCTGTATAGGCATCTCAGGGACTGTATAAAGAGGCTAAGGCTAGACCCTTTTCAGCAGTGGTCAGCAATAGGACAAGAGGCTACAGGCACAAACTGAAACACAGAAAGTTCCATGTGAACATGAGGAAAAACTTCTTTACAGTGAGGGTAACAGAGCACTGGAGTGGCTTGTCCAGAGAGGTTGTGGCATCTCCTTCCTTGGGGATATTCAAAAGCTGTCTAGACACAATCATGGGCTACATGCTGTAGGTAACTCTGAGCAGAGGTGTTGGACTGGATCTTCAGATGTCCATTCCAACCCCAGCCATTATGTGATTCTGTGGTTGCTTATCTCTCTTTCTCTTTGACAATTACTATTTTTTTTCCATGCTGTTTTGGAAGAACTGGAGGTGCATTAAGCCAGCAATGGTCTTTCTATTGGAAAGACTAACCAAATAAACCAAACAAAACATTTGATATTTTGAAATATCAGTGACAAGTAAGGACTAGCAGCTGCCATTCTGTAGGGGTATTAATGTTCAATTAAAGCCTTTGAACTATCAGCAAGGATATCTGTTAACAAAGCCTGCATGTATGCACACACACGTTTGTATCTTTACATGAATTGCTGGGGTAGAGGCCACAGGACAAAGAAGACAAGCAACCAACCCCTCCTCCAGGCACACATGATCTTCCACAAAATATGCATATGACAAGTGGAGTCATGAATGAAATTATGTCCGGCTGTTGTTCCTGTGCGTGAGTGATGTGGCCATGATGGAGCTTCTGAAATTTCGAGGAATTTCATTCCATTTTTTCAAAAGTATTTATTGATTTGGAGTTCTCCAAAAGGAAAGGCCTAGATATTATTTTCATAAGGGTTCAAAAGATTCCAAGTTCTTTCAATAGAATGGAACGCATCTCATTCCTTGTCTTATCCTGCTCAGAAGTCACTTCTTAGCAGATATTGAGGTAATATAACTTAATTGTGCTCTCCTACAATACGTTTACTTGTAGGCTTTTTCTAGTAGACTCCAAGATTTTGCAGACATTTAAGTTTAAAAATACCAACTTAGTCTTGCAGGAACAGTAGGAACCGTAGCAATGCAGAAAGTGAAGTACCTGCTAGTGTATGCTTTTCTGTTAAAATTCTCTCAACCAAAGCCAGGGGAAACTGTTCTGTGCTCAGAAATGGTTCCTGTGAGTAGTTTCTTGTCTGGACAACATATGGTGGTCTCTGACCCAGCACAGGCTTGACAAAATTTTGAGGGTTAGGGTTATCCCACGTTGTCCTTGTAGAAGGAGGCAATCAGGGGAACCTGTTCTATGCTCAGAGATGGATCCTGAGAGGACTTTCTTGTTTGGGCCACATATGGTGATCTCTGGCCCAGCACCATCCCAAAAAGATTTTTAGGGTTAGACTTACATCTAGGGTTAATGTTAAGAGAAAGTCTAGAGTCGCTGTTGTCCTTGTGGAATGAGGCTGCCAGGGAATCCTATTCTTTTCTCTGATATGGTTCCTGTGAGGAGTTTTCTAGTCTGAGCCACATATGGCGGTCTTTGGCCCACCTCCATCCTTAAAAGATTATTAGAGTTAGGGTAACAGCTGGGGTTAGGGTTGAGAGAATGAGAAAGCCTAGACGCAATCTTGTTATTGTGGAATGAATCAGTCAGTCAGGGGAGCCCATCGTGTGCTCCTCACATATGAAGCAGTCTCCAGACTTTTTTTTTTCAGAGACCTTTTTTTTTTTTTTTCTTGAAAACTATCATGGAAGCTGAAAAATAAATTATTGTTGCCAAAAATTCAAATAGCAGAATCTTTTTGTCTCATGTTGGCAGTAGTTAAAATCAATCTGTCCATGAGTCTAAAATAGTAATTGTCTTTCTCTGATCACACCTCTTGACATGTCATTTCGCTCCAGGAAAATCAGGAAATATACTGTGGCTCATGTTTATAAAGTAGTATAGTGTTCCATCTTGTCTTAAAATCTATGTGATCTTGTTAAGCACTCACAGTCAGCAAAAAATATTTTCTTTCGGTTGGATGAAGAACTCGATGTCCATTTTCATTGCTTTTTCTTCCTTAAGTCCTGTGCCTCATTCTCTTTGAAAATATAATCATCTTTCTAGGAGCACCTACTTACTGGTGGCTTTTCTTGAGTGCTTTTGTCATGCCATTGCACAGAAAATTGACAATTCTTTCTCTTTGCAAAACAAAAGTCCACCTGAGGTTTACAGAAGCAGAACCATTGCTCATTCATCACATTTGCAGAGGAAAGTACTTCCAGTGGCTTTCAGAGGGGAAATCTGCTGATTTCACACCCCAGCAGACAGGTCTCTTGCTGCCATAACTCTACCACCACACCATAGTGCTATGTCCCACTTTTTAGGAGAGCAGCAGATAGCTGCAAACTCAGCCAGATAACACTGGGATGAATTACATGTGAGTTAGTAAACATGAACTCTACAGAGTAAAGGCTATTTTGTTTTTAAGTTGTGATTCTTTTTTACCATTGAATGACCCCAGGAACTGCAAACTTAAACAGAAAGCTATGTATTTTGTGCAATTCTGCTTGCACACAATGTGAAGAGAGAAAAAGGGTTGCACAAAATTAAAATAACTACCATCAAGATTTTTTTTGTGTGATTGCAGTTCTTTCACAACATGAACTAAATATAACTTGCTTTTTTTGAAAAAAACCTTATTCAGAAGACAATATAGTCTGAATAGACATGCATGCATGAATAATACGTCAAGAGGGAACAATCTAAATGATTTGAAGCTATCCTGTGAAAAAGTTTCTCTCTCAGTGTAGGAGAATTTTTCTCTAAGTAAGTGAAGAGTGTAATTTAAGATTATGTGCAATTTAAGATTATGTTCTCAATTTTCATTAAGACTTTTTATTTCTTTCTCTGTTGACCACAAAAATGATCACATCAGAATGTGAAGTCATTAGAGTTCAATTACTGCATAAGCAGGAAAAATAACAGAGTAAACTGAAAGGTATAACATATTTTTAGTAAGTTAAGGCGACAGCCCAAAACCCAGTATTTTGAAGAACAAATGTGTTTGAACAATGCTCTGAATGATTTGATGAAATTGCTACTATTTAGATAACCAAATGCATCCACAGCCAGAAAACCTTATCTGCATTTTATTGCTGTATATATGAGAGCAACACTTTTTTTCTTGTTTCATCTATCAGTCTGGTAATCTCTTTTCCATGTTAGAAATAGACAGAGCTTCCCATCCTCCTGTAAAAGTGGTTAGACAGAATAAGGCAAACCAAGATTAATTGTGTCTTGTTGAAGTAATATTACTTAAAATTTAATAATTCCAGATATGAGGGCTGGAATCACCCTTTGCCCAAAAAAACAAGATGAGGCTTCTGGAGAAAGCTAGAAGAAATCATTAGAAGCAGTATCATTATTCTTAAAAAAAAAAAAAAAGAAAAAAAAAAAGACGATTTTCAAATATTCTTCTCTTTTACAGTGTTTAGGACCATTTCAGTTGGTTTAGTCATAACCTTTGCCTTCAGTCTTTTTTCTGAGAATATTAATAAATTGAATCAAATGTCAAATGATTACAAACTTTTTCCTCTTGATAATGATTTTCAATAATTATTTTAAGAACCTTAAAATTTTAATGGTGCAACAATTTTCATGAAACATGAAAAAGCAAAGTAATAGAATTAATATTTTTCTATTTATTTTTCAATAAATTGTATTGAAATAAGCATATATTATTTTTCCAATATTTAATTGGAAAAATACAGCATGTGTTTCAAAATAAAGATGTTTCATTCCAAATTCAACTGCCACGAATACATTATTTTTCTTAAGCTTTATGTCTCTAACACTTAGAATAAATGATTTACCTTATTGCTATTTTAATAACGGAGACAGAGTTGGTCCTGTTCATTACCAGATGATTGATGAAGTGATTGATACTTCTTGGAGCAGGTAATGGAAGGCTTTGTCCATCACTCTCCTCCTCACTGTACCAGATTACCTCAGAGTTGCCCCCACAGACATCTGGCTTAGTAAAAGGTATAGATGGTCAGGAAATTACATTTTTTTAAAATACATCTCAGACTATTTCGGCTGGATAGATTAGGGGAGAGTGGTGGATGTCGTCTATCTCGACTTTACCAAGGCTTTTGACATTGTCCCTCACATCCTCCTGGGCAAGCTCCGGAAGTGTGGGATAGATGAGTGCACAGTGAGGTGGATTAGGAACTGGCTGGATGGCAGAGCTCAGAGGGTGGTGATCAGTGGTGCCGAGTCTAATTGGAGGCCTGTAGCTAGTGGTGTCCCCAGAGGTCGGTCCTTGGTCCAGGCCTGTTCAATTTATTCATCAATGACCTGGATGAAGGCACAGAGTGCTCCCTCAGCAAGTTTGCTGATGATACCAAACTGGGAGGAGTAGCTGATACCCCAGAGAGCTGCGCTGCCATTCAGAGGGACCTGGACAGACTGGACAACTGGGCGGTGAAAAACCTCATGCAATTCAACAAGGCCAAGTGCAAGGTTCTGCACCTGGGGAGGAATAACCCCAGACACCAGTACAGGCTGGGGACCGACCTTCTGGAGAGCAGCTCTGTGGAGAAAGACCTGGGTGTCATGGTGGATGATAAGTTGACCATGAGGCAGCAGTGTGCCCTCGTGGCCAAGAAGGCCAAGGGGATCCTGGGGTGCATTAAGAGCAGTGTCTCCAGCAGGTCGAGGGAGGTAATCCTGCCCCTCTACTCAGCCCTGGTGAGGCCACATCTGGAGTATTGTGTCCAGTTCTGGGCTCCACAGTAGAAGAAGGTACTTATATAGGTACTCAAGGGAGGCAGCGAGGAGGATGGTGCTGGCCTCTTTTTAGTGGTGGCCACCGATAGAACTAGAGGTAATGGCCACAAACTGAAGCACCATAAGTTCCGCATGAACTTAAGGAAAAATTTCTTAACAGTGAGGGTGACAGAGCACAGGAGCAGGCTGCCCAGAGAGGTTGTGGAGTCTCCTTCTGTGGAGATCTTCCAAACCCGCTTGGATGCAGTCCTGTGCCACGTGCTCTAGGTGACCCTGCGTGTGCAGGGGAGTTGGACTAGATGATCTCTAGAGGTCCCTTCCAACCTTAAGCATTCTATGATTCTATGACTAAGATTCTATGACTAATTCTAGAGAAGTAAATTCAGTTCTTATCTTTTTCCTTCTTGGATGGAGAAGTTAAAAGACTGTCTCTCCTCCTCTCCCTCCCCTGTTTTTATTTCATTTTTAAAGCTATTAAAGTACTTTGGGCCAAATTTGAACAAGTAATTTAGACAATAAATACAATACTTTTGAAAGCGTCACTTAGCTTTCAAGTACTGATGTGTGCCTATTTGCACTATGCCCACTAGAGGCCCAAGTTTCTTGAGTTTCCAGTGCAAAGGCAGTATTTTTGAATAAAAGTCCACAGATTTGCATATAACTTAATATAAAGCTCACTTTTTTTTATCTGTTTGTTTGTTTGTTTTGTAAAATGGGGACAGCATTTTCTATTCTATCTATAGGCTATAAAATATCGTGTGTGTGTATGTAATACTACTGGACTCCCTCTGTTCTCAGTTTGCAGTTGTCATTAGTAATAATAGCAGCTGTAATTAATAACAATCATGACAACAAGAAAAACTCTAGCAATATCACTGCTATTGAAAGTGCAAACAGGTTTGTGCACTGTATAGAAAGTGCACAAAAAGTTTTGCTGTGCTGGCATTAATATAAAAATGTTTATATATGTGTGTATAGTTACATTTCAGAAACATGAATTTAAATTTCTCAATATAAGCAAAGAGATTCAGAACCCATGCAGGGAGAACACAGTGTACAGGTCTGCCTTGGAAGTAAGCAAGCAAACCAGCGGTCTCTTGCTGTGCTGCCACAAGGTGTATTTATTATTTATTCTTCTGCTATGCTCAGTTTATTTTTCAACACCAATTAAAGGCTTATTCCTGTCTTGGTGTCCAATATACCTTGGCCTTCAGCTATTCAAGGTGCTCACTGTGCTTTATTCTGCAAAGAAGACAATTAGCCCGTTTACTGCAATCCTAAATCAAGAGATCATCGGTTTATTTTTCTCAAATGTTTTAATTTTCTGAGGAGGAGAAAGAAGGCAATGAGGTTCACAAACAAAGAGAGAATTTTGCCTAATAAAGTGACTCTCTATACATGAAGCAAAATTGAAATGAAGACAGTGCATTGTCAGTTCTCTGATTCACTCGGCTGCTGCAATGTTTTTTTTTTAACACAGTATTTCATAATTGCATTTCAGATACTTAAGTTGTGGCTGGTTTTCTTTCCTCAGACACTCTTAATTTCACTTGGCACTGATGATTTTTATCTTCATTTGGATATCAGTTTGGGCTATGAAGTCAGCCTGTCTCTGGAAAACAAGCTTGTCAGTTAAACTTTGCAGAGCAGGGCCCGCGCTAGGCATATCTATGCCTCGAGAAAAAAGAACATGTTCTTCCCACACAATTCATAGCTACCAAAGAGTCAGAAACCACTGAGGCAATATGGTCTCCTTCCACCCACAGGATGGGAAAGACATCCCTACCACCCATAGGATGGTTTTCTTTCAGGAAGCCAGCGTGAAAAGGACTAAAAAGGCCTCAGGACCTTGCTTTGCAGAGCTGTTCTCTCGTATCTGCACTAAACATACACATGACACATGCAGAGCTGACAGCATTTCCTAACTGTCTAGGACACAGAGGGGCTCCATCTGGAAATGAGTGAGTACTTGGGCCCGTGATCCTTTTCATTCCTTTCTGTCTTGGGGATGACAATAATGCCGAGGCTTGACAGGCAGAAGTTCAAATTTCTGCTTTGCCACAAACTTTCTGTGTAACTCCTGTCTCTTTTGCAGGCAGGTATTTTACTGGGCCTGGGATGCCTACAATCTCTCCAGCTGGAGCTGGAGAGGCCCCAGCTCCCTCTCCTGGTTCACAAGCCGCAGACGTTGCTGTCTCGCTGCCTCCCTTCTGTTACATGTCTCATCCAGCCTACAGACCTGCTGAGTCCCTGCAGGCAGGCTCTTGAAGGTGGACAAAGTGGGTACTTTCCTGTAGCTGTCCTACAACCTCAGAAGACCTGAATGTCACAAGAGCAACTTAAGGCTCTTGGGAGGTCTTCCCACCTCACACGACTTTGGGATCTCTAGGTTGTCTCCTCAGACAAATTCTGCCAGCTTTTCTCTCTGTCTTGTGACTCACAGGGATGATGTGAGGATCACCATAGTCAAAAAAAAAAAAAAAGAAAAAGAAAAAAAGAGAAAGAGATAAGCAAAAGAAAAACCCTTGGATCAAGACTAAATGCTTATCTTCCCTAGGGGGGAAAATCTGCCCACAGACTAGACAATAAAGGGAAGAGTTCTGCAGCTGGACTCTCAGAGAGCAAAAGGCTTGGCACAGCATCCTGCATAAGAACTCCCACGCTCATTATAAGATTACAACTACTGATTAATCCTCATCCAGGCCCAGCTTCTTTTCCCACAATGGCTATACGAATTACTCTCACTGGAGCTGCTGGCACAGCAGTCCTTTTGATGGCAAGGGGAGTTCCCCATATAAATAAAGCAGAACATAAAGATTTGTGCTGAGAAGAGAATGAGGAAAGTTTAGAGGGATTTTAGCTCTGTCAGAAACAGTGTGCAAGAAGCCTAGATGTACATTTGCTTCTGTATCTGCAACCTATTAACCAAACACTGTCAGAACAGTTATCAAAAGAACCTGTGCAGGAAGCAAAAGGAATCCAAACGTGTCCCTAGAAAGCTAGCTGCAGGTGAGATGTCTCATTTAAAAACATCTTTTCTCGGTCTGAGATAACAACTCAGGGATCTTCCCTGACTTCCTCTGCCTGTGGGTGAGACAGCAGCTTGCTTTTGGCCATCAGCAATCACATCTCCTCCAAGTGTCCAGATTGCAGCTGCTCCAGCCTATATGGATAAGCATGTCCTCTTACCTCTGGGGAGGAGAGACAAGGGTAGCTCACATAGGGAGGAAGATATATGGGCGGGTATGTAGCTCACATAGGGAGGATAAATCTCTATCCCTTCCTATGTCCTTGTTTTGACTTTAACTTTTAAATCTATGCTAAAGCACTGAAAGCCCATCATTTTATAGGGTATTTATCTGAGACAGCTTAATTTTGGAATATTTGAGTGGAATTGACTTCGAAAAGCAGCAGAGGTTATGGGGAATGCAAATATTCACCAACTCCTCTGAGGAACAGCTAGACAACAAAACACAGAGAGGGTGGGGGTACAAAGTGACAGGATTATGAACTGAAGATTATATTTTATTCCCTAATGCCTGTGGAACAAAGGGAAATCTAATGCGACTTGGTTTAAATCCTATTGTCTGAGGCAGCATGCAGAAATGGAGAAAGACTGTAAGTTCTTTAAGGTCTCGGTTTTCTGCCTAGCAGATATGTAGCACCCATTTGTAGCTTTTCCTGCATTGTGTTAAATTTGAAATAACTGAGCCTTGATGAGACTGGCAGGAGACTAGTGCTACAAAAAGGGATGGGGAGGAGGGAGAGTCAAAAAACTAGGAAAAATGCCTTTTCAGCCTGGATTGCTTTGTGAGCCATTACATTTTGGTACCTTCCCTGGTGGCAGGGCAGATCTTTATTAATAGGTTCTTCTGAACACCAGCTCCAACAAAACATAGATTTCCAAACAGGTTGTCATGGAAACAAATTGCTCACTAAGGCCTCACCCCTTTCCCCGCACACACTATAGGAAATCCCTATCCCATTTTTACGTTGTTAGTGCCGAGGACGACAGTCCGTATAGGCTCAGTTGGTAAAGCAGTGTTGCAAAACCCAAAGAAAACAATGATATTATTTAAACATATAGGAAGGCTTAAACAATCAAGCAAGCCAATCCTGTGTATACTTCTGTTTGGCCATAAAAATCTGCACCATTTTCATTTCAAAGTTTGCAATAATCTCTTGGCTTGTATATTTTCAGTAAGGAATCAGTTTCATCCAAGTAGGGGGAGAGAGGTGATGTATACATTTTTATGATTCCTAAAGAAACATACTCTTACTTCTACCAGGGGTGCCATCAGCTCTTGGTCTTTATTTGAAGATCTATAAATAAGCAAGAGACCAGGGGCACTTGTCACGCTCTCTTAAGTCGACGCTTTTCCTGCACATTTAGAGGCCAGAGGACTTCAGTGTTATGTAGGCGCTTGTCTATACCACAGTCATGCTGGTGGGGACTGGTTAGCAGATAAGAATGTGGTAGCTTCAGGGGAGCTAGCACAGATGTGCCAGCAGCTCGGCTGCAGCACCATAAAACACACCCTGAGCTAATTTACCCTCACATCCCAGCTGTCCTTTGGTAGCATGTCAACACAAGGGTGACCTGGGAGGGTGGATATTCATTGTGAGACTTTACTGGTGCACTTGCAAGTAGCCGAGTATATCCCCTTTCCACAGCAAAATCTTACTTTTCTTACAGGTGTGCTGGAGATAGGAGAGGTTTGGCTTTTTAATAGCAGTCTCCCCTCTTTCTTCCTGCTGGACAGAGTTAGTCAGCTAGCGTCAGTATCCCCAACAGTTTCTCCCATTAAAAAGCTCTGCTCTGGAACTGCCATAACACTCTTGTACTGTACCAGGCTTAGAGGGAGAAATTTGATCCTGAGGCCGAAACAAGCAACAGGCACAAGCCAAGAATTCATTTCAGGTTAAATACCTTTGTTTTTACACAAGTCCTTTGTTAAAACATCTAAAAGAGGCAGATTACAAGAGACACTGGCACAAACAGAAAAAGAGCACAGCACTGTGCCTGAGGGCTGTTTTTTAATTGGTCAGCTCCCATTTTGACATACAAATAGATTAATAACTTGTTTATTATTATTAATTATCTTTCCCAGTGTACTTTTCTGAAATGCTGACTGTAAGAGCTGAGATGATCAGGCTGATGGCTAAGATCCTTGGAAAATCCTATCTTTTCTAAACTATTTGTCACCAATAAATGTCAAAGTGACAAACAAAAGAGGAAAGTTTCACTGTTGTCTTAGTATATGAGGAGAATGACAAAGCCAAGACGTAGACCAATGAATTGAGATGTCTTTGGTTGTCCAGTGCGGGCTTCCCATGCACAGACCAATGCAGCAGTGAATTGAATATACTTCTCTAAAATCAAGTACTTTGCTGTGCTTACAGTTTTTCTAGAACCTGTAAATGTGTCCTTCAAAAGGTCTATTTGAAAAGGCTCTTACATCAAAGCAGAATTAAGACATTTTCTTCTATGGTTATGTTTTATTCTTACACAACCTCACATTTGCAGAAGGTAAATAATAACATATTGGCAAAGTATGTTTTTTCCTCTCTAATGCCAAGCCCCATCTTACATAAAACAAATTCCCTAGTTTGTAGATGCAATGCTCTGTGAAGTGTGGCACTATTCTGTGAGAGTTGTTCTCTGGATTTCATTTACAGGAGATTTGAAATCATGCTGAAGCAGTGAAGTTTGTTATCACTACTGTGTCTTTGAAGAAGGGGTTGTTATCAGTGTGTTTTCAAAGGGCAATATCTTGTTAAGTAGCTATGGGAAATGTAGCAGTATTGGCTATAGCTATAGTGGTTTTCTGAACCTCTTCTTGTCTTATTGACTTGTGTTGGATAAAGCTACCGGATTTAGGACTACCTAGTGACTTGCTGTCCCCACAGGAATTTAGGAACTGAAAAAATTGACAACTCTAAGTAAATAAAAACAAGCAATATGTAGAGTCAAAGTAAACACAGTCTTGCAGAACTAGGAGATATTATAATAACAGCATTATTTTTGGAACTTATTTTGCATGAAATAATGCTCCTTCTTCATCTTAGACAATGCCCCAGCCCACATATTTTCCTCAAGCTTTGCAATGATGGTTGAGATACTGTCCTGTGCTGGCCTTCCAAGATAGATTGGCCAAGCAGACAAGTAGAAAATACCAACTGTAATTCAGACTTCTGAACTTCTCAGACTCAGACTTCTGAACTTCTCCCAAGGAGAGAGATGCAGACAACTAACCTCTGGCCTAAATAAAAACAGCTCCAAAGATTCTCCAAATTGTGATGGGTTCCTAAGGACACCTAGAACTTTCCTCACACTCAAAAGTGGTCCATACTTGGAGTGACACAAGACAAACACTCCCTCTCACACTCATGCAGGAGAAAGGCAGGTAGAGGAAGACAAGAGCAAAGTTAGTTAAATAACTCGTGTGCCACTGCAGCTGATTTGGGCCATGGGCTGATGAGGAACTGGGAACATGTGCACTTTCTTCGTCACCCAGACTGCTTTAGAGTTCTATTGCTCAAAAATCACTCAACAATAACCCTTTTTCTCCTACGCTTCCCAAAATTCCTTCCAACAGACTGGTTGAAATAAAATTCCTTATTGTTTTACAGGAGAAATAAAGCAGGAAGCAACTTCTTCAAGGAAACTCTGCCCGTCTCTTCTTTCAACACAGCCATTCATTCAAATATCCAATTCTGATGCGTGGAGAAAGAATAAGACCCTCTAATTAGTTTCGTCAATAGTTTTAATCTATCGCTGAAGTTTTAAACAACAACATAACAATTTCACACTTACAAATTGATTAATAGGAGGTTCTCCTTTGCTCATATTGAAAAGACTTATGAACTAATATTTCATTGCTACTTGAGGTTTTACATCAACTTCGCTGCAGTTTGGATCAACTCTCTAACAGAGACTAGAGTAGGCAAAGGGTTTTTTTTCTGGGGGGGAAAGGTGGGGAGGGGGTGAGGAGTGGAAGGAGAATCCCAAATTGAGACAAT
The DNA here is from genome assembly GCF_000705375.1 of Tinamus guttatus. Next base: position 134,361 of record NW_010578068.1, read on the forward strand.
TACAGTTCATTCTTGGCTCATATATGAAGGCAAGTTTAATCTCCCAGTCTTCATTTGATGACATCATGATACACCCATGATTGAGCTTAATCCGTTTCAGTTGCCCCTGCCATTCCTAAGGCAGATGTCTTGGCTCAAAGGTAAATGGGCTAGGGCTCAAACTGGGAGCACTTAAGTATATTTCACATCTGCAGTGAGCTCAACAGGACAACCATGTGAGGGAATAGGTTTTAAAGAGGAAGAGACAGTCATAAACATCTTGCAGTAGTTGAATATCTTTTGCCTTTTTTTTTTTTTGGTTACAAATCTACTTCAGAATAGATTTTGGCCAGTGAATGAGGTGGGCAGATGTGTGGAAGATCGCACCAGAGCTCACTCTTCTTATAAGCTGCCGCTATTTTGTTCTGTGGAGTAGTCCCAGTAACTAAATCAAGACCAATACAAAATACATGGCAAACATTCATATGTGTGGACCCCTACCAGCTTCTTCGGTTGACCTATGAAACTGTGGTTCATGCAGATGTGCCCGATAAAATAATATTGTTTTTGAAGTTCATCAACTTATAATTGCAAAGAGTAGGTGCTTAAATAAAAGAAAGATAAAATACTTTTGTTGAATGTGGAGTTCTTCTGGATGCCAAAATTAATTATGTGTTGAAAATGTAGCTCTGTATGTGAAATGACAAGAATAGATATGAGACATTTCTAATAAACTAAAATCTCTTGGGCTTTGAACTCTCTGCCTCTGCAGTAAAAGGCAGATAGTGTAGCTGCAAAGTTATGTAGTTGAAAAAAACAATTCACTAAGAATGTTTTATATTAAACGCAGACTTACTTTTAATAAGTGATGAAATGTGATAAAATCTATTCTTCATGCATGTGTTCTTACAAATATTTGCAGTTTGTAGTGGAGTCTAAAAGTGAACACAGGTTTTTGGACTAGTCATTTAGGAATCTCCTGATTGAGACCTTTTTGATGTACATGTGCTGGCTACTACATATTCCTAGCCCAGGTCCCCAGTGCCCCAGGGCTGTGCAAGTGGTTCCTTCCATTTCAGTGATGAGGCAACTCCTGAACATAAAGCACTTTGGGAAATAGAGGCTGAAATGGCTTCTGATATAATTTATTTAATCATATTCTTACTAACCAAAGCTATTTCATTTCAAATGACAATGGCTAGGACAAAAGGAACATGAACAATAGCACTGAGATATCTATTAAAACTCTGGTGTGGCTATTTAACTTAAAGGATATTTCAATTTCACATAATTATATTATGAATACCCATAAACATATTATGGTCAGTCTCAAAAAAAAAAAAAAAAAAAGAGAGAGAGAGAAAAAAAGGTACAAAACAACATAATAAGATAATGCTTGAAAAAAAAGCTGCTTTTTCTGCACCTCCTTTTTACAATATTCCCTGATACAACAGTCAGTAAGACAGTCTGACTCTTTCATAAACATATTTTTTCAACATTAAACTTGTTATCTTAACACAATTTGCCACTTAATGAACTCCTGTACCCCAAAATGTAGTAGATAAGATGCATGCTCTTGCTTTATTCTTCCCACATATTTGGCATTCAGAATAGATAGCTTACATGTTTTTTTCTTTCTAGTTTTAAACAATTCATGCAAGATCAATCAGCACTGTTGCTTCAAGGAAGTAGTCTGTTTAGGGAATGCCCTTACCACAGTAACTCCTAATGGGTGAGGGAACCAAGTGGAACATGTGCAGTGACAAAAGCAATGGTTTCGTAATTAAACAGTGGACTGAGGACTTGAATGATACTGGTCTGATGACATAACAGGAGCCAGCTAGCAGTTTTTCTCGGCCCAGATCAGCAAAGTACTTCCTGAAATAACTTAGGGTAAATACTTAGGGAAATGATTCTCCTTATTTACCTACTGCTAGACATCTGTTAAAAGTCACATTGAAACACTGCCTTCATAGGTGCTGGGAGACTCAGAAGTTAGAGGAAAGACTCCATTGTAACTTCTGGGATCGGTCAACCAGATGAACTCGTTTTCCTCCCCTCGGGTCGGGAAGCCGTCTGAGGAGATTCCTCAAAACTAAGAGCCCTCTCCCCTCTTCTCGGTTGAGTGATCGCGCGTTTGTAACTCAGAGATAGCTAAAAATCCCACACTGTAGTAGAGAATTTCCTGCCGTGACATCCAAAAACTGCTTTGTAAATGTTGCATTTGAATAAATAATACTGTTTGTGAACTCAACTACTTGTTTGGAAGGTGATCCAACCTACAGTTGACAGACTGTGAATCTGATACTGCCAGAGGAGTCGGGTGTATAGCTAACACAGTATTTGATATCTCCTTCCCTCCCCAGACGGCTTTTAAACTGCAACAGGTGTCTATGCCTTGTTTCTCAACATGTTCTTTTTTTATATTTCTTTATCCAAATTTATAGGAATTTGAACTGAAATTTCCCAAGGGGCCTACAAGAATAAGATGACAAAAGTTACTGAATGGCTATAGGAAACTCCTTTTGGAAATTCCAGCTAGGACTCAAAACACCTTAGGAATAGTATTCTTTCTCATTATATGTTCACACAGAGTTTGCCAGATTGGGGACCATCTCTGCCCTACTTCAAGTCTCTTGTTAAGATCAGTTGATGAAAGTTGCTGGAAAAATAGAACACATGAAACAAAACAATATTCTCAGTCTGCATCCACTCTCTTATAAAAAAACTTTTTTAAAATCTAAGACTTGAAATTCAACATTACTTTTCCATTCTTAATCTATGGATATGGGGTATATGATTTGTTTGTTTTGTCAAAAAAGTTTTGGACTGCAGAGTTACGAATTCTGAAGAGCTTCAGTTGTACATACTACTATAAATTAAAAATAATAAGAAGAATAATCTACTAGGGATGGAATAAGTCTACAGAAATTTATTATTCTGTAGCCTTCCTTACATAGGCAGGGTGTCAATTATTAAGCAGGGACCTCATATTCTTATCTAACTTGCACTGCAAGCCCAGAATTCTTGGTGCTATTTTTTCCAGGAAAGGATTATACATATTTAGGAATATGGCTAATTTAATTTCATGCTGTTATTGTTAATAATTGTTTCTGTGTTTTTTGGGGGGATGTGTATTATCACAAAGAAATTTCAAATCCCTGTAGAAATTTGAATATTACTAAGCTGATTTATCTGTCATAAAGCACTTTCGTATGCTATTCCCAACAAATGCATGGGTTTATAAATGCACAAACATATAAACTCACTTGCATGCAGACATGTTTGTAGGCAAATTCTTACTCATGCATGGACAAGCATGTATGTTTATAGAAGGTATATGCATGCAATTACAGATTCCAGAGGGTTGCATTATTAAAAAAAGAATAATTAATAGTGGCCTGAAAGAGAATTTACAATCAGTTACCAATGAAGGTAATTCAGTCACCAAAACCACCCAGGCAATGTCATTAAAAAAAAAGAAAAACAACAAAACAAACCACAATGGTTGTTTTGAAAATAAACATGTCTTATATTTCTTGCTACTTAGGTACTTCTTAAAGTATGAAGATTAATTGATGTCAAAAAGAGTCAAACATGCGCACACTAGTTCTCATTTATAGGCGTGACTCTCACTTGTGTTAAGACAATTTCCTTAAACATATCTTATTTCCTTGGTCTCGGATAGGCTTGATAAGAATGTTAAAGATTATGAACTTGTTTCATCCTATGGGAGTATCTGTGACTTGCTATAAAACTCAGATCAGTCTTTATCTTCTCTATCAAAAAAAATGGTATCTTTGGAACTGTTCTCATGTCATGCATAGAATTAATCCAAGTCTAGTTTCAGTAAGCCTTTGTGTATATATTTATATGATCATACCTACTTTCTTCTGGCATCAGTGAATTTCTTACAGAATTAATTCCTGGCGGACTTTATAGCAGCATGTAATCTTAACTTGTTTACAAGACTACAGTGAGATTTTCATCTACCAGAGGCTCAAAAGTAGAGATACCATCAGCTACAGAATTGCAGCACTGCCATTCTAGAAAACCTACATACTGATCTTACCCATACTCAGTATTCTGCTTCCAAATCTTGCAAGCTCCTAAATAAGCATGTAACTGAAAATGGTGGCTTTATGGTATTGTGAGAGATGAGACTGACAAATAATTCTCTGAGATGATTAGGATAATATTTTTATGACATTCAATGGTAGGTCTTGAAGTAGAGTATAAATAAGTACACAAATGTCCAGTATCTGGCTATTAACAAGTACCACTCAGAGATAACAATTTCAAATTCACCATTGTACACATGCCTCTTTCTACCATAATCCTTATCCTTATTAGAAGAATTGAATTGACTTTAGGCACTCAGTTTTAATGTCTCCCATTGTACATGTTATGTTTACATTCACTGTATAAATAGGAAAAAGAAGCAGTTCCAGAGGACAAAAATAGTGCCAAAGTGCCAAAGGTGAAAAACAGAAAAAAATATTTTGTTGGGAAGATGAATGCCATGATTTTTATAGGTTCATTTTCACTTCCCTACTGTGATTGCTTATCTATGGTGCAGGATAGAGACTCCATTAGCTTTGTTATCCATGTGTATAGTTTAAACAGTCTGGGTCATGTGTTAGAGATTAGTGAAGTCACACAGAGTTATTTTAATCTTGTGCGCATGCGTGTAAATTATTTACTTTGTTTATATTTTGTAGTGATTCACATCGTCTCACATTTTGCAATAAATAACTTCTGGTGGATTTTGTCTAACAGACCATTTTATTGTTGACATTATTGTAGCAAAATTGGGTTCTATCCTGCAAAGCTTCAATCACAGTAATTAAAAGAGCAGTATTGAGTTTTTCCATCCTGAAATACATTTCTTTTTTCATTATCCTCATTTTGACCATTTTAAATCCTGTTGAAGTCAAGCAGAGGTCTGAGTGTCTATAAGAATGGAGTTAACTAGTTTCATTGAAATTACAATCAAATATTAATTGAAAGAGATCTCATGGGGAGACAGCAGCACAGAAGTATTGCACACCAGCATGGAAAAAAAAATGGATGTATATTAGTAATTACTAGAATAACTTTTGTAAAAAATGCATAGAAAGAACTATATAATAAATAATAAAAGCAGAAATGGAATACTAAGATGTTTAGGTGTGTCAAAAGGAAAGATGAGACAGCAGATAATGTCTGAGAAGAGACAGAAATTGAGTGAACCAAGGAATCAAATAGCGTATTCAGATGGTAGAAACTGTGAAGCAGAGATTTTGAATGTATTAAGGGTGATTTTTCATGTGGACCCGAACCAAGGCAAGGAGAAAAAGAGAGCAGTTATGTCTAGGAGGCCATACATCTGACAACATGAGTTTGAAACCTGGCATGCAGCACAAGCATGAGTCAGCATGATGGTCTAGGCTGGGCGGTCTGAGCTTTTTGGTACTGGGAGCTCTCAGCCAATGCGGACACCTCCATAGCCCTGCTGGTGGCCTGTCTACTTGCATGACATGGGCCATCATGTGTGCATGATGTGTGTGCATCACTGTTCACCGTCAGCGACCATCACAAGGCCATCAAAGACATTACAGTAGGCTGGTGAGACAACAGCCTGGGCTTCTGTGGTCCAAAACATTTCTTTTCATTGGATTACTGTCTAAGTGCAGCACAGTTGATAAGGTTTGCTGAGAGAGACCCAAACCAAGGTCATGGGACATGGCTAGAACACATTGCCAGGCAGGACTGAGTTACCTTGGCAACTAGTACTAGCTACCTAGTACTGAACCTGGACAAGCAATTAATGGAATATTTAAGTTTACTTGAACTATATGTCGTGCTGGTGAGGGCTTAATCACACACTCACTAGATAACAAAACTTTTAGACTAAGACTTAATGAAAGTGTCTGCATTTATACCTTTTAAGCCATTTTTTTCCTTTCACTGTCCTACACCTTTACAGAAATGTGCATAATGCAAATCTTGGCTACTGGATTTTTCCGTCTTTCCCTGAAGGCATCAAATAAGTCACTCTCTTATAATTCTTGCATATGTTCTCACTCAAATGTTTCCTGATGTTAAATATAACCAGGACCAAATCATCTGCAAAGGATAAGACATGGTGTCCCTGGAACGAAAATTGTTTCATGTATACCTTCCCAGCCTCATGAGAAATCTTGCAACAGACTGGAAATATTATAGCTTTTCTGACATCTGGTGCCTTTAATATGATTGGATAACTACCCCAAATCTACCCCTCTCTAGTATGTAAAGCGTAACCTGAAGTCTTACCAGCATTTTGAAAGCTTCCTGGTGTTTCTGCTTTTGATCCCAGCTGGATATATCAAGAGGATAAAAAGCTTACAAATATTTGTATGTATGTGTGTGTGTGTGTATATATATACACACACATATATATAAAATGTACATATAGAGAATATATATATAACATACATATATGTTCTTCTTAAAAATCTCTTTTTTTAAGTGGTGCTAGCAGAGAGCAAAAGTTTCAGAAAGGAGTCTCTCCCAAATTTATCCAAAGCAGCTCAGTAGTGCTTTACCCAAACTGTTTTTAAAATTGAACTTTTCTGCTCTTTACCATGGAGACCTCCATAGGTAATAACTTCTTCAATAATCAAATCCAACTACTCTATTAAATTAATTCAATTAATAATCAGGAGGCCCCATAAGTGAATTAGAGAGAGCAAAGTGTTAAGAGCACTGAAATGAGGTGAACACAGAATAAGATTAATGAATAAAGAACAGATAAGTAAAAGAAATAACAATTTGGTGCCCTTTTATGCAAAGCTCACAAAAAAATCTGCATCCCGTGGGTTAAGGTTGAAATCAATTTATCTATATTTGTTCCTGGTTCATAATCTCAAGAGAATCCATAAGCACAGGGAGTTCTGTCCCAATAATTAACAATAGCCTCACTAATACAACCAAGCCAGCCCCATTTCAGTATGTATTCTGGCCATCACAACCACCCCTGAGAGAAATTCACAGCAATAGAGCAAAACATGTGATCTGTGTGAGTTTGCTTTGTGCAAAGCCCTTCATTTTACCCTCACACTCTGCAGCACCTCAAGCAAATTGTTGTACTGCTTTAGAAATCAAATGAGATCACACCAAGATATCTGGCAGTGGCCAAAGAAAGAATTCTAAGTGGCCAAATAAAGAGGCCTTACTGCACATGCATTTGAAGGATTTCAGCATTTCAGCTGCAATGGGTTGGGTAGACAAGTAATATAAACCTGCACAACTCTGTTGATTCCTGTTTATATGATTTGAAGATCTGGTTCAACATATCTAAGTATCATCTAAACCTGAAAGACCAATAGCTCAACCACTAGTAGGATAAAATTCTGGATACTGTGTGCATATGAATGTTAAAAAAATAAAAAAACAAAAATATCAAGCCACAACTTCATCCCTGTGAGGAGCTGGAGCATTATTTGCTGCATTTTTAAGCAGCATTTAACTCTCAATATCATAGTGGGATACAAAGAGCAGAGGCCAGACTAATACAGATTGCCTTTGTTTTTTTTCTGAGTTTTTTATTAGTTTTTTTTCTTTTTTTTGTATTGGAGAGACATCAATGATGCATTTTGACATATTTGATTCTTTTTTAAAGTAAACTAAAAAGCCTATAAATGAATTTTATTAAAATCATCTTTAAAGGTTTTGAATGCAATTTAAACTGTATCTTTAAAAAAGATACATTTAAAAGATCTTTAAATGTGTCTTAAAAAAATATATCTTCTGATACAGAAGGGAGAAGAGAATTTGACCCATTTGTCACAGAAGCACTTGCAAAAAGTTCTTAGTGCAGCTAAATTTTTCAAACACCATTCCATGAAAATCAAGAGCCTTACTTTACTTGAGAATAAAGGAGCATGTATTTAAGGAAACTAGAATTTTAAGCTAAAATGACTATTTCTAGATTATTTTAGTTAATTTAAAAATGCTTATGCTATTAAAATAACATCAACAAATCAAAATGTGCCAGTGGAAAACAATTTTCTCTAGTATGATATAAAGAGCAAGTATAAAAGGAAATAGATCTGTTAACCTCAGTGAGTTATCTGTCTCACTGGTCTGTAAAATATATTTCTTGTAAAAGTATGTACTTATTTCATGCCTGGAAAGATATATAAAATCTCATAAACGTGCTATGAGGGTATAAAGAGATGAAAAAAGTGTTGTGATAGAGGAAGTCTGCAGAGTAATGATTAACCAAGCAAGATCTTTGCTTGCATAGCAAGAGGAAGAATGCTTTTTGTTCAAGAGGTGTTCTCAGAAATCCAGGATGGGAAAGCAGCTTATGAAGAGGAAAAGACACTGACAAATAAAGACAAGAAAACAAGGCAAAAAGGAGAGGCACCTCTGGTGCTGCACTTCCGAAGAAATTTTGTGGACTGCCTTATTCATCCTCAGCTACTTTGAGAATTTCAAAAGTGAAAGAGAAATAGTAAGTGAGCAAGCTAACTAGGCAAAAAAAAAAAAAAAGATTCTGGTAGTGTTTTACTATAATTTTCTTTAGCGCAAAGAGGTTTTACAGCTCCATTATGCAACTGAGCTTTGTGTAAAGAGGATGTATAATATAGTCAGCCAGGAATTTTAAGCATCCAACTTTCCTGCATTACAGAAAATTACTGAACAGCACTGCCAGGTTCTCCTTTACTTGACATGATCATAGATGTGGATGACCTATTCAGTATCACTTCAAAGAACAGAACCGTTAAAGACTCATGGGTTGCTTTCATTAATGGCAGGAATCACACTACTGGCTTTTCAATTCTATCATCCATGATTGCTCTGATAATCTGTGAAAAATGAAACAAAGATTTAGAGATGCAATTCTCATCTAAGGTTGCACCACTTTGCTGATAAATCAGTCACCTCTAACTTCCACTGTATTTAAAGCAGGAATAGAGTATCTCAAAATTTAGATTTCAGCCACGCTTCCCCATCTCTAGAAGGACCTCTCATTAAGCTGTCTTACACTGAAAGCTGGATAGACACACTCCAGGCATAATTTATTAAAAGCAGAAAAGCTACTCCAAGACATTGGAAACACAGGCAACAATAGAAATTTAACTGTTAATACTAGAATAAGTTTGTGGTGGTCACAAAGTATACACCAGGGGCACTTGACATTTTATGACAGTTTCTAGGACATTTGCATTTTCCAGCTTCACCTTCTTGGTGCTTTACTACTCTGGTCAATGGAACATAAATACTTTACCTAACAGTTAATATTGTTAAATCTAGTGCAATGTTTATGGCAGCATGATTTCCTCCAAGATTTCAGGCTCATTATGAAATGGTATAATCAGATACATCTGCAGCATATGTAAGACACTTGAGGTATCTTTGACCCAGCTAACTTAGGTAAACAATGCAGTGAGGATGCAGCTGCAAAGTTTGTAAACAGAGGAATGAAGCCAAGAATTATCCACTAAAAGACATCCAGAATGCTCCATACTGGAAGCAGGGTGCTGTCCCGAAGGAATGCATTTCAACTATAGAGTATTCAAGATCAGAAATTCCAATCTATTTCATGTTTGTCTGGTGGGTTGTTATGGCAAATAAAAGGTGGCAAGATTGAATTCAGAGTGCTATTATGTGGTTTTAGGATACAAACAAGCCTAGTCAGCTGAAGAGCTTGATAGGCACGAAAGTTATATGTCCCTTTCATTTAGCCCGGGGCAGTGGATATTTCGTTATGGTTTTGTACCAGAAAAATGGGGACAAAATGTGTTATGCATTTTATTTTATGACTGGTCTCTTGCTTATACTCACTCTTGCTCATGGCCCTGCATGTATACATTGCATACATATTCAAATCTTTTTTCAGATTCCTGGAACTCACAAATGGAAAAGGTTTTTCCAAATTACTCTTTGAAATTTAAAGGCTCTGCACTGTTATTTCAAATATCATAGTCCAACCAGATTTTCTGATCTATGTTCTAAAATCAAAGCACTTTTTAAAGTAGCTTCCCTTTATTCCCACCTTGAAGACTTTATTATTGTGTCTGTGATATTATTTCACTCCCACACAGCATTTATGATTTTATTCTGGCTGGTCTCTCTCTCCCTTTATACAGTATATAGATTGTGTCATTAAACTGTCAGATCTTTAAAAATAAGGACAGCATTTCGGTTCCCACTAAAATTAATAGTGGAACTTCAATTTAATTATGCATGATGTCTCTTTATATGCTAGACCCTTCCATCTGACTTTTTTAGATGTTTGTGTAATTTCACCTTATTCTTTGCTCAGAAACTGATATGGTATGCATCTGCCATCATGCTACATACTGGAGAACTTACAGTGGCAGTGACTGCTGGATTCAGTGCCAGCAAAATGTAACAATGAGAACCTAAATATGCAACAGAGAATAATTGTTTCCAAGGCAACTGTAAGTCTGAGCCCAGGAACATAGTTTTGAAAGGTAATATTGACATTTTTTAGAACAGCTACTGTACGTTGTCAAAGACCCGTTCACTGCAGAAGAGCTATGGTTGCTCATGCTATCTGAAGAGCTCTACCTGAATTCATGAGGAACGTGTTTATTCTTCAGCACCTTTCAGAAAATAAGAGGGGAGAGCTAACATTTAAATAGAAATAAAGTTCAGAAATCCATGTTCAAAGAGAAAAGTCTAATATCTTTAAGCAGACATGTATGAGCAAGTTTAGTGCAAAAGGCATAGACCTTTCAGATTTGCTTTTTCAAACTTCAAGGACAGGGAGTTGAATAGTATAAATCCCTGCTTTGCCATGTGGAAAACCCAGGGAATTTTAGAACTGGGGTCCAGACTTAATCTGGTCTGTTTTTCAAACTGTGCTTAATTCCATCACCTTTAAAAACATTGCCTGGCTCATAGCAACTGCATGGGGGATTCAGGCTGATTAGCCTTGAATTGCTATGGCTGACCAAATAGGTCCACCAGTCTTTTTCATCTTTCCTTCTGCTGTTGAATGTCCAGCTCAGGTCTGAGGCATGAACATACAGCATAGACTGTGATGCGCTGCAGGATGCAGGGCACTGCAGCATTAAAAAGTTGATTGGAATGAAAGCCATCTTAACACCCCAGCCTTAACATCCTAGACAGACTTCACAGGAAGGATGGCTGTGTGCAGAAAGTCAAGAGCAGCTAATAGGAGGATGGACTAAATGACACCTCTTAAACAACTGCTGTTGCATTTCAGAAAGTGATGCTCCAGGTGTGTCACTGGTGGCAGGCACACAAAGTCTATACTGGATATCAGAAATCTGGAAAAACAGTCAACAGAAGTCAACAGAATTGGTCCTCTGTAAAAATGGAAAGAAGCTACAAACCTATGACTTTCAAGGAAGAATGAAAATGATTAAAGCCTGGATCAAGCTTATATTGCATATACTTAGCATGATTTTTCTGATCACTATAAGCTTTGTTTCAATTTTCTTTGGACTTGCCCAGACAAGTTATCCTGATTATTATGTACATTTCAAATATATTATATTAAAACACAGTAAATTTGGGGTTATCCATGGGTAAAAATGCGGTCTGAAATATGTGAAAGCACACAGAACATTTTCACTGCCTTTTTAACCCCAAAGCATCCAGTCTGATTTAAAAAACGTGGAACAAAAGACTGAAAATAATCAGCACCTTTTGTTTGATAGGAACAAAGGAAATGTCAGGCCAAAGGATTAGTTGTTTCCAGAAAGTTGTAAGTATCTGAAAAGAAGAGTTTATAATGAATGTGCCTCTTCAACCAGAACAAGCACATTGCAACTTCAAATCTATCATAATGCTACATACAGTACCAGTGGGAAATAAACACCATCAAGAAATCATATTATTTCTGTAACCGTGGTACAATATAAGTAATTTTAATAATCGTAACTGCCCCCCCTACATTTACTCTGCAGACAGTTTTCTAATCCAAAGTGTAGTAGGATTCAAGGGTTTTCAAACTTTGTTTGGGTCCGGAAGATAGGAAAGAGAGTCCCAGGATTTTTTTTCTTGCAACTTGCAAGAGTACAGGTTATTTCTTCTGCTCTGTCCCTCCAAGCATTCCAATAAGCCTTTACTTGGAGAAACCACATTAACAATACTTTCATTTGTCTAGATTATTATTTGGGATGTGCCTAAAGGAGACTTCTTTTCTTTCTTCCCTTTCTGGTAATGCCAGTGATTCTAGTTCCCCATCTACGAGGGTACATTCCACATAGTTCCATTGAAACCAACAGCTTCAATTTTAAGTGTAAATTTTGAGCCGTGACTTGGCTTCGATTTCGAGCCATGATATATTCATCAGGGCCAGTTCAAGAGGCTGGGCTAAGTTTCATATCATTTCATACTTGATGTGAACTATCTGGCAACCCCTAGGATATACAGATAGTGGTAGAGATCCTTTGGCTCTTTCCTTCGTATAAGAAACTTTCAGAAAATGTCAAACTCATAAAATGCTATATAGATAAAAAGCATCATTTCAATTTGGTTCATAAGTTATATTTACTCTCCTTCAAAAAGCATGAGGAATAGCCTATATTAAATAGCTATTGTTCATCTTGAGCCAAAGAAGTCTTTCTGATTTATGTTAAAAGAGATGTGACCTAGAGAAGAATACAGCAGTTATCCCTCCATCCTGATCTGAGGAGGAAAGAATCTTTCCTGATATTTCAAATAATTTGTTATTATTCTTTTGTTTTGTAAATTTGTTTTCTCTATGTATATTGAATAACCTCCTTCCCTGATCTTGGTGATTTTATTCATTAATTCTTCTCATTTTAATATTTTTTCTTGATTTAATTAATTTTCATGGATATTTTTGGTCAACTCCTTTCCTATTATGAAAACTGGCATGTTCTTTACTTTTTTTTGTAAACTATATATTCCTCATTAGATCAAAAATCAAGGAGTTCACGGTAAAATTAATGGCTGTCCCCAGTGGGTCCTCAAGAATAATTTCTGCAGTTTATGAGACTGGGAATAAAAAAGAACTGCAATTCTGGTTATGCAGTAGACTACTACTTGCATGCAGTGCACAAAAATAGTTGGGGTGGTCCTTAAGAGGATCAGGGTTTGAGTACCTTCACCGTCTATTTTGCCATTCATTTTCCCAAACATGCCAGGCTTTTAGACAATCTCTTGATTTAGTTCTTACCTTTATACTTTGATACATGCACCAGAGAAAGCCTGAAGTGTTCTGACACATTTAGCTTCTGGCACTAAAGGGGTCTTTTATCTAACTAGAGCCTTCAAGTTGCCAGGATGTAACCTTCCTCTATTCCATTTCCCCTATGGCGGAAGTTTTGCTTAGCAGTTTGAGACATGCTCTTTCATATAGTGTTTATACATACTATACACATCCAATATAAAATCTTAGATTGTGAAAGTGAAATATAAGGATAGTCTAGAAGTCATTTGCTAATAAGAATGCCAACTGAGTGGGCCAGTAGGATGGGGGAGCAAAGAGAGATGAGTGAGTGTAAAAGTGGAGCAGAGCAATAGCTGTCTGACTAGTATCTAGCCCTTGCAATTGAGATAGTCACAGTGGACTCCAGCATATCAGCCAACACCTCAAATGCAGGAGAACATGTGGTACAGGACAGTCATGAGATGGTGGCTGTGGCAATGGAGGATATCACCAGTCTCAGGTTACAAATGCAAAGACAAATGAGAATATACTACAAAACTGTCGGGTCAGCCTGAGAACGCCTGCATGCTCCAGAGAGAGTCTGAATTGGTTGTGCTAGCAGGGCTCCTGTCTGTTCAGAAAGAAGTTAAGCTAAACAAAGTGACTCAGCTGAGTGATTGTGTAACCTACACAGTTCCAGGTAATAAAAACAGGAGGAAAAATGTTAGATTAGTGCATTTCATACACGGTGCAAGTATTCCCACACATTTTATAAAGCAGTGAGTCTGCTGCTTGAACAGCCCAGTAGCTCTGAAAACGAATCGTTGCGTGATTTATCTTCCACTCTTTTTAAAACTTGCCATGGGATTGCCATTGGTCTCTTTTCAGTGGTGGCCACTGATAGGACTAGAGGAAATGGCCGGAAACTGAAACATCAAAAATTCCATAGGAACTTAAGGAAAAATTTCTTAACAGTGAGGGTGACAGAGCACTGGAACAGGCTGCCCAGAGAGGTTGTGGAGTCTCCTTCTCTGGAGATCTTCAAAACCCGCTTGGATGCAGTCCTGTGCCACGTGCTTTAGGTGTCCCTGCGTATGCAGGGGGGTTGGACTAGATGATCTCTAGAGGTCCCTTCCAACCCTAAGCATTCTATGATTCTATGATTCTATGATTCTATGATCTTTAATTTCCACATGGTCAACCAAACAAATCTTTAATTCAATAACTCCTCTGAGTGGCTTGACTTCCTACAGTGCAGCAGCTACCCCTGCCACCCCCAACACTGTACTGCACTGTCAATGCCAGGTATAAGCGCCATTGCCTGAATCCAGTGCGGTCTTATCAAGGAACAAAAGTGACTGAGCAATGGTGACACCAGAAATGGCAGGCCCACTGGCCTAGCACAATTCTGGTTGTACTTTTCTCATGTTACTGTTAATGGAAGTTCTTGTTCTCTGCAAAACTCTTAGTTCAAAAAGAATTTCAGATCAAATCATATGTTCTCAAATTGTTGGTAGTGACAGGTCAAAAGAACTTCATAGCCAGCTGGTGGTCTTTACCAGCCTTTTCCTCAATTTTCACACAACCTTTTGGTGAACGTTGAGAGATTTCTGAATCTGCTTTATTTGAGGGCTCCTAATATTTTTGGTTATATCTATTCAGTACTGATCTGAATTTGCTACATAGAAGAGCCACATTTTAATACTGCTACTGGAAGAAAAAGGCACTACTTTGACCGGGGAAGCTGAATATGCGTTTGTACTATGTCTCTGCATATATTCTCAGAGAATACAGACAGCTTGCTATATACTACATAGAACCAGGTCTAGAATAAGCTTCTTAAATACAGAGTTCAAGCAACCAATAAGAAATAAAATAGTTTGTCAATTCCAGAGGATTTTGCTCAGAAGACACACAATAGGGATTTTGAGCAAATCTTCAGAGGCAATTAGGGACCACTTGGAAAGCAAGTGTCTAAACACCCTTAAAAGTTTTTCTGGCATATTTCTACAAAAATTCCTGTACCTTGGCTCTATTGTTTAGCTTCAGGAACCTCACAAAACATTTGCAGTTGGTCAGTGATTTACAGAAAGTACCCAGCATATGACAAGATCAGATCCCAATCTATCAATGTATTTGTATTATTCTACTTTACTGGTCTCACAAGCAGCATGGGGAATAGTGAGACAGGCTCATGTCTGAGGTTTGTCCTTCTCTTCCTTGTCCAGTTGTTGTTTCTTGTACACAAGTCATGCAAGACTATCAGGGAGTTTGGGCTTTTCTGTAAGTATAAACCTTATGCTAACCTTATGCAAAAGCAATAGAGTATCTTTTCCTCAAAGATTCCTCTATAGATTCCACCTAAAATTATTTTGCTGGTCACAGATTGGAGCTCTTCCATTTCTGACTGGTATCTGCTAGCAGTGCATGACTCTTTTGATATTAATGTAAGTTTTTCATAAGGGTACATCTTGCAATGCA
This sequence comes from Tinamus guttatus, assembly GCF_000705375.1. Next base: position 149,965 of record NW_010578068.1, read on the forward strand.
TGTCCCAGAGGTCAAGGTTTCTGTAAGTGATGAGATATGACCAATGAACTTCTTGCAAAGCACTGACTACTTTTCTGGGCAATTAAGAAATAAATAATGATAACTCTGATGAAAAATGACTATTGTAGTGTTTACACTAATAATGTGTGACAAGGAAATAAAAGAGCCAATTTTGACTGCAGAACTTGTGCCTCTGACAGCCAGCTTTTTTCATTTATTCCCTTTTTAACTTTCCCTTGGAACTTCAAAAAGACAATAAACATGGAACCCCTATGATGCCAGAAACCAGAAACACTTTAAACCAATTAACTCTAGATATGAATGTAGGGGTTAAATAGCTAATGTAGAATAAGCTGAGTCTTAGAGCACAAGGACCCATGATAACTGGCAGAGTCCAGATGCCCTGCTCATGGCAAGGTCTGGACCCTTGATAGGTGGCAGGGTTAGGGTGCCCTGCCCTCAATCAGGATGATAGAAGGGCTGCTTATCCAGATGTTTTAATTCAGCAAAAT
>NW_010578068.1:150731-167974 GCF_000705375.1 Tinamus guttatus
AGCGATTCCGCTCTGTTTCCCTTCAGAAAACAGTTGTGCCTCCACTGAAAAAGGATCACGAATATTCCTCTAAGTGTAATTTTCCCTTTTCCCCAACTTTATCAATTATATATTATAAATACTTGATAAAGTCCAAAGGGCTTACAGTAGAGTGTGGGCAGATTCAAATAAAAACCCCCAGTCCTTCTTCCAAGATCTGCTAGTTGTTGACAGCATCCCTGCTAGCCACAAGGAGATGATTTTTTTTTTTCCGGTGTTTCTGTCTTTTGCTTTTTAAGATGTTTTTGCAAACTTTCATTAGTTAGTTAAAATGCTAATGCTACTTGGACTCTGATCATTACCATAAATATTTCTTTATATGTCGTTGCCAAAACTGAATACAGCGTGCCTTACCTCTGAAAAAAAAAACAAAAGGTGCTTTATTGGAGGTTTATTCCAGGTAGCTTACACTGGATACACTTACTTTCTTATATATATTCTAACAGCAGTATTAACTGTTGTGTAGGTACAGTTCCCTCTAAATGCCAGACTAACATAACACATTTTTTTCAGACACTCATTTCTCACTTTGCATTTATGAAGACAATTACTCCTAAGGACAGATTATTTTAGTCGTCCCTTGTGAATCACCTTCTTCTCCAGTTAGCCAAACATTCTGAATTCCACGCCTATCCTCTGGAGTGCTCATATGTCTTTCTGTTCTTCTCCAATTCATTCCAAAAGTCTGTTCATGAATAAACATATGGAACAGTATTAGCTTCAGGATGGATTTCTATAGAAATCTGTTTGGTAATTGCTCTCCAAGTTCAGCCGTTCTCTTTTAAGTTTACATGAGGAGTAGTGCAATCTATATCTGTCTAAATTCTTACCACACTCAAACTTATCTTTTGATTTGCCTTCAAATAAAAGTCTGTACTCTGTCATGGTGAGTTATGTCTCATTTTTTTCCGCATTATCTCTTCTTGACAAAATCTTGTGGGCCATTAGCTTGGCCTCTTCTATAATCTACATGCTTGTGAACCTAAGGATATTATCCAAAATGTTGACCTAAACGACTTCTCCAAAGTCAAAGAAGAGTTCAATGTTACCACTGAAATTAAATTTCGAAAAGTGTGGATGCTAATCTTGTTCTCAAACCACAGTTCTCTCAAACTCTTGAATAAAGGGAAAGTTTTTAGAAGTTATATAAATATTTGAAGACTGCTACGAGCACCATCAGGTTACAGGTAGGCTGAACACTAAGTGCATAATGAGAAAGAAGGAAAGAACAAACTTGCTGAACTTGAACATTCACCCCATCCCAAAGGATTGAACTCCAAACTTTTTTTACCCAAGATGAAACAAAACAAAAACTAATTACAACTGGAAGGCAGGGGTTTTGTTTGTATGTGTGTTTGTCTGCTTGTTTTTCAGGATCAAAATATAGAATTGACCAGTAAAGTCTTGTGTGATTCACAAATAAGTCTGGGGAGACCTTTTATATGAAACTATTTGAGTCCAGAATTCAGATGAAAATTTTATAGGTCAAGAACAAATGTCATAAAAACATCAGAATCTATTGATTGAGCAACTGCAGAGAACATTAAAAGGCAGAGGAAAAAAAACTAGCCCTTCCCCTGGAAGCAGTAATGACAGCTGATGCCTAAATACATTCAGAATGATTCCTCAGTTTAAATAAAAGCCCCGCGTGCCCTTTTGGATATTGCATATTCTCTGAGACATCTCCACAAGGCTGATAAATGTGGCACAAAACCTACGTGAGATTTTATCTTATAGAGTGGCAGCTGGAGTCCTGATGTCTTAGGCATTTAGATGCTATTTCTTGTTTCTGAAGTAGTTCAAGCCCAAACAGCAAGAAGACATGGATCCTTGATTCAGACTCTCACTGAAAACTGTGTCTGCTTATCCAAATCTTGTTGATATACTAAGCCAAGTAATTGGTTTAAAGAAAATAGGCTGCTTTTTTTTAAAAAAAAATAATTTTTATTTATTTGCTGCCAAAGCAAGAATCACCTTTCCCGAGAGATTTTGAAAAGTTTGATATCCATCATTAAGAATCACAAGCTGACGAAAACCAATTAGTAAGAATAGTTCAAAGAATTGAACTTTATATGCACAAAAGACTTTCCAAAAATTAGTTAGCATCATTTTTGACCATTCTTAGTAAGATTTAAAGCAAGTATTTTGGTTTGACATTAATATTTTACCAGACAGGATTTTCTTTAGCTCCAACATTTGGATTTGGTTCAAGTTTTGGCATAAAAGTCATCATTTTATTGAAGCCAGCTCATCTATCCACAACAAAAAGGCAGAGCTCAATACTCTGGCTTTGCTATAACTGTAAGAATCTGTAAGAGCAGTTCTTGGAGTGACTGCAAGCATAGCAAGTGCCTTGCCCTATTTTTATTCTGTTTATACAGAGTTCTTAAAGGCAGTGAACTGCTTACCTTGTTAACATGCCCTCTTAGGAAATCCTGGGGATAGGGATTCAAAACCTCATCTGTTCTGAGGAGGGCATTTTGGCTGGGCTAAGGCTTGTGCATACAGGTTACACCTGCGCATGAGCAGATTGTGTTCTTAAACTCTGCAGACATACTTTGGGGCACAGGGAAGATCTCTGCAAGGGTCAGAGAGCTTTCTTTAGGTTGGATATTGACACAATCAGCACAAGGGCTTTCCATGTTTAAGAAGTGGCAGAGCAGACCCAGAAATATGTGAATTCATTTCAGAAGAAGGCTGGTGATTAGCAAGGATAAAGGATTGCCTATTTTACATGGCTACTGTGGCCTGGAAGATAGCGATGAAATGAGAGAGAATTATAAAACAATAAACCGCTCATAATAAGATTTTAGAATTAGTCTGTTTTCCATTAAAATACCCAGAAATTTCAGTAGAAAGCTGCTAAAATTTGAAGACCAGATTCACAGATGATGGAAGTCAATGTAACTACAGTAATATTCACTAGTCAAGCACGTGGATCTGTATATATACTAACTACAACCTTTCCTGATTAGCAACAGCTGTTTTGTTGCCTTATGGGGTTCAAATTTTGGTTCTTTGGCGGATTTTTCCTGTCACTCACTCAAAGTTAGTGTTTTGCTCTAGGGAAGCAACAGAAAAAAAAACACAGAGAGGACATATCAGAAGAATTCTGTATAAGTGCAAGAATAGCTGTAAAAGGACTAAAAAGTAAATCTAATATGAGATTACTTAACAGAGTAGAATTACTGTTCTGCTATATAGAACAGAGAGAATTTAACAAATTAACAATTTTTTCTTTAGATTTTCTCAGCTTCAACAAATGCTATTCTGAAGATGACAGACAGCATTGCCCCTTTTTTGGATTGTTTTTAAGAGAGTCATTTTCCATGAAAGGATACCATCAAGGTAATTTTGAGAAAATACATGCATGGATCAGCTGGAAAAACACTACATCCTGCCACAGAGCTGCTGCGTTGCCTTTTCAAGTGGCTTATGTCTCTCCCCGGGCTTCCTTTCGCACAACGTAGAACACAAGCACTGATTTGCTTGGATGGTTGTTAAGTTTGTTTCAAGCAGTTACAAAATGAACTTGTTCAGAAGCAGTTTCCCCTGCCTACCCTTGGGGTCTGCAATGCTGCATCTGGGTCATGAGGAGTTGAATATCTGGTACAGGGAAGGAAAAAGTGCATGTGAGCATGTCAAGAATCAGCTGCAGAAACAGAAAGTGCATATATTCCTTGGGAAAAAAAAAATCCTTCTGAACTGTTCCCTGTAGTCTCCTTTGCCTCCCCATAAAAGCTTTTTGTTTTACATTGCCAGCTGACAAACCATGTGCAGCACAGTCAAGTTCCATTAATAGATTCAGGGCTTTTTTTTTTTTTAGTATATGAAAACTCAGTTACACAGGTACATTGGTTGTGGGAGGATGGCAGTACTCCCTACACCTAATTTCTACCCTAGGCTCTGCAGACAAGTTCTTTTCTGACTGGCTCAGGACACTTTTCTATTTCTCAGCTTATTCAACTTCTAAAGAAAAAATCTTAACACCCTGGTGCTCTCAAAGATCCCTTGTGGGATTTCGTGAATGTCAGTAAAATATTAGAGATACTAGAAGAGTGCAAAGAAAGATTTTGCAAGTCGTAGATGAGGACCTCAAAAGCAGGGCCTGGGCTCAGTGCTAGGCAGAGGCCAGCATGCCAATAGATGCAGATAGTGCAATAATTTTAATTGATAAACATCATAAATGTATGAATTTGAACATTAAGTCCCTCTCCTTGACTCATGGGTTATTGATTTTGAACACCAAGAAGGAAATTCTGGATGCACATAAGTCATTAGGATTTTCATCATTTATCTCACTGGCACCAAATCTCAGCTCAGTCCTCAGGGACCTCCATAATCTCTTGATATTGCTTGTTCCCTTCACTGTCTTGACCTCATATGTTGCTGACTTGGAATTGGATTAATGAATTACGTTACGTTATGTGAATTAGAGGACAGGACCTAATTGCCCACATGGTCTTAGTCTGTGGCAAATCTGAATTAATTTAGTTTTTTCCTTAATACACAGGGGTAAGACCTCTCCTTTTCTTTTTTTTTCTTTTTTTTTCTTTTCTTTCTCTTTTTCTTTTTTTCCTCAAACTTGCTACTTTTCTTCACTGCCTGGTCTGGTGTTTGGGAAAGACTAGACACAAATTATCCTGTGTAAAAAATGAACGTAGACAAAACTACAGTGCAGGAGCTGCAGAAATCCATCTTCCCTGTGCTGCAAAAGTGCTAGGAGATTTTACTTCTCTGAGGAGTTAAGAAGACGAGAAAGTCAGTGCACCATTGTGCCACTTTCCCCTCCACCTGTTTGAGAAAAAACAAACAACAACAAAAAACCCAGCAACCAAAAAAATCACAACTGTTTGTCATGTTTGATTTCACTGACAGCTGAACCACAGTGACTTTGCAACCTTTGGCTCAGGGTAAACACACCCAGTAAACGTAAGAATGACTCGGTGATGGCTCTAGCCCAAAATTATATAGTATTTGTCCTTTCAGTAACATCTGTGTAAAACACTGCCTAGGAAATCTACAATATTCCTGGTTATTTGCTTTGAGTCTAGGCTCCTATTTCAAGTACAAGCACAGTTCAAGCACAAGCAAGTGTTTCAGATAACGTCAGCAGTAGTTAGAATGATAGTTATGCACTGTGCTTTGGGCTATAGAGAAACAAAAGAAGCAATTCTGCATTGAGCAATCAGAATTAGGAGACTTGGAAAGGTGTTGTGCACATGAACTTAGTTCCTGGGTGTAAAGCAAATGATTGAGAATTGTCATGCATTTGCACAGTGCAGTTTCCATGAACCTTTCATATAGTCCAACAAAACAAGTCCTCAAAGAACTGCAATGCAGATAGATCAATGCTGGATTTGGTTTCAGTATTTCTGTTTACAGGTGTAAAAAGTGAAGGATCTGCAATAAACATCCCACTTATGACAGCTGCAGTTTTGAACTGTGCAATTCTCTCCTCCCACACATGTGATCAAATTTCTGTCAGAGACACTTTTGTGCCAACTATTTTTTTTCTTAAGTTTCTGATTAAGGGGAGAACCAAAAGGTCTTCACCTCAGCTATGCCACTTGCACACCATGAACAGCTGTGCAATAACAGTCACTACTCTAAGTTTCTTGGAAGGAGAGGTACCCCAGTTGGATTTTGTGGTACTCAGAAGAGAGCCCACAGGTAGTGTTAGAGCAGACGAGAATAGCAGTGGGGATGCACAAACAGGTATGTCATCTAGAAGGTCTTGGCACAAGCAGGCAAGCATGAGCCATTCATCATTGAAGATATGGGCCCCATGTGCCCACAGCTATTGCTCTGAACACCCACAGCATTTAAACTCGTGCTCTAAAGTGCATTTAAGAGGTCTGTGTCTCTTTAGAGAGTTATCTTTTCCTTACTTATCCATGGGTTTTGACATACCTCTACATTATATCCAAGATTCACCTCTGGTCATAGCAACAATATTGTCTGGTCCAAGATGGCAAATCTCAGCATTTCTCACCTCCCCACATTCCCCACTAGCAGCCCAGCAGGCAGAATTAGTGTGGCAGTCCCTCCACACAGGGCATTCTACCTGACTGCAAACCCAACAATGATCACCTAGGACTGAAGAACAGCAGCCAGCTTGTGCAAAGGAAAGACGAACGATGTAAGGAACAAAGTCAATGAAGACATTTGCTTGATGCAGTGGTTATGCAGTTCAGCTGCTTTTCATTGTATTAGGAACAGCTGTCATAATATTATGTTCACTTTAGGAGTACATAATGATTAAAACATTTTTGATAATGAGGAGATTCAGCTAGAGGCAGTGAACCAGGTGATCTACACTGCAATTAGGCTTGAAAAAGGTAGTGTTCTCCTTTCCTCCCTTTTATATAAAGCAATAATCGGAAATGACTCAGTCCCTTTCTTTCACTACTAACTACACTGTATAATAAAGCTACTTGCTAGGAAAGGTGGGTGTTGACCCTGTCAAGGATGGATGCAGGTAGTACTTAAAAGAAGTGGGCCAGTGATCCAATTTATGCATAGCCTTATTTTGACCGTTTTAAAACACATCTTTAAAACAATTTTTAAAATCTAGGAGAAACAAAGCCTTTGAGGGTCTGAGAAATAAAAGAATTTAAGTCTGAACATCCTCCAACTCCCATTTTTTATTATAAATCACTCTTAGAATGGCAGAAATATTCTTGATAATGCAAAAAAAAATTTGCTTTGTCTTAAAGTTTAATCACAGATTCTCCCCAGAAATTTGGCTGAAAAAAAGAACTTTTAACATTAGATTAGATAATAGAAAATACTATTTCTTTCATAGAAGAAAGCATGCCTCCTCTCTCCCCCGCCTTTTTTTAGACTAACTCACAATATTATCTCTATATTAATATTCTCAAGAATATTTTCCAAGTGACATGACTATAACATATCTTATCAGAGAGATCCCAAATTATTTGAAAAATTTTATCAGTGTTGGAATTATCACCAGTATTTTACAGCCAATTGGGAGAATTAGAGAAGTTCTCATACTCCCTAAGAAGTATTATAAGAGGTATTTCTAAGAAATATTTCTCTAAGAAATAGTAAATGACTGTTCGGGCAGCAAGGAAAGCAGGAGTTACAATGGATCCCAGAGCAGAAAGAGTCAACAGTATGAAGTAGTAAACAGTAGTTCAGAAGGTAACCATCCCTCTGAGATGCTTAAATAGAAAACAATTATGGGACTCCTGTCCATACTGAAGAGGTCTCAATGAGAAAATGATGTCAAGTTTGGGTCTTCAGCTTTAAGAAAGCTATGGAAAAACTGGAAGGATTCTTGAGAAGATTAACAAAACTCATAAGCAGTTCAGGACCCATAGCCTGTGAGAAAAAATTGAAAGGATCAGGTGTGTTTAACTGAGGCTGGAAAGGATAAGAAGTTTCTTCAAATCCATAATCCATAAAGATTGCTATAAAGATGGCTATGATTGATTTGTTCCCTATATCCGCTTGAAAATTTATTTTCCTGGGAGAAAACCTGTGTTGAAAATGGATTCTTCTTTCACTTACATGTTTGTAAGTCAGAAGAGCTGAGATAGAGTTCAGGAAATAGGGAAATATTCTTAATGCCTTTTAATTGTCTTTCTTCTTTGCTACCACTCATATTTCAGTGAGAATTTTAAATAGAAAATCAAAATATAAAATTAAAAAAAATCCACAAAATGGAACTATCTGTGCTTGAGATATACAGAGTCAGAATAAAATCAGGCATCCTTTTTATGTCCGTGAAACTAAAAAGAATTGCCAAAGTCACACTTTTATTCTGTCAAAATATTTTACAGTGTTGTCACACTAGAAATTAAAATTCTCCTTCAGCCTGGTCAAAAGAGATAAAAATAGAAAGTGTGAGGGTAAGATGAGCATAAGGGAATCCAACATTTGCCCCTAGGTTTTGAAAAATGAGACATGAAAATGAATAACAAGAAATGAATATCCAGTTATTCATTTCTATTATTAACCATTCATGGCAGCCATAAGCAAACTTTCAGTGAACTTTTTATCAGTGGAAAATTCATTTAAATCTGCCCCTGAATTACATTAACATTTCCACATCAGGACAAGAAAATGATGAGCTACAGCTATTGGGGCTAGCTGTGAAGTATTGCCACGTGTTTGGAAATATTATGGCTTTTGTTTTGTTTTGTTTTGTTTACTCTGGGGCCTTCACATTTGCCACAATCATCAAGATAGTCAGGGTTGTCAGTTACATAATAAATAGAAAATAATTTCTCCAGCCCATACTTCAAACATCTCAAGTTGTGTACAGATTTGGGAAAAACAAGCTTTAATTTCAGATCTCTTTGGCACATATAATCAAGCCTTTGTGCTACTACTTACCTCACACTATACTGCCTTCCAGGTCTGTCTACACAGCTACATCAGATGAGCGTGGTTATGAGCATCATGTTGCATCAGATCCTCCCATCAGCCAGGAAACGACTGGACAAGATCTGCAGGGAGGAAACTTGTTATGAGGCTCACGTCACTGAATTTCTCTCAGTTTTTCTTCTAGAGGGAAAGAATTGTATTCTTTCAGTTTGCTACTTCCTTTAGAAGAAAGAGGATGGTTTGCCGGAAAGTAAGTTGCTTTAAAAAAAAATATTTTCCAATAAGAACACTTCTTACGCAGCTATTTCAACCTACTCTAGTACTAAGACTTAGACTGTAAATAGCACTTTTGATTTGTCAAAACAGTGTACAAACTTTAGCTAGTTAATCTCACCGCATGTCTTTAAGTCCTGTCAGCTCCAATAAATAGTGCAGTAAAATATGAAATAAGTTGCTTGCTGAAACATACACAGTAAGACTGGAAGTATTGCCATTAAATATGAAGGCTTCCTAGGTTCTTTGTCCTTAGATTAATTCACTAGGCTGCAGAGCTTCTTTGTAATAAAATAGCATGTTTAAGATTAAAAATACAATTTCAATTCAGAGATGAAAATTCAATATTCAGTATAGTAATCTGTATTAGATTGTATTTGCATACAATATTAATGACAGAATGACTGATGATTATAATCATTTCCACCTCGATGTAGGATGTCTTGGGAAGTAGGATGGAAGATGGAGAGTCTTTGGTTTAGTAGAATATGGGCAAATCCAGTACATTGTCTCTAGGATTCAAGCAAAGCCTGTGACACTGTTTGGGAGCATTTTCTAAATACCACAAATTGCTGCATTGTCAGAGAAGTCATTGCTACACAGGTGGCAAAGAGAAGCTTTCCCAAGTCCTGTTGTACACAGAAGATGTGGCAGTATCTAAGCAAATTAGTTATAGACAACATGATAAACCTGGTACTTCTCCAGCATCTGGTCTGAATTCCAGGACTGCCTTATCAGTTAAAAAGAATTCTCTCTGACAGATGTATGAACTGCATTGTGAGAGCAAAGTGGCAGGGACAGATAAATGCATGCAAGAAATGCCGGTTGTTTGGTATCTACATAGGTCTTGTTAATGCACAACTATCTGCACAGATGGGGGCAGATGGTGAGAAAAAAATTCTACTAGGTATTCATTGAGTGTAATCCTGCTGCATGCTTGAGAGTAAAAGTAGACATGAAACAGCACTTTTACTGATGCTTTACACAGCACTGACAACACTTGAAGACCTTTATTTCTCATGATGTTTATGAAAACTGGCTTTCATGTTCTGCAGGAAATTCTGAAATTGTGAATGAGACAAGAAGCCTGACCTTGCCTGTCCTGTTAGTACCAGATCCAGCTGTGGAAAGCTTGTAGCTTCAGGGCAACTCCCCAGAAAAGTTCCCGAAGAGCAGAAACATGGCAGCCCTGCTCCTTACAAGGGGAGGAAGAAGAACCCCTAACACATTGTTGTAAAATGAGTACACTTATAAAGAATAAGCAACTTTCCAGCCAAGTTGAGCAAATAAAGCTTTTGTGATTTTATGTTTCTAATCTGGTTATTTGCTAGTAGTGTTTCTTAGGTAGGATGTAGTTTCAGCACTGTATCATGGAGGTGTGGGGACCTTTTCAGAAGACAGGCTTTATTGGTTTCTCTAAAACTGATTGGATTCTATATTCACCTGATTTCTAATGGAACTTTGTTTTCTAGGTTATTCCCCTTGACAGAACATGCTTTCAGCTCAGCCTTGCAGAACTTGTGATTTGGGTTGTAACAGAGAATTATAACTGGCCCATAGGTAAAATAAATGGTTTTAGCAAGAACAGGTCTGCATTTCCTGGCAGAGTGCTTTTTCTCAGAAAATGCTGATGTTTTTCAATTAAAATCCTCTGTAGAAATGTACCTATTTCAAAGAAAATCTCCTCAGGAAGCATTTTTTATGATTTAAGATAAAGTTTCCAGTCAAAATCAAGCAGTATGAAACTCAAACTATAACTGGCAACAGGCTACTATTTAATATTCACTCAATTTTTGATCATCCAGTTTCAAGATCTTCAATTCTAAAACTAAGATCCCAACCAGGCCAGAAGATTAGAGAGTCTGCCTTTCAGTCCTTCTCACTTGGAGACTTTGCATGTCCATAATTGATTTAACATTCATTGGTTGCAGAAAGATTGATTTTATAGCAGAGCAAACTAGGGTGCTCAGCTGGGATGCTGGAGACCAGTTTTCTACTATCAGATCTGTCTATTCACTTCTCTTCACAGCAGTGAATAAGAGAGTTCCCTTTTTAATTTGGGAAATTTATTCACCACACAAAAAGAATAAATATTCTTCTGCTTGTCCCAAGTCGATCCCTTCATCCTTTGTATGTGTTTGCACTTCCTCTGCATGCCAAAATGAGCATGGAGCACTCTTTGCTGAGGTTGTGTGCAGGGCCCTTGATGCACCAGTCAGGAAGGGGGAGGTGGATTTCAGACAGCCTTTGGCTGAATTCCAGCTCTCTTGAATCTTTTCACCTTGCAGTGCTTCATTAACCTTATTCCTGTGAAGACATCAGTCAATGGACATCACTAAGGAATGCTGTTCGGTCAACTTAATGGCTATTAAGAGTGGGAACTAATAATGCTAATGACCAACAAGGGAGTTTCTCCTCCATAACAGCATAGTTGAATTTAGATCATGGACAGAGTCATTTTTTCTATATAACCTTTGGACTTGTCACAGTTTGAAGGGGGGCTAATTTGATAAGAAATGAATGCATTCCAGCCAATGCTCAGAGGTTAGAAGGACTGGAGGTGGCTGGACTCATCTCTTAATAGGGATACCAAACACTAGGCAGCTATAGGCCTACTCTGACAGTACCGAATTCCCAGTCTGTTGACTGTAGGTCTGATCACCTTCCAAACAAGTAGTTGAGTTCATGAATAGCATGATTTATTCAAATGCAACATTTACAAAACAGGTTTGGGATGTCAGTACAGGAAATTTTCTACTACAGGAAATTTCTTAGCTAGCTCTGATGTACAAATGCACAGTCATCACTCACTCAAGAAGATGGGAGAGGGCTCTCAACCTTGAGGAGTCTCCTCAGATGGCATCCTGATCTGAGGGGAGGAAAGGGGCTCAGCCTGTTGAATGATCCAGAAGTTACGATGAAGTCTTCCCTCCACTTTTTCCCTCCTTAGTTCACTTTTTTTGTTGTTTTTTTTACATGTAGGTGAAGCCACAAGCATGAGAGATCGTTTAACAGATAAAACCAAACTCCCCTTTCCTGCTGGAGTGTGATATTGGAACCACCCTTACCCTGCATAAATATGGTCAGTTTGTGCCAAATTTGTGCATGGTGAAGAGATGGCTTCCTGCCTTCTGCCCTTGAAAAAGGGTCTGTAGTCTGCACTTTGGGCTCACAGTATTCAGGGAAAAAATTCAAAGTCATTTCAATGAGACCAGATCAAAAGCCACCAGTTCAAAACAGTAATTGTTGGAATTGCTCACAGGGTTGGGAAAGATGGTGAGACATGCACACTCACATTTTCATGCAAGAATGAGAAAATAAATCAAATTATAAAAGTTATTATTCACTCCAATATATCAAAATTTTACCCAGAGAAAGACTAGAACCTCTGGTAGCCAGAGATATAGGCACTTTATTCTTATTCTTCTTATTCTGACAGAAGTCAGGAGGCCTGCTTAGTGTCAGTACTTGTCATAATGACTGGCACAGAGAAATCTCCTTCTTGCCGTTCTTGAGTTTCAAATCAGAAATAGATTTGAAAGTTCCCTATGAATCTCAAAGAAAAGTTTCAGAACCAGCAACACTATCGTTACTTACACCATACGGATATACTTTTACTATTTTTCTCCCCACTAATGTAGTATTGATGTTTAACCTTGTCTCTAAGAAGTATTTAATGATTGAAATTTGAAATATATGTTAGTTTTGTTCTGAGTTTTGAGTGGATATGGATTCTAATAAATCTGGATACAAATCTTTCAGGTGTTTTGGTAGCCATCCAGACATTTGGAGCCAATTTTGGAATGAGTATCAAACCACATCCTCATGACTACTCCTGAACATCAAAACAGTTTTGCCTCTTCAATACTGATAAGTGTCTCTGCCTTGATCCTCTTTTTCTCATGTCTTTAAAAGACTTGATAACTTCAGGGACTAGGACCTTCTTTCTGAGTCTTTACTTTTCTATCAGAGTTTTACAGCATCCTCTTAAGCTATAGTACTATGCATCTATTGCTGTTGTAAACTTATATCATCTCACTTCTGTTAGCAGATAGCCATTAATGGCAATGTGTAGTTTTTCCAGAGTATGTGATTATGGGGATATTATAGATGTCAGTACTTAGAAAGACACTTCACAGTCTGTGAGTCTGACCTTTTCCTAATACAGGCCATTGGTTTGCCCTTTATTAATTCCCACTTCACATCCACTAGTTGTCCTTGAGCTAGAATATCTCTCTGAGAAAATCCTCAAACACTGCTATATACATTTTCAGTGATGCAATATGTGTAGCTCACCTGGATACATTGCTACAGGAACTGATTACTACTTCTGTTAAAAGTACCTTTTTATTTCTTGCCTGAATCTCCCATTATACTGGGAAAAAAGAAGACAAGTCTGGTTTGTAGATGCAACGTAAGAAGAAGAATGAATAGGATCCTTAAAATGCTGTTAACTTGGACAAGATCATAGAGCCACTCTAATATATTTTCTGTTCCCCAGATATATATATTCTGTTCCCCAACTTACCCCATAGGCATGTTTTGGTGAGCTGGATAGACGGAACTCTTTGTGTCTGTCCTGGTGAGACATATTTCCACTACAGCAATATTTTTCTTCAATATTATCTGAATCTTCTTCAGCTGTTAAATTCATTTCTGAACAGAAGGCCACAACCAGACACAATAATCACATCAGTGCCGATTAAAGGCATATTGTACATTTTCCTGTCCCATCCATTCCTATTCTCCCTGGTTGCACATTTGAAGATGATAGTAACTGTTCTGACAAGTGTTGTTATATTGGCAGCAGATGATCAACAAATTGTTCACCTCCATTCTTTATCAGTATTTCTTATGATAAGATCTATTTTGCAGTTATGACTTTCATCAATATATTTGGATGTACCAATGCATTTTTTTCCTTTTTTGCCATCTGATGGCAAAATTTGTATAATTTAGTATTTTATATCATTGGCGTATTATTTATTTTACTATGTTTCCATCTTATAACATCTAAAAACTTGGTGATAGCATGATTTACAGGTGTCTTAGGATCATGATAGAATATACGCTTTTTTTTAAAAAAATTCCTTAAATAAAAATGGTGAGTATTCTCAGCCAAGTGCTAAGCCCTATGGGATCCCTATATAAACACAGAAGCTCAGCATGATTTTCTATTTCTAGTATATCTTGGAATCATTATTTAAGTAGATTTTGATTCATTTACAGTGAATCAGCATGTTGAATTTTTATTCTTGAGTCTTATAACTAGACACTTTTCTACAGCCAGATCTCTGAAACTACCTCTTGCAGTAAGGTTTTCTCAAAATTCATACTGATGGTGATGAAAGCTCCTGGGTCAACACTGCAACCAAGCAAAGGACATCTGTGGTCTCATTTGTAGAACAAGAGAGAGGGTTATCATAACCCTTGGGTTCTAAGTCCAACCTTTGAGGACACTAATGTCATTTCTCTATGGGGTAAGATAAACTACAGAACAAATTAGATCATGAGGAGTCAGGATGTAAAAAAAGATTAAATGCCAATTTCCAATGAAGTCCTTGAGAATGAGATTTCAACTATAAACTGTAGCAAGACATAGGGGAGTGCCTTTCTATGTGTATTTTAGTCCCTTAAAGCAGAATATCCTGTCTATATGGAAATTTTGAGCTCCTGAAGAGACAGATATCTCTAATAAACTGGGGATTCCAAGCCTGAGATTGTAGGTATTTAAGATAAATAGGATAAATCACTCTCTGAGGTTGTCTCTCTGCACTGATGGTAAGCAAGATCTGTACAGCTCGAAAGCTGAACATCACATATGTTTGATGCAGCAGAGGTTGGGAGGGAATCATTTCAGTAGTGTTTTATCTTTTACAGTCCCTCTATATGGACTTGAAATGTGGACAAATACTCTCCTGGCTACTACCCCAGTCCACCACTAACACGCAAGAGAGATATGGAAAAGGCTGTGTGTAGGAAAAGAATTACAGCAGCCAAACCACTACACTCATGTTTTTAGGGAACACTCCTTTCATTATCACCCCAAACTGGCTCTAATTCAAAGTCCACTAAGTTCCTGAGTCTCTTTTCTATTGACTTTGATGGGTTTTGGAATAATCTCAAGAGTGGCTTTCATAGAGCAAACAAATTATATGAGCTCCTCAATATATATCAGTGGATTTCTATACTCCTCTGTACAGTAATGAGAACCTTCTGCTCTGAATAAGGAAAACATAGTTTAAAAAGACATGTTTTTAACAAGCTAAAAATATATATAATCATCCTTCTTATGTCTTTGGGTTGTAACATTCTTGGATCATGGACAGTTCTCTCTAAATATTTAGAAAGTTCTTTAAACATATAGGATGAGGCAGTAAATTAATATTTGTATTGAGACCTTTTTCCCACAAAGAGAGGGACCTACCAGACATTCAGAAAACAATGAAAGGTCACAAGGCAAAGCATCACCCTATCAAAGAGAAATCGCATTCATGGCCAAAATTAGGAAAATAGCACAGGAATTACAGCTTCCAGTTTCAAAGCCATAGATGCAGTTACCTCTTGTAGGACTTCCTGCCTCTTGTAGGATCATTCCATTAAGAGTGGCAACTGGTTATATTTAGTCCCGCCCTCCACACACAGGTGCAAATGACTACACACCAACATTCACACACACACAAACACAGCTAGCAATCTTCTTTGGACTCCTTGGTTGTATGAAAACCTCTGGAGAAACAAGCATGGGGATAAGAAGATGCATGGTTCTGACAGCAACTCCATGACTAGCGTCTTCAGCTGTGCCAGGAAGTTGTCTTTTTCCTATCTATTGCCATTTATATGTCTCAGTCTACAACAGACAAAGAAGAAAACAGAGCAATCTATTACCATACCTCTCTCTACTACTGACTCAGTATTTGCCTTTTGCATTGATCCCTCCCATCTTCTTTTCAAAGGGAACTTAAATTCAAAAAGAGCCTGGTGTTCTGTCCACCATCAGCAGGTGAGAAAAGGATATGTGCAGAAGCAGATTTTTTTTCTTTCCTCACTACTGCCTCGTTCACTGACATCAGCAGTGGCCCATCTGCTGGATTACACAGTGGCACAGTGTAATGAAGGATTTCTTTCACTATGCAGATGTTAACTAAGTGTCAGAGTATTTTAGTTTTCCACGTGGATGCCTCCTGAAGGATACACCCTTTTGGAATCAAGTGCTACATCTTTCAGTGTTTTCAATGTTTTTGTGGCTTTTGCGTGTGTGTTTGTGTTTTTGTGATTCATTCACTGAACTGAAAAATTAATTATTCATATGATTCGAATCAGATGTAGGAAGGAGACATGCCACTTCTTCAAGAACTTGTATTTGAAGGTAAGCTCCTGAATCTGAAACCACGGGCATTACTTCTTAGGGGTTTAATTTTATAATTCTAATGATTTTTGACAAGTTTGCCTGAAAGATTTTCTCTAGACAGCATGGATCTGAATTAGACCATGTTTATTGCTCTGATGATTTTGTTGTTCACATTAACCTTTCTAAAAAAAAAAAAAGATAATCCCTGTGACTAAGATAAATCCCAGAATAGAGAATTAGTGCTGGTAAGAGAAATGAGATCACTCTCCTTCCTGACTCATCTCAGATAAATGGGATGCCAGAGAGAAGAGTTTGTACTTCACTCCAACCAGTCAAGCCTCATCTGCAGTGATTCAGACTTCAGATAATTAGTTTTGTGTGATTATTTCAGGAATCCCCGCACTGGGACTATTAAAGATGACAGCTTAACTATATGATCCTGACTGTCAGGATCACCATAAGCTGTAATACTGCAACAGACTGTGCAGCTCTGTATTTAGTACAGGCTAAAGAGCACCTACCACTCTTCTACCCTGTCTGTTATCTTGCCCTGGTCTAACTCATTTTTGAACACGTCCATGAACCAATCTAGAAAGAAAAGATTTTCTCCAGGCTGGTACTCTATCTTGAGGAAGGTTCAAACCATGCAGATCTCAGTGTTGGATCTTACGGTCCACCAAGAATGTTTAGTGGAGTTCATAAATAACTCATATATCTGCACAATAATTGCCATACACACTTGAGGAGGGGATGCTGGAAGGAGAGAGGAAGATTTGCTTCCCACTCTGGCAGACTGCTCATGATATTGACATCAGCTGTGTCAAGAAACATTACAAACTTCTTCATGGTCAGTATCTTTTGAAAGGATGTGAAACTAAAAGATGTTTTGAAAATTCTTTGAACATTGAAATGCTCTATGTATTACCTGAAGGTCAGGAAAAAAAAATCAGTCATTTTGTGTGAATTTCTTCATAGAAATATGTTCATTTATTTTCCTCCAAGACTTAGAAAAATTTCCAAAAGCATCTAAGTAACAAAGAACATAAGATCCTGGAGAGTTTAGTTCATGGGCTGTTATTGGAATTCTGAAAAAATGGTGAATTTCTTTAAGATAATGTTTTCAAGCATATCAGTCTTTTCTGAATGGAAATTTTATGTAGTGGCAATTTACTATTTTTTTTCCCCTGTGATTGTTTTTTTCTGTTTAATAGATTGTCAGGGAAAG
>NW_010578068.1:169972-226655 GCF_000705375.1 Tinamus guttatus
AAGAGATCTCTGCAAATAGGTTGTATCATCATGGGTAAAAAAGAAACTCCTCTTTATGAAGCAATGCAGTAGACACATTTTTCCTATCATTATCATTTTCTTACCCTCACAAATGCTGCTCAGGCTATCAAAGAAAAGCAGAATTTTATGTTACCAATCAAAAATCATTAAAATAAAAAAAAAGAAAGCATACAAAAATGAAAAAAAAAATCTTGAAAATCTCCCCTTTGCTATGGAGTTTATTATCTTGTACTTAAAATATATATAATGAAGTGATAGAGAGAGCAGTGCCTAATGGCTCCTGATGTGAAGCTCCCAGTTGCACAAAATGTTTTGGTAGGCTGGCTGAGCCCTTCTGATTAGATCTGTCAGATAATTAGAATAGTGTTATTTGATGGACCATGAGCACAGTAAGTGATACACAGTTTCACGGCAAAGGACATAACTATCAGATGCATGATGCTCAGTTTTGTTAGTATTTTTTTTTCCTCTTTTCTATGTAAACATCTATGTAAACAATGTAAACATCTTGGTTATGAGTATCACTGGGATATTGAGGAGCACAGAGCATTATCATCCTATTTCCTGTGGTCAACTTATCTACAAGAAAGAGTAAAGATATCTGAAAGGCAATAAATAAACAAATAAGAAGCAGCGAGGCCTTATTTTGCCAAGAACCCTAGTAGTATTAGTACATATTATGCCTTCATTTCCACTCCCCGATAGAACGAGAAGAGAGATGCACTGAGTCTTTAAAACAAATCATACGTTCAGAAAGATGTGAGAATATGTCCAGGAGGAGAACAGTGTGAGAGTGTCCTTTATGCTACAGTACCTGAAACCTGTCCTTTCTCATGCATCCAAAGCTTGATACGATTGCCATGGTAATTAAAAGAATGACAGCCATATGGAGTGATGAGAGCTACTGAGGAGCATTAGGAAGCCTGCTGTCCCAGGGCACCTATAACATGTTACCCTGCATCCCCTGCAGTCCACTTACTGACCATAATGCAACTCCAAAGTTTGTTCAGTCTGCCACTGGGAGTGTTCAGTACTGTAAAAGGTGCTTAATGCTTCATATTTTAACCCCTGTTTAGCCAAAACCGAACTAGTGAATGGAACGAAATGTTGTTCTGTGCACTAATGAGTCAAGTGTCATGTAGAAAAAAAATGCTATCTGGCAGCAAAGGTTATAGTATTACACATAGGTATAAAGCAGGCTGAGAAAAGACCTCTGGTTTGCTTTAAACCACCTGAATTACTTATATTTTGAGTGCTTAGATTGGCAACTTTGATAACACACTTTACGTGTGCTTTTATGTACTGCATTTGTTTGTACAGAATAAGCATGTTTTGTGTCAAATTTAATAACTACAATAAAGGAAATGTTTATGTCAGCAGAGAGAAAGGCTTTCCAGTTTTTAACAGAATATATAGCACTTGACTCTGCAGTTCCCCAAACACTACTGTTGTTTCAGATGCAAATTATGAGAATCACATAGAAAATACATGAGTGGCATAAAGATGCTGTGGATTGTTTTACTCGTGCATTCTTGTCATACTAATTGATAATGAAGCTAGCCTCAACGTGAGCCATAGGATCAACTAGATGACTTCCATAACCAATTTCCTATTATTTTAAAACCTTACACTATCAAAATCTTTATTGTGATGTACAGGACTGTATGTTCTGCATACATTTTTTCCTGTAGGGTTTCTAGGGCTCAGTCCAATTTACTGCCCAGATGTATCCATGCCCCTTTCACGTGCACCAGTTCTGTGCACCTAAAATAAAAGCTTCAGCAGAGAAGAGATTGCACGCTCTGATGAGGTGTATTGCCATAGGCCAACATGGCACACCTCCAAGCTTTCTCCACACACTGTACTTTTTTTCCTGAGTTCTCTCACCTCCTTCTCACCCCTTATGTTCCCTTACAATAATTCAGGCTCCCTAGACCCAGCACCTTAATTCCCTGTCTCTGGACCCACACACATACAGTCAGCAGCCGGGCTAGGCATTTACTCTGCCCAGCATGAGGCTGCATGCCTCTTTGCTCCTTGGCTAAAAGTTGCCATGTAGAATAAACCACAACTGAATTGCAGCAATTTTCAGAACAAAACAACATACCCTATATATTATACATCTTTCATATTTAAGAGTTAAAAACTAAAAATACTTCTTTGACAGCCTCACTCGTATGTTTTTACTGCAATTAAATGCATATGTATCTACTCCTATACATATATACCTCTTATCCCAATTAAAATATAGTAGTCTCATTTAACAATTTTATTTATATAATTAAGTTAAAATCCATTTAAAAAGTGAAGCTCTAGTCAAACAAGTGTGTTAAAGGAAATTGAGTCTGGGAAAACATCAGAATGTGTTTAAAATATGAAATAACAGACCCTGAACTATGACTTTTACCAGGGTAGAGGTCAGTTGGGATATACATCCACTTAATCTTAATGATCCTCATTTCACCCCATTGACATTTCAGTACTACCTTGTGTAAATTACTTATCAACTGTAGTGAAAGAAGAGACCTGTGACAGCTATATGTTATAAATGTATTAGTTAGTTAGAATATCATTAATATTAATATGCCTTGAACCCAAAGATAATTTTACTGAAAAAAGTGTAACTAACTGAAGTATATAAGTACTTTGGAACCCTGTAGTAGCATAGCCAGACAAGAAGTTTTGCCATCAAAGGGACAAAGAAAGATATGTCTTGATAATCTTCTATGTAGAAGAGAGCCAAGTGATAAAAAGCATGCAAGGAAACATAATGTACCACAAACATGCAAGACATGCAGTCAAATACAGAACGATAAATGGCAAAAACAAAAACAAGATAAAGGGAGCAGATGGAGATAAGGAGATATCATGAAAGCATCAAGGAGAATCAGAGAAGAAAGAAGACAAATCAAGCTCATTTCTGACCTCTCTCATCAAAGAGCTCTTAAGCTCTGTCACCTTGATCTGGGAAAGTACAAAACACCAAGGGCCCTAGTCATCAGCACTAACTATACAGCATCGGTTTCCCACATACCCCGAGCCAATATAGAATGTGTTAAAACCTAACAGTTTTATATGTAATGGTGATGATCAATAATATGGAAGAATTAACCATTATCGTGAAGTATGCTATTAATTGATGAATTTAGGGAAGTTCAGTTTTAAAGTTTAAAACTGCTGTGATTTGAAAGTCTTCTACACACTCTGGTCTTAATCATTTCCAACTCCTAAAATGATGCATCTTATGTTTATACACACACATATATATAGAGACACATATTTAGTTGAAACAATGAACATAAATTGCAATAACCACTACTATTATTCATTAGTGATTAGTGATTACATTTAATCTGAATTCCCATTCAAGTAGACTCACGTAGACAGAAGTATCTGCCATCAGAAGAAGGGTGTAAATAACAGTTTTACAAATGTCAGTTCATTTGTAGTCTGACTTCAAATATGTCATCTCATATCAGAAATAGCACTGTTTAGTGTCTAATTAGAGCAGCCACTCACATCCTCTTTTAACATTAGAGCTACAACATTCTGAATTATTGAATTTCCTTTTTTAAAAAAAAATAGAATCATGAGGTGTCACAGCGCAGAGTAATGAAGATCTATCCATACAACCTGGCCCCACAGGGTCTGATTTAATATATACTAAAACCAGTGGAAAGGTTTCTAGTCACCTCAGTAGGCAACACATCAGACCTTAAATTTATATATTAGGCTTTTCTGCAGCTGGGTGTATTTCAAACAATCATTTGCAATTAGTGCCCTGATTTTTCCCTGATTAGTGTCACCTGCACTATCTCTTCTGCTAAAAAGAACAATGTTCTCAGCACTTTTGTAAAGAGTATCTGGACATGGTCCATCTAAATATCTTACATGAGACTTTAGTCTTTGACACCATGATCAGCACAAAGAGCTCTTGATGGTTTGGTAGCCAAGCCCGACATTGCACTGTCAGTCCTTCACACTGCCTACTGTCAGTGACACCTGAGAGTTTTCTACAATACCACGAGGAGGCACATTGCTGCCTTCCCCTTTTTTAATTCCACCCTTCCAGCTTTGGCTGCCATGTGCAGTGTTCAGCTTTTCCCTCTAGCTAAAATGAGGCGAGATGGCTAGGGAACAGGGCGCCCTGTAACATAGGTTTATGAGCTGGGCACAACGTACTGCTGCTTGGAGCGGTGGGTTTAGGTAGTCAGTGGCAGCATCAGCATCTGCCAAGACCCTGAAGTCTGGAAATAAAGGCAGATTTTGGTGCAGGAGGGGCAAGCAAAATGGCTCACTGTAACTATAGTGTATCCAATCTAGATTTGAGCTTCTTTTTTTTTTTACAAACCTCCACAGCAGTATGAGCTTGCGTATGTTGAGTGTATCTGCACGTATGAGGGCATTAGCAAAATCTACTGTCAATTTCTTCTGGCCTCTTCTCCAGCTTGGGCATGACTGTTGATATCTAAGGCTTAGAGCTCAAGTATGCTGCATAATCCATGGATGAATCAGCAATGGAGAATACCCTCCAAGCACTGCACAAGACTGCCAGTTTTGGGTTATGACCATTGAATATCAGTGCCTGTCAAGAAGAGGCATCACGGTGTAGAACAGAATGAGCACAAAGTTGGAAGTCATGAGCTCTGTGTTTCTGATCCAGGCTTTACTACTGTGTCACTGATAAATATATAGAAAATCGCTCTCTGTCAATATTCCCATCAGCATAATGACATCACTGAGCCACCATGATGTTGCAATGATTAGTTAGTATCACTACAGCTCTTTGAATCTGCCAGTACTTATTCATCACTCTTCTACCTGTTTTATGAGTTGATGCTAAGTTGATGGTAGTTGAATGCTATAAAAGTGATCGATATTTCTATTAAAGCATCAAATTCTTTCTGCAATTATTCACAGAGAATGAACATCTACAAAAAAAGTTAGGATCAAAATAGTTAAAATAGAATACATAAATTATTCAGGGATGCCAGCAATGATGTTCTCTGTTAATTAATAAGATATATCTGGGGACTTCCAAATGTCTCTCTGAGTAAGCCCCACTTTCAGCTGTTGCTACAAGCTTATTACAAAATGACTGACCTTTTGAAATGTTTCCATAAAGCATTTCAAATTTCATGGATCATATACATTTATCCTAAGGGAAAAAAGAGGATAAATTAAGGTGTTTTGTTTTGTTTTGTTTTGAGAAAGGGATCCAGACAGATGAGTTAAGTTGACATATGTTTTTCAAAGTAAATCAAGTATCATCCTTTATGATCCCAAGCCTCAAACTGCCTTCTGCTTGAGAGCAATGTTGACTCTTTTCTCTCTTATTCTTAGCGAATAAGAGACCAAAAGTTTATTAAATGAACACTAGTGAATATTAAGACTGAACATTGCAGTCTGCTTGAGGAAGAGCAAAGGAAACCTGTTCTCTGGGAGGAAGACCCAGGATAATGAAAATACTGCCAGGAGCCCTGTAGGTTTGTCATTATTGCTGATCAGTGGTCAGAGGTGAATTTAACTAGGAATAAAGGCAGCATATGGATATAACTCAGCTTCTGCACCTCTGAGACACTTCTGCAGTTCAAACTTGAGACATTTCTACAGGCTTGAGCATGATGCTATGCAGGTCTGTGGCTGAGGGCTATAAATGCCCTGAGTGCTGTGGAAGATATTCACAGATGAAAGCATAGCCCTGGTGTTCCTGTGTCTGTGGCATATGTTTAATGTCTGTATTTCCTATCAACTCTTCAAAAAGAGGCCAAAAGCTTTCAGTAGCTGGCATATGTATGTCCTGGCTACGTGTGATACAAATCAGTGAGATTGCTCTTTCAGAACAGTTTGCAAGCGGCAGGCAGATGTGCCCATGTTACCAATGGGTGAAGTTTCCGAAGCAAATCAAGGAAGGAATGCATGCAGAGCCTGCAGCATTAATTTTCTTAGGGCTTAATGAAGTCTATTGAAGCCAACAAAAACACTTCATTTCCTGATAGGCTTTGCCTCTGGCCTTTACTCTTCCAGTAAATCTGTCCAGAGTGATGTGCAAGGACATGGAATGAAAAAAAATGTACTGCTTCTGGCAATGTCCTATTCTTCAGATAAACATGTTTGGGTTACTTCTTCTGTCATTTTAGCACATAATTCTATTTTTTACAGTAGGATGGAGGAGAACAGGGAGAAAAAACAGGTTTCTGACAGAAGTGTATACACAACAGCAACAGAGAGACAACTTTTCAAGTGATGTCCATGAAAAGACCTTGCTATCACCAAATACCACTGAAATACCACTGATATTTATACAATCCATTTCCTTTTATAATTTTCTATCACATCTGTCTATTAACTATATTAAATACTTCATGTGGTCACTTTATGCAGTGCAAGCCCAATTTTTAATAGGTTGTATTTTTTTATTATGAAATTGAAACACACTCTAGTTGATGTGAATTGCAAAATGATAGATTTTAAAACACACAATGCTTGTATAACATTCAAAGAAACATGGGAATGAATGCATTAAAATATTTTACCTTCATTTTAAGAGGAGATAAAGTTTGGTAAGGAATGTAATATATTATTCTGCAACTTGGCAAGCAATTTCCAACACACCTCCTACACTGAATGTATTATTAACTATCCCGAGGTGAGTGCCATGTAAAGCAGAGATGAATGTTATTGATGTTTTCAATTTTTAAAGCTTTCTAGTATTGGCAAAAAAAAAAAAAAAAGATTTTTATTTTCATACAGTTAATTTTGCAAGTTTTTCATTGTCAGTGTGTACCAGGATAAGTTTCCTGAGCTATAAAATTATTCAAAAACATTCTTAGGAGCTGATGATAAATCTTCAAAGAAAACATTCTTAATAATTAAAAACACTTGATTTTGTTTGCATCTTGAATGAAGTTGAAAAAAAAAACATTGCTCTTGATTCTATAATAAGTGGATAACTAGTAAAACCAATTTCTAGCAAAAAAAATCAGCAAAATTATCTGTTCTCACGATCCCATGAGTCATAAAAGAGAAAACTAGATATTATCTTCAAATCTACTTACTATTCTATAAGCAGATTTCTCTAGCTGGCCTTCTTATAAAATCTAACTCTCTATGATCATTAGAATAAACTTCTTTTCTGACAGTCAAGACTTGTTGCTAGCTTTTTTGAAAGGATAGCGAGAGATTGCTTTCTTTCTATCTGTGCTTTCTTCCTCAGCTTACTCTTGTTGCTATCTTGCTTAATTTAGAATTCAGGAAATTTTGAACTTCATCACTCTCTCTTGTCCTCTCTAGCAAAAAGGCTTCATAAGAGGCTCACTTAAGTATAAAAGAGAAAATATTCATATAAGTTAAGTTAGTCAGTGGCACTATTTGGTTATATTCAAGAATATGGTTACCAAAACTGTTATGTCTTGTTCACATGAACTCTAGCCAAGGGGAAAAGGTAGAAAAGCTTTCAGATGTTTGCTGTATTATCTTGGATGCCACTACAGAATGACAAAAGTATCAGTGGTGAGGGCGGAAGGGAAATAGCTTATGAGCAAAAATGACAGGACTTCTACTCTGGTCTGCATACAGCAAATGAGGTAATAATATAGCCTTTTCAGGAATTAAAAAAGTTTTGATACAGCATTATGGCGTGTGCAAGTTTGACCTTATATGTAAGAACAATCAAAGTGCACATAAACATAAAACAGCCCAAGATGCTCTAGTGTCTCACAAAACATACAGTACCTATATATCAAAGGTACATTCCCAGCCATTTGAGACTCCAAGACTTATTCCACTTCCACTGAGTGTACTGGGCATCAGATCAACCTTTGGATCATCAGCCGAAGTTTTCAAAGTGGATTCTCCTACCTTCCTAAAATCCATCAAAAGAAAAGTAATGAAGTTGCACAGCCAAAGGCTGGCATAGATTATGAAGTAGTACCTACTGCTAAGTACTGCTACTTACCTCTTGCAAAGGTAGAAATCAAACAGATAAACAGGAACTTTTAGACTGGAAATATGAATGCTGCATGAGCCAAAGAAGGCTCATGTCAGTAGTCCTATTTCAACCTTTTTTTTCTTCCCAAATGAGATAGCTGAATATATGTGTAGTTTTTAGATTCTTTTAGATGAGCCTGTTAAAACCAAGCTCCATTTCCTCTATCTGATAAATACCTCAGAACATTTCTGCAGTAAGGCTTACCCCATTGCCCTATACAAAATTCCTCTCTCTCTACACTGCTATAGGATGATACAAGATATCTCATGCAGTTGCTCTCTGCCAGCTTCAGCAAGATTTCTGCTGGAGGGTGTATTGTGGTGATATTATTAATACCATCGATTTTAGAACCACATGATAAACTGCAATCATTTTGCACCTTTCATCACCTTATCTCAACCCTGCCCACTAACCCACCTCTACCCTCTGGCATTTGAAAGCTCCTAACCACTTCAAAGAGCTGCAGAAAAAAAGTGTCTTTCCTTCCCTCACAGCTTGTTACCCTGCCAGATTTGAGGGTTTACTGAAGCATTGACACTTTCAGTACCGTTCAGAAAATGTGTAAACAAACACATTTTCACTGGAAACGACAAAATGGCTAACATAAAAGCAGTTACAAAGCTGCTGCAGTCAGATCCTCCTACATCATCCAAACTCGAGCCTATTTTCTCTAAGACATACAAAGAAACTTTCCTTTTACGAAAAAAAAGGAAAAAGGAAAGGAAAGGAAAGGAAAGGAAAGGAAAGGAAAGGAAAGGAAAGGAAAGGAAAGGAAAGGAAAGGAAAGGAAAGGAAAGGAAAGGAAAGGAAAGGAAAAGCTCTCCTTTACCTCTGAGGTTTCTTATTTCTTTGGTCTCTTCTGCATTCCTTTTGCAGAGCTCTGGCATGTCAAGTGGGCTTTACAGAGTACATAAGCGCAATTCAAATCCAGCAGGCATTGACAGAGTCATGAAAATGGACTTATGTGCAAATTATAACAATGATGTCCTCTGTCTTCAAATGTTTTGTACTAGAACTGCTTAAATTAATATATGTTTTTCTTTTTAAAAATAATTACACTTCCTGTGTAATGGTAAAACAATGTAATATGTGTTTCACCGTAGACTGTGTTATATTATTTTGCTAGAATTATCCCCAAAACCAGAGAGGTCCCTCTGATGCATTCTCTCTAAATGAATATATAACTTCAAAGTGTTTCAGTGCTTTAGCTATATTTACTATCTTTTGTACAATATTTAAGGTTCACCTTTGGATGTGAATATTCTCCTGATTTAGGAGGGTTTCAGTGTTGCTGTTTGGGTGTAACATCTGAGTGAGAGGTGTTTGTTTGGATAATACTCTCTATTAGACATTGCACTGTTTGAATTTCCAATGGTCATGAGCACCCACAAATCTATGTGAGGTCGGTGTGCGCATATCCCCTTGCACCTGTATGAACTTAATTTATAAAACATATATGCTGTGAGGGCCCCTCTGTTTTGGAATTCTTGCCAATGTGATCTGAAAATAACCAGAACTGTTGACTTCCAGTGCAAGCAGCAAATTTCTTACATCCTCATGGATGTGTTTTGGGTAGAATGACTATTGCTCATATTAGTCTCTAGACTTGATACGTTTCTACACTGTGCCTAGAAATATGCGTTTAAATCACAGAATTGGTATTACTTTTTATAGTACTATAAATACAAAAACAGTAAAAAAAATATTTATCCACAGAAAAGAATAAGGTTGATCAACCCCTGTGTGAGTTGTTTGGATACAGGATCTGGAAATGAGGAATGGGTTATCCTCATTTCCCTGTCCCTTTCTGGACTTGAATGGATAGGCAGATCGAGGGGGCAAAAAAGATTTGCTACTTTTTGGCAAGGTTATTTGTGCACCACAGTGTTGCAGATAGTAAGGTGTGGTTTTCTGCTGGGTGTTGTTTACACTTGCTCCTATAAGGTGGTGTTGATTATCACACCAATGAATTAAATGAAAATAAGGATATATTGTCTGCCTCTATGCCTGTGAAGGCATCCTGGAGTGAGAAGCAGGCTTATGTCTATGAGCACAGTCTTGTCTCATCAGGGCAGATTAGAGATCCCTCAGAAGTGGGGACCAAAGAGGCAGCATGTTTTCCAGCAAGCATTGTAATTTTGTGTAACCCAGTACATTTAGATGGGAGAAGATTTCCAAAGGAATTTACCACGTTCAATAGGACAAATTTTGACTTCAGATATGCACAATTACAATGAGACAATAAGTCTGAAGATAGTTGTGTGTTTTTAACATGCCTGAGAGTTGAACCTGGACTGAGGCCAAGTGATAGATGGTTATTGAAGGAAAAGGCCAGCACTAGTCAAATTTTAGGTTGGATAATAGTGATAACAAGAATAAAGTCCTATGGGATTCACAGATAGGGAACTGCCATGAATGAGTCACTAAGGAATAACACTAATTAAAGAAGAGATTAAATTTCAGAAACATTGGCTTTCTTTTTGACTGAATGATAAACATTACATGAGCATGTATGCCATTTGTGTGGAAGATGCTATTAACTTAGCAATATCAATGCTTGCTTTTCAAGGAATCTATATGTCTTCCCACACATGCCCTCCACTACATTTTGATAAGCTTCAGTTTCTACCTGCTTCTGCAGGCTGGCTTTCACGATAACACAGCACCAAGGAGTCAGAATTAAATACTGACTCTTGATAGAATGAAAGCAAATATATAAATAACACAGCTTAGAGCACCCTTCTAAACAGCAAAGAAAAGCTGCCCTATTCAAAGTGACTGTTTGTTCAACATGAAAACTTGCTCCAAGCAGTCATACATCTCAGTGAGTGCAGAAATGGTGCAATTCACATATTTGTAATAGGTGTTTCCATCCACTCTTATCGAGATTTAAATCCACGATCTGCAGGATGGAAAGTCTATCATCTGGATGCTTCATTACTGTCTTACCACAATGAGACAGCTTAGCATTTTGCTATTGCTGTTGTTCAATTAAAGTCTCTGAATTGAAGTCTGTCCTGTCATTGTCTCAGTGCATCTCCATCTCTTCTCTTTCAGTTTATCCAAGCTATTCAAATGGTAAAGGCATAGAACTGCTGGCAATAATTATCTCTGCTTTTTTTTCTTTTCCTCAGGACTACCAGTTTAACTTTATTGTTTTCTAATAAGATTGAGTTTTACAGAAATTGCAGGACCCCTACATTGTCAGATAATTGTATCTTCCTCAAATTAATAAACAGCTCCAGAGAGTACCATTAGGAATGAGAAGTGTGGTTAAAAAAAAAAGAAAACATGTCTGAATTGTCTAGTTTTTCATTAAATAACTGAAAAGAAAAAGACAAGATAATTATTAAAAAACCAGCCAGAGTCCTGGTTGGAACTGTTTTATTTTCAACTTTGCAGCAATGGCTACTAGAAATTATTGCCACTGCTGTAGACCACAGAGATGTTTGCACTGTTCTCCTCGGTGTGCTGGCCTGTTACTATTGGTTTTCTTTCAAAATGGATAATTTATACATTCTGTTACAAGATTAACATTGGTCCAGTTCAACTGTCATTTTTGGGGAGGGGATAGATACAAG
Organism: Tinamus guttatus; assembly: GCF_000705375.1. Next base: position 181,565 of record NW_010578068.1, read on the forward strand.
AAAAGAAGGTCTGGAATAATGTGTAGGCTATTGCCTACTCACTGCACAAACAGACATGAGAGACTGGCTAGATACAGAAAAATGCTTTCAAATACACATTTAAGTAGAGAGCATCTTATTTTCTGGTAGATTTGTTCTGATTTCATGTATTCCTCTTTGGAGTTTGACTTGTTTGGGGTTTTTTTGTGGTTTTCATTCAAAGTGAACATCCCTAAAGGTGTTTTTTTTTTTTTTCTCTTCCTTAAATGGGTGTATAAAATTACTGTAGAACATACCTCACTCTTGGGCAGAAAGTATTTCCATTACATCTCTGTAATGCCCTGCTTTGAGACCTTCCTTCACCAACAGGCTGAGACATTGTTCTGCCCCGTAGCCGGTGTCCCCATCACGCCAGGGCAGTGCAGCCCTGGGAGGCCGATTTCGATTTGACCATGGTGGCTACCCCTTGTTCACAAGAAGGGATGAGCGACACAGTGCCAGACCTGCCTTTCGCTCTTGCCATCTGCTGCCTAGAGTTGGCCGCAGAAAACTGGCCATAGCAGAGATTAAATAGCAAGAAGATCTGGCTTCCCAATTGACATTTCCTTTTCACAGGCATTGCTGTGAAGACACCACATAGTGTTTCAAATGTTTCCCCAATTTACACTCAATTTCCCTGTTACTGCAATGGACAAAAAGTCATTTAGCCTTGACTCATAGTTTAGCTTTTACTTCTCATTTAAGTGATAATGGCTATGATTTTCTCCCAACAAAAGTGATTTTGTATAAGGGATGTTAACCAAACACTCTAACAGGCCAGTCATTTTTTCCTCTTTGGCTGTATTAATTTTCAGAGTCTTATTTAAAAGTCAGTGAACTTAACATATTCCATTGAACCTTATTAGAATTTTACCAGGAGAGTTTTACTGTTATTATTGTTTTTTTTAAATTATTTTAATGCTTTATTATCAATAATGTTATATTAATTTAAATTATGTTGTTATACTTTATTTTTATGTCTTGAATATTAAATGAGTGGAATGGGATATTAAAACAGAACATCCGCTAAGCCAAATCTGAAGGAATTAAATATGTTAAATATCTCTGATAGCTTCTGTTTTCACTCCTGAGTTGGTAGACAGGAGAAAAAGCAAAAGAAATCCCTGAAAATTAACAGGATTTATGGCTGACTGAGAGAAGCAAATTTACTTCGTAGCTGAAAACACAATTTTGTTGTTGCTGTGCTTATCTGTTCACTGTTATAGCAGAAGAATTAAATGAGGATGAATCACTGTAGTATCAACTTCTTTAAACTCACACAATTCTAATCTTAGCATGTTTCTCAACAACTTCCACAGAACAAACCTAGACAGCCTTTCTCCTGAGGGAAATTTGATATAGATGTCTTACACCATAGCTTGAGTCAAAGACTTCTAAGGGCATTTGGAAGCTTTCTAGAAATTTCAGGTTGATTTAATTAGATTATATATTACAAAACCAGTCTCTCTCATGGGATCAATTTTTTTATTGTCACTGCCATAACTCGTCACTTAAGTCCACCCATCACAGAAAAGGAGAAAGCACACACTTCTGTCATAAACTGTTCTTCTCCAGGTTTTGTCTTAATTCAGGAACAGTCCAAGACTGGAAGTCATGTGAGGAGAAGTAATTCCTTGACCACACAGTTTCTGTGTTTTGTTTCTACCAAGTGGCAGCTGGGGAAATTAAGCTGAACTCTTGTAAAGAAGATAGTATACCATGCATATAGAAAGACAGATTTTCCTTCATGAAATTTGATTTGAAGAAAATTTGTTCAAGGACATCAAAAAGTACACTGACTTGCTTCAAATTCCATATTGGCCTTTCTCTTTACTATTTTCTCTGCTTCATTTAAAATGTAAATCTTCCTGGAGGATTAGGAAGGAAAAAAAAAAAAAAGACAGCCCAACTTATCTTACTTATAGCTCTGTAACACACTGATTAGTTTGTTAGTTTGATCTGGATGGCAGTTTATGTATTACCAACTCCTTGTTATGCTTGTATTTTCACAGTTATGGTTACTTAAACATCTATGATACACTGCAGCAACACAAAGTAGCTTTTTAACAAAATTCTTCACCTGTTATAAGTGAAAAAAAGACTTTGCATGGGGTGAATGACAGTCATACAGCAGTCTTATCAGGTATGATTATCTCTCAGCTAGCTTGCTGGTGATCACTATCTTCAACAAACTTTAAAAAAAGAATGCAACCACAAGCCAATCAAAAGCATATTCCTCCCAGTACTCCAGGCACATTTTCCTTCTTCTGAGTCTTCTGCATATATATATGCTGAAATAATTAACCCTTTAGATAAAGAATGAAAATTTAGCAGCTTCTCAGATTATATTATTAACTCCGAAATATTTGTAATCAACTGTATATTCTAGACCTTTCATAGTGATCCTGTCATGCCTGTTTTACAATATTTGACTCATAGTCCTGTCTTTATGGTTGGACTGTACTTATGCATGGTATCCATTAAAAAGCTCCTTGAGTAAGGTAGATAATATACTAGCTAGTTTACCAACATTGACACTGCACTGACTGAAAAAACATACATGCATATATTGTGCTCATGCATTGTATTATGTCATATACAATATGGTGCAAAGAAACTGGGTTTACAGTTTCATAGGCTGGCAAACTGGTAAACAGAAAATTTTGAGATCCCGTAGTTATGAACATCATCCTACTACAGAAAGCAGTTTAGCTTTTCATTAGAAATAAAATACCAAAAACATTCCATTTTTCTTTGAACTTTTTGGATGATGGTAGGACACCTTCTGAATAATCTCTTAACTTACATTTTCTAGGAGGTCTCATGAGAAACATGAATGAAAAAGTACTGAGGATTCATGGTAGTGCCTTTTCCTTATTTGAAGTTCTCTGGGGTCAATATGTGACTTTGGTAACATTCAGGAGCTCTCAAAAAACAAAGAACTCAAGAGTTTTGATTCAGATTTTAAATGAAAGATGTCTATGTTTGTTGCTACAAAGGGGAAGGAATCACTTCGTAAGAACAATACGATGCTCCTTTAGAAAGGAATGTGGAGTAATACTCCCAAGTGAAACATACTGATGAGTAATAAGAAAGCAAAAGAAATAAAGTTTTTTAAAAAATAAAGTAGGTCAGTTACATGGAATACTGATTATGATATGGAATACTGATTATGCTCAGAAATTAGTCCAGTTTGGAGAGCTTTTATTCGTATAAGGGAAGATTACCTAGTCAACAGATCAGAAACACCAAATTCGGGTACAGATGTAGCAAACTTGAGATTAATGGGGAAAAGGTAACCAGGTTCACACTGCTTAATTCTAAGTAGACTGGTCAGAGAAAGGAAGGAAAGATGGCAGTGAAAAAAAAATGTGTGTAGGAATGGAAAAAAAAAAGAGTGAAGAATAAGGTGTTAAATCAACTAGAAAACAAGGAAGGGTGGACTTTCTAATGACAGGACTGCAGGCAACTCTGTACAGTAGTGGCGATGAGCTGCAGAGGTGCTTAAACATGACAGGAAAGACAGAGGAAATCCCCTTGGACAAACTACTGTACTCTCAGTTATGTTTATGTAAAAAAAGACTTGGTGTGAGAGAGTAAAGGAAGGTAGAACTGCATCCTAGTATTAGGTGGAGTGGGAAGCAAGGGCTGACAGGGTTGTATTTTAATAATAGCTGTGTGCAATTAATAAGGTTCAAGAATGATAAATAGCAGCTTCATAATTATATGTAATAATGTGCAAAATTGCATAATTTTTAATTGATAATATTGGTGTGTCCATTAGTTAATTAGGATATTAGGTTTTTTTTTTTTTTTGCTTTTCTGTTGTTAATTGATAAACATTATCAACTTCTGAACCATTTTCATCTCAAACCTATATTATTAAGGCAAGAGATGGACTTTGCGCTAACAATTGCCCTATTATTCTCACTTTCAGAGTGAACTCCCCTACTTTTCCCATAGAAATGCCCAGCTCTTCATGTGATTCCATGGTGTCCTTTTCGGGTATAGAGCAAATCACTTTTTCACCTCTCACTGTTTTCTGTTGAATTCCCCTTCTTCCACTTTGGTGAGAGTGATGTTTCCCTAATCCAGCTGGAAGTCACAAGGCTGATATCCTAGCAGGCACTGGACGTCACACACTGTTATCAGGCAGCATTCTACAGAGCAAGGAAGGAAAAAAATAATGCCTAACACCTGTTCCATCCCTACTTTTCCACTCTACCCCTTCAAGTCTATAAATCTATGAGATTCCAGGGACTTTCTTGGAACTTTTTCTCACTTAGCAGTGTGAAATATTTGCTCATGGGCAGATCATGCCATTTGACTTGGGAGACCTGAGTGAAGTCTCATTAGTCTCATGAACCAAAACATGGTTCAGTACAACAGCTTTCTTAGTTCTAAAGTGGATGTGTCTCTCTTCTCTCGATGGTCAGAGGCGCCTCTTAAAGTTTCTGGAGACAATAAGAGATAATGGTGCACTGACAAAAAGCTGAAGAGATATTTCTTATATGTTGTGTGATGCTTTGAGAAAATAAAGTCACAACATGACAATATTAAAAGAAATGGGCCAGTCTTTTACGATAAAACCTTCGGTCAGGGTTACTTTTTCACCAGAAAGGTAGTTACTTTTCACCAGGAACATCAATCCTTCAGCTGATTAAGCTAAAAATTTAAGTGCAAGTCAGAGTTGTAGTGTAACATCCTTCCTATAAATGTTTGAGAGTTTCATACAGATATATATTTTTCTTTTTCTTTTTTCTTTATTCTTTCTCAGTTTATAATGCATATTTAAATCCTGTTTCAGAAACATGTATTTGAGACTATCTTTACCCTAGAAAGCCTTTAATAGAGTGAATAATCTTAAATCTGCTGTCAGCTGAATCTACTGAGAGAAAGAAGCTTTAAACACTTTGCCCATATTTGGAATCATAGTTCTTTCTTTCAAAGCCTGGCTGATTTCATCAATTTACATGAGCACTTTGTGTAATTGTCTAATGCTTCATTTTATGCTATCACCCAATTGTTTTTTCTCCTGCTTTTAATCTGCTTCTGTTTCCTTTTTTATCCCATCTGCATAAATTGCAACTTTGATTTTCTTCTGCTGTTTTCTCATTTCTGACTTCCCTCTTGTTGAATCTCTTTGTTTTCTGTCTTTACAGCAGGTTGCTAGCATTTTTATTCTTGGTCCTTGATTTAACAGTTCTGGTGAAATTACTCCTGTTGTGCATATCTAAGTACCATGATAAACTAACAACAATTCATACTGTCCTTCCTATTGTCTCTATGATTCAGTACTGAAAAAAAAACCACTTCTGAAACCCTTGAGTCCTGATCATTTGCTAATTGACACCCTGTAAATATGGCTTAGAAAATTTGTCAGTGCTGCAGTATTAACTTTTATAGCATTTAGGAGCATGGCATTACTGGTCTAATGTAAATCATCGATGCAATAATATTTCACTACTAGCAAAGTGTTTTGTTTGAATTCACCACACAGAAGTTGCCAAGGAACATTTTTAATTTATCTGGTAAGCAATTGACAGAGATGCAGAAATGAAGGCACTTCTAATTAAACAAGACCTACTGCTATATGACTTCCTCAAGAGTATGGTGACTGTGTTTAGATTTGCTGACACAGTTCTGGGAGCACTGATCCCAGCAACTCCAGGCAAGAGCACTGACGAAGATGTTTAGATGTAGGCTGCCCTTTTAGACTCATCAAGCCTCTTTTAGCTCCCGAAACACAATAGAAATGAAGTATGCTCTCTAGAAAAACAAGCTGCTCTACCTTTTTGTTTTTCAGTGACTGACTAACTGGTAGCATCAGGACTTGCAGGCTGTAGCTGGCCCACGTGAAGAACTTCAGTCAAGCAGGATATGTCTGTTTTCAAATGCTGAGGCATGGACACACTGCAGACACCTGCAGGGAAGGTGTGAGAGGGGAGGGTTAGGAAAGGGGAGAGAGGAGTTTTGAAAATCTACAAGCAGATGCCTTAGGTGGAATTGAAAAGGTAGTAAAGTGCCTAAGATATTTTTCAGATCTAAATCTCAAAGTCATTAAAATAATGGAGAAAACCATTTAAATTATTATTTTTCTTCATAAGAAGGGAAAACTCAACAGATAATCTTTGCCCAGAAGTATTGCCCAGCTAAATTACATGGAAAATTAGTGTAGCTAATTTTTTTTATTCTTCTTACAAACTAATAAACAGTGCACACTCAAGCACTCTGTCAAATGAAATTCACCGAATGATTTAGCTAGAACAACTGTAGATTTGCAAGCATTGTATGTCCCTGATAAACATCACGAATGAGATTTGCCTTGAATTCTTATTAAGTATCATACTATAGCTGGTTAAGAGTATATTTTGACTCTGTTAGGTTCTTTCACCTACATGTTCATTAAATAATGATTATCTTCCTCTCTATACCAACTGTCATTTCGTTTGCACGTTACTTGACTACTTGGAGACTAATATTACAACTGCATTTGAAGTAGTGCCTAAGCGTAAACTTATGAAACTGTTCATCTCTGAGCTGATTCAATCATTTCTAATTTTTCCAGTTCATGCTATGTCTTTCTCACTGCCTTGCTCTCACAGAAAAGCAATCACTGTGTCAGGTTTTGTCCTCTGTTTAATATCCGGTGTGAAATATATTTTGAAAGGGAACTCTTCTATTGAACTCAATTCTTCAGAGCAATATTCACATTTTGCCACAAACAGTTCCAATCAGTTATTCAGTCCTTTGATCAGTGGGTCAGCTCTCTATAAGCTCGTTTTATCAGCCTAAAATATCCTCGTACACATTCTGAGAATGGCTGTTAGTTTACTGGTACCTTTTTTCCTTCTCCAGTATAGGCTTCCTCAAGGAGAGCATGTATGTGTTGCACCACAGCTGGCAACACACTTGGTAACAACCTGCATAACTTAGGTCATTATTCAAAGGCTTCTGATCACAAACAACATACTAGCTCTTCAGTTCATGGAAATACAATTCTGGATTTTCTTTACAGAAAATTCAGATAATTGATCTGCCCAAAAGGAAACAGAGCACCTGGCACATTAGCATGTTTTCAGCTATTTGTTTACACAGTGAGAACAGATTTGGCTTGGTCCTTTGCAACTAGCCAATCCTGTGAAAATAATTTTTTATTTGCTGAAGTTTATGGAAGATGATGGTTCTTCATATAAATCTCCTTATTGATATATGTGGTCAATTATTTCTCTGGATGAATAAAAGCATTTGTTTCTTTTGTTATTCACTGCGGTTATTATGCTCTATGTTCCTATTTTTAAAAAAATATTAATGAAGTTGGAAACAGAAACAATTGTTTTTGACTTAAATAGCAAATCAGAAAGTACAAATAATAATTAGTGAATAATGGCTAGTAAAAGTAAGCAGTAGGTGAACAATCAAAGGCTGAAATATATTTACATAAACAGTTGAACAATTACCAATGACAAATACTATACCAAAATTAACAATCATGCAGTTCTTATCATTCATAAAAACACTAAATTAATCAAAAATATACTCACAAGAAATTATTCAGCTATTAAAGTTTTTATTGAAAAATACTTGTACATTGAAATATGTGCATATTCACACATTGTTGGATTTTAAATTGACCTTAACCACACTGGAAAAACAAAAAACAAACAAACAAACAAAAAACCAAAGAACCAGTACAGTGTCACTTCAGACAATCTAGTGAAACTGCTGCTCAATGCGCAGCATAAGCAACAAATAAAGTACACAAATGAAAATGTTAGGATGTATAAACAGTGATTAGGAAATGAACACTGAAAAGTTCATAGCATCATTATATAAATTGCTCTTGAGACCTCACCTGAGAATTTACATTGAGTTTCCTTGTTGTACCTCAGAAAAGATATAGCTGGCACTGAAGCATTGAGAGGAGGTTGACAAAATACTGTGCATAATATATGTGTCCCATCCAACCTTAAGGATTCTATGACTCTGTGTTGGAAACAAGATAATTTCCATAGAAGGAGAGACAGAAGAGGTCATTATAGGTGAAGATATGACTGAAAGAGAGCATTCTAGTAACATAAGAGACCCCAGTCAACCTGTAGGGAATGTAAATCAGATATCCAGTTTACTCTTCTCACAATTCAAGGAGGAGGAGGAGGAGTTCAATAAAACAAGTTGAAGCTGATCAATGGAAATATTTTTATGCAGTTTATTACTGATATATGGAACTCACTTCCCCAAAATAGCCATCAGAATAAGCTTAGCAGAGTTTGTAAAAGGCAATTGACCATTATATTGATATACAAGCTAGATAAATATAGGAGGTACATAATCCCCATCATTCAGCACAGCTGGGAAGAAATAGTAAGATTTCCCAAATGGGCAAGTTATTCAAACCTTGGTGACTGTTACTCTGCCATCTACTCCTGCTATGACTTGTATGACTAACATTCTAAAAAAAAAAAAAAAAGTTTAAAAAAAAAAAGTCAAATACGTTCAAGAAGGAGAGAGTGGGCTCAAAAACAATTTGTTTTGAGCAGATCTCTAGTTAAACTGATGGCAAAGAACACATCTTCACACAGGACCTGGCAAACCACATTTCTTTTAGCAAAAAATGTTATTTCTGCCACAAAAGAGGGATTATGTTACTTGAATACATCAAACATAAGCAGGTCTAGCCTCTTTTGCACATTTACAGAACAAAGGAGTAGGAGAGGACTAGTCTGTCTCTGGTAACAGTCTTTTTTCTAAAGGCCAAAATACTATTAACATAAACAATACATAAATATTTTCATACCAAATACTAAGTCACCCCCTTAGTGATGGATGTTAATTAGTTGCCTTTCAGCACTGGAGTTCCTGAATCAATAGCTCACAGGTGTTTTTTCAAATATAATCTGGTATTTGAATATCGGATTGATTACCATTGTATTAAACTGATTGCTGCAGTGTTTAATGGAAGAAGGCATCCTGACCTTGCTGGGAAATGTACCCCAGGATCTCATTCCAGTATTTGGAGTCGGTTTCTATCTGAGAGAAAGATTTGACTCTTACAGGGTGAGTTTAAACAGCATTTCAATCTCGTGAACGGTTAGCTAGCTAATAGGAAAGTACAATTTCACTCTAGGTAAAGAATTTTTCAGTTCTTTCTGAACACTACATTTGCAAAAATCTACCGCAAATAAAATATTTCATTAAAATAAAATTCTAGACAGACTAATAACTTCTACGTGTTTCTCTAGGATCTCAAAGGTTCCCAGTTACCTGAGGGAGACAACTGTAAGAGGAAGGAGTACAATTTCAAGTATGGTTTTCCCATACAGTCCAATTAACTACTATCTTTAATAGATAATCCCAAACTTCATACGTTTTACCTGAAATGGCAGAGACTGGATGTTTTACAGAGACAGACAGTTTTCCAACACCTTTCATTTACATATTATTTTAAAATAGCTGGTACTTTTTATATTACCACTATGACAGCTTTTCCTCCATATCCATTACTTTGACAGAAACAAAATTTTGATTCCACTCTGAAAGACAATCACTTTCTTTTCCTCTTTTTTTTTTCCTTGCTGTTACTTGCTTTCATCCCAGAATTTTCTCTAGCATGTGAATATCTGTTGTCAATTGAACAACCTCCTGATAAAGATTTAGCTGTAATTCACAATGTCTACCAAGTTAATTACCAGATTATTATCTAACCTGTTTCATACGTAATGTGAAACTAATATACATATATTCTGCTTTAATTTTATACACATATGATATTCAGAAAACTAACAAGCAGCTACAAGGAAGCCCCAAATCTCTAAGCTTCTGGACTGATACTTTCTCTTAATTTTCAGGGATCAGGTAGCATTTTTGCAAATACATGTAGGCAAACAGACATCTATGACAACTCTTTAGAGCTTGGCCAACAGATTGCTGCTGCCTAGATCGTCACCTGGCTGAAGGAGTTACTGCTTAAAGACTGAGAGGTGACACAGGCCAAACTTTTGATATATATATCCTAGAGGACACTTGCAGAATTTCTTTTTAACTCAGTGACTGCTCCAGAGGGAATTGAGTTCACTTTGTCTAACTTTTCCTTAGAAGGTTAAATTTTCATATTCAAACAGCAGTATTACTGCTGCTTTTTTTTTTTTTAAGGCAGTTTTTTTTTTTTTTCCTGAGTGCAGTCAGCATTTATGGTCATCTCAAAATACCTGAAAACCGTGGAGCTGAAATGCTGCCTAAGCAGAACACCTCCCCCCTAGGAGGCTGCATCAGTCTCACAGATTCCCCTCTGAAATGTGCAGTGCATTTTTTTCTGCAATGCTGTCATTCTCCCTCCTCCAAAACAATTTTCTTTGCCTGGTTTCTGCAAAGATCCATCCAAGGACACAGTGTGTTAATAATTTCTAATGGATGTTTCTTGCCTATTTTCAAAACTGAGGACTCCTTCTGTAGACTGTGGGTCTGCTATAGAGAGCCATTTGGCCCTAGTCTGGATATTCACGCACAAATACCTGCATAGGCTTTGTGTCCCAACTCAAGAGAATACTTTAATCCTTTCATTCCTTGTTAAGACCATATGGAAAGATGGAGGAATGAGGTATTCAGGAGGAAGACAGAAATATTACAATATACACTCATTTTCACCACAGTTCCTCTACCACATTTATACACTAAATGCAAAAGGTTGTAGTAATTTCAACTTTTTTCCTGTGATAGACTGAAATTACTTGATTGACATCATCCTATACATCTATAAAAGGACTACTATAGAGGTGTTTATATCTACTTCCCTTTGTCTCTTTTTAAATTAAGTATAAAATGACAGATACAAAGACATACACTAAGGATACAAAAGACATAAAACCCCACTATTTCAATTCAAAATTAACTGCTTCAGGCTGAATTCAGGACTCTCGCTGGCATTTTTACCAGCAAAATCATTTTTCTTTTTAGGGCTTTACTTAAGTAACAACTTTGAAGTTAATTCAAAACAATTCTTCATCTCTCCTCATTTTTCAGAATTGTCAGTAAACTGAAAAATCGATGATTTACACAGTTCTCCTTCTTGACCCAGGAGTTCTGTGATTCATCATGCTTCTTAAGTTTCATTAGCTCTTGTCTAAATTCTTTCTCTCTCTCTTTTGGAGGTAGATAGCTTATTCTCTGCCTCATTTTTCTTAGGAAGAATATGTATTGTTCATTTATAACATAACCAATGGTTGTATTAAATAACCTTGCTGCATATGCCTTGAGCAATTCTTCTGACAGCTAAACAAAGAGAAAAAATGACCGTGAATGGCCAAAAGACTTATGGTTTCTTCATACTCATTTGAAATAATTTCCATGACAGTTGTTGCTATGATTAAAGGTTCCAGTTGTAGTAAAACCTGTAAATTTTGAACATATCATTAACTCATGTCTTACAAAAATAACAAAAGTTTACTCGGCTATATGCCTTCAGTATGTCTAACATCTATTTAATTCTCTTTGCAGTCCCTGAGAACTTTTATATTTCAAATATTGTTCTGGTCTGAGATCTCCTTCTACTATTGACTGATTGTCAATAATAGACATTTAATATTTTGAGAACTTTATTATTAGTAGTATGAACTGCTCCAGGATAAGGGGCTGGAAATTCTATGCATATTCCTTTGGCGTTTCCTCTGTAACCTATCAAACTGAGGGGTTTAAGCAAAGGAAGACATAGACTCCTGCATATGTTACATTGTGTTTTCTTGCTGCCCAAAACAGCAAGCATCTGAAGCCTGATGAGAAATATCATTCACATTAATATGTTAATTGCTCTCTGCTGCTGTTCTTTCTGAAGACTGGTGGTTTTCATGAGCATGTCATCAGCATCAGCTGTTCTGGAAAATTTAATGAGGTTCACTGGGGATGAGAGGAGAAAAGGAAGAAGCTGGAGGGATTATAGTAATCAGATGTTAGTCTTTCTTTCAGTCCTGTGCATATTCTCATCAGTATATAGAAGCAGATCTCCAAATGCACTCAGGTTTTGCAAGTGGCTTATTTGAAAGAAGAGGACAAAAGAGGAAACAGGCAGCCTCCTGGTCTTTCATTTTGAAAGCTCTAGGAGAGGAAAGTTAAGATTCTGTATAGTATGTTCATAGGGACATGGCCCTGGAGGAAAGTATGTGTGTTATCAAATTCTTTCCCTCATAATTATATACTGAATTCGACAGATTTCATAGAGCACCAGATCCATGTGCTCAGGTCCTAACACTATCAGCCACTGAGCCAGTGACTGATTCTCAGGATGTTGTAACAAACCTAAGTTTTTAGTGGCACCTCACAAGTCAAAACTGTAATGAAAAGAGAAGAGCTCAAGGACACAGTCAAAGTCTGAGACTTCTGCCCCAGCAAAGGTCTGTTAAAATCCCAGGTCTTCTATACAACTGGATTGTGAACTACATTTCAAAATAAAACAGCCAATACTGCACTCCTCAGCTGTGTTTCACAAGCTAATCTGGTAAAAAAAAATCACTCCTGACACCAAATCACCAAAGAAGGCTGGAAGGTCATAGATCTCTAAGGATATGTTTCATTTTGCCAGTTTCATAATCTTATATTGCACATTCCCACTCACCAGTACCAGAAAAGCAACCAGAAATAGAAGTGTCAAATGTTTTCCAGTCATGGTGCCCTGCGAACCTACATTATCCTTGTAGCACACCAAATACACTTCCATCATTAAAATCTTGAAGCCTTGTTCCTGTGAGGTCATATCGTTGCTAAATGACTTGTAAAATCAGTAATAAGGTTTAAAAACTGCTTCTTTGGATAGGAGGTTTTGTACTACAAGTTTTTCACATTAAATTTGATTTCAGAAAGATGTTTAAAAATTTTTGGTTTTGGTTCTGGTTCTTATCTGGTTCTTATCTGACTCCAGACTCTTGTTATCCCATTTAGTTTTACTAGACAAAGCTTCCTTGCGTCCTCTCTTGCCTTAAAAATGCAGCTTTATCTTTACCTGTTCACACACAGACACACAAAGGAGTCTTGTAAACCCTTGATCCACATGTGGGCTTAAATGATTCATTGTGTATCTGAGTAGACAATGGACCAGGAATTACTCTGACCCCTTTTTTTTAGGCATGTCTTAAGCTCATTCAATTATTTTGCCAAATGTGCAATAACAATACCAACTAATTTATCCATAGCCATGATATACATTTCAGGAATGGGCTTCATGAACCGGACTGTGAAACTCCTCCTGCAGCTTCCTGGTGTTTTGAACAAGTGAGATCTACAATCTCATCTGGTCTCTTAAGCTAAGCCTCATATGGGGAATACTCAAACAGGGCTTCCCGAGGGGTCCTTGGCATCCATTCAGGTACTGCAGGAAGCTTGTGTGGTGACAAAGGCAATGGCAGTCTTGTCCTTCTAAACCAGGTGTTAGGAGGAGTCAGTGGGTAAGCATTCTTTCACAGGAGACAAAATACGAATTGGAGGAGGTCATGAAAAATAGGGCAAAGGCAACAATTTTGTTGCAGCAACTTGGACAGTTCCAAAGCATCACAGAGCCATGTAGAATATTTATGGTACAAGTGAAAGCAGTCAGCATTTACCCCTTATCAGTGGGATGTCTTGGATGTCTTGAGTGAATAGATGCCTCATGTCAAATTTCTTCCAACAAAGAAAACGCTGTAAAACTTGTGCACAATTTGCTGTTGCTCCAGTTGATAACATCAGAAAAGCTCAATGCATTACTAGGTTCAGCGCTCAGTTCACTGAGATTGCTCACATGGATGAAGGCACTTGCAATTGCTCCTGTTTCCTTGCCTGACTGAATGCTTTCCATATGTTCTGGAACACAGAAAGGGGAAGAGAGAAATAGAAAGGGGATTAGAATAGCTTTTGGATTAGCAGTATTATAAATTTCCATTTTTTTCTTATGATTCAACTGAAAACCAAGATTCAGTTGTGATTATACATTATTATACAGCTTGGGAATAGATGATGCTTTCACATATTTTATATTAAAATAATTAGTCACTTGCTTTATATATCATTTAATAACTGGAAGGCATATTTGTAAATTTGTAAATTTGTAAATATGCATTCTGTGCAAAGCCTCCTGCCTTATTTTGAAGGCAGGGTCTTTCCTGTCCTGGGTGGTCTTCTAATTTAGAGCTAAAGAGAAAATCACATTTTTCCATAACAGAAAGATGGATTTGATCCTCCTGTCCTTGGACACTATGAACTTGTATGGGCTCTCATCAGAGCACATCTCATAGACTAAGTTAGCTGTGTAATGTATGGTGTGTCCTGTGTAGTCATTTACACTCTGGAAAGGCTAATGTAGTGAGGGTAGTGTATTTTGACCATTATGAATTTGTGATATTTTACACATCTTACAAATATAAGTGTCTGCATGGATGGCAGGGAGAGAGATCACTAGAAAGCAGGCATTGCAAACAGGGCAGGACCTACGTGCCAGGCTCTGAAGTACGCAGCTTTGCAGTGAAGGAAAAGATGGAGCAGCAGTGGCTTTGATTCATAGGAACCCCACTGTATACCACAAAGCAGGACACTTGCTAGTGAATGTACACCTCTTCTGGCAAGGCAAAGTGTATCTCCAAAGGAATGAGGAAGGGATAGAGCAAGACAAAAGAATACAGATCCTGCATCAGCAAGCTCACTTCCTTAATATTGACCATATCTCATCCAGAAATTTGCCACCTAGGACTGTAAGACTTCTCCAGGCAGTTGTAGCTAGGAACTCTCAAAAAGGAAGGGAAATCTTTCTCAGAGCTGGAGGCTATGACTTTCAAAGCATCTGAAGTTACTAATGGTAATACTTCATCTGGACAAATTAATGTTTCTAAGATGCCACTTTCTGCTGCAAGTGAGTATGAGGCTGCTGCTGAGGGCAGAAAAAAACGATAGGAAAACATGTAGAGAAGGAAAAGTGCCCCTGTTCTAATGTAGGAAGTGCTTAGAGAACTGAACCATAAAAAAGAGTCTTTTATACAGGAGCAGCTATCCCAAACCTCCTTCAGTGTTCTCTTTTCTGCAGACACAGATTTTTCTTATCTGCCTACTGATTTATGTTCTCACTTCCACCTGGATGCCACAGATCATTCACTTCAGAGGAATTTAAATTACAGAACATTCTTTGTCTCTGAGGCAATGTTCAGGGTCTATTCAAGAACAGTTACAAATGCTACTGAGGTATAACTGAATCATCTCTTCCATATATACATATGCTTCATTATCTGCTTCTTCAACTATACTTATCTTCTGTTGCAGCTGCTCTTTGGATTGAAGGTGGCAGAATATACTGCATGCCTATGTGAGGCTTGCCATTTCCAGATCCCATCCTACCTCAGTGTGCATGCTGCTTAATGCTAACCTTGTATATAAACTTATTTTACCTATAGAGATGTTCTCACTTGCTGATCTGGCAGATAGGTGTTAAAGTAAAATCATCTCATTGAAGTTTTATGGACCACTTACCAGTAACCATTCTATGCCTGAGCTTAGTGTGAAGGGCTCTTGGCCTAACACTGAAGGAGCTGAGATTGTTGGAAAATCACCTCATCTACACAGCCTATTTCAATAAAAAGAGAAGCACAAATCAAAGGGCAGCTTTGCAAATCCTTTCTCTGTTAGACTTGTGATTCATGCAATTTATGTCACAGAGGGTATGCAGAGAAAAGTTGGAAGATGTGGGGTCATGATCATCATCTTGAACCTCAGTGAAGGCAAGGTACCCTATACCTACAAAATCCTACAGCTCAGCATAGACGTGGTTAGTTCCTGCTAGGAGGCTTGACATGAGAATTGCATGTGGCATTTAGAGCAGCACTGATCACAGCCCTCTGATTCCTGCTTTCTGGAGGCATCAGTAACTTGAACGAGAAGATGTAGTCCAAAGCCTCCGGTCCCAGCTAGACAGTGAGTGATGATGCTCCTGAGTCCTGTTATTGGGACCTGTGACATAAAAACAGCCAGTTACCCCTCATCATTACTTCTGTTACCAGTTTGAAGTATTGTGCCTGTAATCCCATTTAACTAATAAGGTATGACAGGCCAAACATTGCCAACCAATTATGGACACCTTGCGCAAGTAGCAGGGCACAAGGCTGAAATCCAAATGGCTCTAACCACTGAGAAATCACCCTGAGATTTATGCCTAAAGTATCTTCCTGTTAGAAGAAGATGGAGACTGCATAAAAAATAAGGAAACCAATCAAATGTGAACACTTACTGCTCATTAAAATGGGCACTATAATGGGGTTCACCGCAGCTGTTGCTGACAGCTCATCAGAAAGCTCCATTTGTGTTTAGATTTCTACAGCTGCTTCCCAAAATGCAGAAAACAGTGTGAGTGTATGAGGAGAGATTCCCGCAGACTGATGCTCAACTTTGCCATAGTATTTGCCTACCCCATCCAGTGGCTGCAGCACTTATGCCCACTTAGAGCTGTGGAAATGAATTCTGATCTTGTGGTCACTCCCCATCCCTGTCATGATGCATTACCCATCATTTAACCTAATGTTTGTTAGAAAATAAGGGGTGATTTTATGCCTCACATACGAAGGGCAACATTTTGGAAATGTTCCTGTGGTTTTCTTAAAAGAGCTTTTGGCACATAGTGTTCACTGAAATATGAAGTGATTGTAAAAGCAAGATTGCAGCTGTACAGGAGTTCCAGCTCAGCTCTAATAATTTGCAGCTACTCAGCAGAGCAGTTGTTTGCAGCATATGAGCTTTTCACCATCTGAAATGTGAGTAAACAGCAATGACTCTGAAACCAAGGATATTGGGAGCAATTCATGGGAAAACAGAAAAAAAGAACATGTTCATTATTACATCAGGCTACTCACAGAATTATTATCAGGACATAGAATCCAAATAACATTTTCACTTTTCTTGGAATATTTGTGCAAATCTTCTTTTCACAGAACTACAGAATCATGGAATGGCTAAAGTTGGAAGGGACCTCTAGAGACCATCTAGTCCAGCCCCCCTGCTCACCTACAGCACGTGGCACAGGGTGGCATCCAGGTGGGTTTGGAAGTTCTCCAGAGAAAGAGATGCCACAACCTCTCCAGGCAGCCTGCTCCAGTGCTCTGTCACTCTAACAGTAAGGAAGTTCTTCCTCATATGCAGGTGAAATATTCTGTGTTTCAATTTGTACCCATTACCCCTTGTCCTATCACTGACCACCACCGAGAACAGTTCTACACACCCAACAGTCTGAGAAGGCCATTTCACTCATGGAGATACAATCAATAAGCACAGATTAATGCAGTCCCAAGAGATATCTACACATGAAGAAAAATATATTTGTGTCACAAGTTCTTTCCTGAAAAGGCAAAATATAATTCTGGATACTTAGCAGGAGAAATTTTAAACAGTGCTGATACTGTCAAGTCCTTCTGAAAAAGTGTAAGCCATTTTTAAGGTGAATTCAGGCTATCTGCCTCAGAAATAGAGACATCTGATATCATGCCTCACTCTGTCAGCATTAAGTCCCTGAATATACTGATTGCACATTTTGTTTGGCAGTAAAATCAGTGTGAGGAAAGAAAACTACTAAGAAGGGAGTTGAATAAAATCACTTGTTATACATTATGCCAACAAACATTGACACAATCATCAGAAAGATGAATGAGAAACTATCTTCAAACTGCAGGATTCCTTTACCAAGGTTATCTGGTATTCATATGACTGGATAGAGCAACACTGGAAAATTTTCTCTCCATAACAGGACCTTTCCATTTTAGCTGGCTTAAAGCTTGAAGGCCAACCAAAATTAATGAAAATTTAGGGAGGGAATATTTTCTGGCATCAAAATGTGTTGATGAATTTTTCCTGGAAGATGATGAGACTCTTTACACCAAGGAGACCAAAACCATCCCTTTTTAATAGCCTGGCTTTCCAGTCCTATGGCTCCTGCAGGCAGAATGTGCCAGCCTTTGCAGTCCTGACGATTGTCTTTGTGAAGTTATACTCTCTCTGAATTGCAGTTAATCCTTACTCCCCCAGATGGAAGTAAACAATTCACCAGCACAAAAAGAAATATGGATAGTTTTTGCAGAGATTTTCTGAGAAAACTCTTCCCTAGACTTAAAAGGAAAAAGTGAAGAAGCTATATCTTATCAGCTTATTGTAAACCCATTAACTTCCTTGCTACAATCTTTTTTTTATTTATTTTTTTTAAACAACTGCTCCATAGGAAGTCGCTGGTGACCCGTTTGGAATCTGAAAAATAAAATTTCCCTATCTTACCAGCCTCTTGGCACAAGCTCATGCCAATGAAATTAGTCAATAGGGCAAACAGCTCATCTAATCCCTTTTGTAACTCTCCCATCCTGTTAGACAAATCTTTCATCTCTTTACATATGTTTGGAGAGCCTTGACTAGGCAACACTGACATTAGGCTAGACAGCCTTGTTCTCTCTCAGGATGTTTACTTAGACCTAAGGTACCATGCTACATGCACATACCCCTTGCACCCGCTGCTTCCAATGCCAGTTCCCGACTGCCTCCAGGCTTGTTCTGTGACAGAAGCTGACCTGCAGCTAAGGTGCTTCTTTTTAAACAAATGGCACATAAATAAATGAATAAAGGAAACTGTACACTTAATCTTGACCCAGTCCCTTTTGTAAATTTTCATTTAAAGTACGGCATAAGAAAAAAAGGTGAAACAATACAGTAAAAATGGAATTTATAGATATATTCTTGCATATGTGGAGCAACGATTGTTTTCTCATAAAAAGTAATGATATTTCATCTTTTCATTGTCTCCTGTAGGGATTTTGTAAAATTCACAATAGAAATTATAGAAAATGGGGTAAATTTGCCTTTTTCAAGGTAAATATTTTGCTGCTGTTATCATCATCTACTTCTCCCATTGTAACTATTCTTTCACTATCCCAGTAAAATGAGTGAAAAGTAAAATGAGTTGTCTATAATTAGAGGCAGACAACATTTTTCAGGAAAATATGTGTTGTTTTTCAGTTTGTTTAATTGAGCTTGTAATTTTGTAACTGAAAAAGATAAAGTGAAATAAGAATTCATATGTGTAAAGAGCATCTATATATCAGCATATAACAAAGCAGCAGAAAATATGAATTACCCTATATAAATATTTTAGTTGACTGTTTTGTGTATATAAAATTTTAGAAATGAGCAAATCAGTGTCAAGGCTAAAACTTGATACTTGTAAGCTTTCCAAGCATTCCAAATTATAAACCAAGAAGAAATAGGATCCAAATATTGTAAAATGTGACACACGGTTCACTGCTTTCTATGGAAATTCAAAAATTCCAAACAAAATATTTTCCTGATTCTGACTTTCTAGTATATAAATATTTTATATTTTTTTCTATCTACATCATTAATGCAGTGACAATAATTCATTTTTAAAGATTCAGTAATTTCTATAGACAGAAAACAGGAGAAACATTTTACTGTCATTTAGGAGAGATCTGAAGCTCTTCAGAAGAGCTCAATTTTGAGGTAGGAGGCTTTAAAGTGAATAGAAAATCATTTGTGAAAGAATAACATCAGCATTAATCTACCTGGGGTCCTAATTGAAAGTTAAAAATTATACTACTTAGAGCTGAGAGGGGAACTGGCTTGCAATCCCCTTCAGTAACAGCCTGGATTGAACACCAACTCCGGAGTCCAATCTATCCCCCAAATACTGGCTGCAGCCACAATAACCCTGTGGCTATAACGTGCTCCTCTTTGCTCCAGCTCCTGTGCTCTCATCTCTGTGATAATTGTGCTGATGACAGAGTTCACCACCATTTGTAAAAGGTGATTTCTTTAGTGTTCAACATTCACTTCCTATGTCTTTGCTGGTAGTTAGTTCATGAACCTCCAATGTTCATGCCATATCTAATCGAGTCTCTTCCACTTTCTCCAGTTTAGGTAGTCTAGACCTTGACAATGTTTGTGAGCAAACTTTCTTCAAATACATTTTTGCTATAATGATCACAGAAACACATTCCCTAGATTTTCGTGCCTGGTGTCCTGCTGCCCACAGTGTGGTGTCCACAGTAGAAACACGTGAGATGTGAGCTAGCACTTTCTTCAGAGAGGCATCAGAGGGATTTCTGCTGCTTTCTCCAACATGCCCTTCACCTTTCTGCTGTCTTTCTCTCTACACACAACCATAACCTGTACAGCAAATTTAGAGAATTTTAGCAGAGACGCATCATCTGGCTAATAGAAGAGGTTAAAACAAGAGAAAAGGTGCGTAGGGACAGAGGACAGTGAGGTGTGTAGCAAGGCGAGAAAAGATCCAGAATCTGTTGACTGAATTGCTTCCTTTTTTTGTGATTCTTGCCTCTTCTTTCCAGGCAAATACCCTTTGCCTAAGGGTATGGATTTTTAAAAACTTCATCTGCAATGTTTGTTTTGCTTGCATTATACAGTAAATCATCCTACTGCTTTACTGAATTTCAGTCCTTCTGCTCAATAGCTCACAGGTTGTATTTGTGTACCTAGTTTTACTAGCATCTCTATGATGTATCTCAGTACCTATCAAGCAGCTCAGAACTTGATAGAAAGAATGTTAACTGATTTGATCTGCAAGCACTGAAAAAACTCTGCGTTTCGCAAATTATTATGTAATATCAGAAGCCAGTTATGATATTATTCTGAATCTCTTTCTGTTTTTCATAGACACATGGACTTTTTTTTTTCATTTATACGTTATTGTGGGGCTGCTTTTCTGATTAAAATGCTCCCATTCTGGGGAAGTTTTGCACCAAAATGATTGGTGTTTCAGATGATTAAACCAGCACAGATTTTCATACAGATTTTTTTATATTTGCATATTTTAGTTTAACCCTCTCCTACACCTTTAATACAAAAGTAAGTCACACTGAAATATGGAAATTCAGAATGTTCTTTCTATATAGGAAAAGGAAAAAAAAGGAAAAGAAGAGATCTTCTCCAGGGCCACTAAGCATCGGATGACTCAAGATTCACCTGACTGTTACATGAGGCCATCTTCTGTGCATTTCAAAGCCCAAACACTGAAGAATCGGATGTGTGCTGTTCTTCTTTGCATCTGCTGCCCAATGTATGTAAAAAATCTGAAATTTAGGCAAACAAAAATAACCAACTTTCTACCTTCCATTCTCTTTCTGCACTCAGCAGCCTATCTCCAGTAGAAACAGCAAAGTATTTTCAGGTTTGTCCTATCGCATCTTTTCTGTGGTAGCTGCAAACAGAAATGAAAGGAAGATGGAGCATTTGAAGCTTCTTTCTGTATGTCTTAGTGAAATACTACAAAAATAAGATGACATTTAGATCCAGAGTTTAGAACGCTAATTTGGATGTCTATCATTGCAGCATGGATCAAAATCCATGAAAAGTATATGGTTGCTTTCAAATAAGTTTGACTTCTCCGTGTAAAGAGTCAGCTGTGCAGCTCCAACCCAAAGATGGTGTTGCAGGCTCATTTGCTCAGAGTGGCCCAAGTCCTTACTTTCAGAGAAACCTCTCTCAAGAGCTGACTGTATTAATACAACACAGTACTTGAACTTGGTCTTGTCTTCATCCTATGCAGATGGGCCTGGAGATGACACTGTTATTTTTTGGTGACTCTGGAAAATCAAAGCACCTGAAATAAATCTAGGGTGAAGTAGCAGCCTACCAAAATAGAGCTCATAGCATGACATCAAGGATATGTGCTACATAAGTGTGGATATGGCAAAAGGTTATATAATTTTTTGAGAGTGCAAAGTCTACAGGGGGATAGTATTAGAGGACTATATTGAATTGATAGAATTATTTTGTGCAGACTTATTTCCACTGCACTTTTGGAGTAGGCTCAGGGGGAAATCATCTCCTGGATTTCACTGTAGAGGAAATTTGCTGGCTCACTCCAAAAAAAACTCTCAGAGAAGACAAATACATAGATAGTATTTGTAGTATTTAGTATATTTTAGCTCAGTAAATCTGGACTTTGTGATTTTGATTTTATACACATTAATCATACATATCTACAGCCAATAAAGCAGTTCAGCAGAAGCTGAAACTATGTTGCATTAACAGAACAAGAATCTAAGAAGGCTTTAGTTCCCATAGTTTGCTATAAAAAGTATTGCTTCCCAGTGATGCTTTCAAAAACATGTTGCACAAAACAGTCATCCAGCAAATAATTTGCTAATGACCAATCTAAGATGCAGTGTAGTATGTTAGGAATGATAATGCAATGTACTTAGATTAATTAAATAAATAGTAAAGAAAAATTAGAAGGAATAACATGTTCCGTGGCAATACAGTTGTGCTTGATGAGAAATGTTGATTACTGGGGTGTTTCACATTCGTTATGCACTAATGCACTGAGCACACATAAAAAAAAGTGACAGTTCTGAAGTAATTACATGGAAATTGTCAGCACATTCATCTGTGTTTTTGATTATTTCACTGCATTGGTATTTCTATAAATTATAGCATGTCACCTTAGATGCACACAAAAGTTAAATCATTTATCCTTCAGCAAGAGTTAAAAGGACCCTTTAAAAGAATTTAGACAGAGGCTCTAATACAAATTTGTGCTTCAGTGAACGGCTATAACTAGATTTGTTGCTGATATTATTTTAAGTAAATTGAAGCTAGATTTAATTATTCTCTAGACTCATAAAAATTGCTATAACCGCAAACTTTTTCAGTATCCACATTTCTAAGATGTAGGAACTCAAAATTAGACTGAAAGAATCTCTGCTATTTTACATAGATCATCAGATAATCAACTGGTCCTTTTAACTTTCATTCATGAAATTAAGTTCTCTGAAACTGAAACAGGTGAAAGAAAGATTCATTAGATCCGTTAGGTAACTGAGTCATCACTACTTGATCTATCTAGTCACCACCAACAATCTAGAGAACAGTTTTTATTCAGAGTATTATAAGCTAGGAAGAGACTCATTTGAATTGCTTTCCTGTTGGAAAAATGTTTCTATATGATTTAAAAATTATGAATATCCTTAGAGCTGAAACAATCTATTCAAATAATAATAAAGTGGTATGTCAATGAATTTTAGAGAAGGAACTCAAAGTTCCATCAAAGAGAATTTTTGTTTCACTGACTAAAGAAAGAAAAAATGGGAAGGAGAAAGGGAGGGGGAATCACAGAATGACAGAATGTTTA
Source organism: Tinamus guttatus (assembly GCF_000705375.1). The sequence continues at coordinate 204,726 of NW_010578068.1, forward strand.
AGTTTGGAAGGGACCTCTGGAGATCATCTAGTCCAACCCCCCTGCTCAAGCAGGGACACCTAGAGCACGTGGCACAGGGTCACATCCAGGCAGGTTTTGAAGATCTCCAGAAAAGGAGACTCCACAGCCTCTCTGGGCAGCCTGTTCCAGGGCTCTGTCACCCCCACAGTAAAGAAGTTTTTCCTCATATGGAGGTGGAACTTCCTGTGTTTCAGTTTGCATCCATTACCCGTTATCTTGTCACTGGCCACAACTGAGAAGAGTTTGGCCACGTTCTCCCTACATTCACCCCTCAGGTACTCGCACATGTTGATCACATCTGGATCATATATTTAGGTACTTAACATATTTCAACTGAACAATAGATTAGCCTAGAGTTTTAAGTCTTTGATTTTGCTAGTTTTTGATTTACTAGTTTTTAAGTTTTTGATATCTATGATTCATTATTTTTAAAAGAAGTTCCTCAGTGACAAGCAAGTTGACAAATCTGGAGACATAATCTATCATCTCACATGTTGTGTGAGTTTAACTTTGAGGAACTCAGTTTAGGGAAGGTGTTCCCACCAAATTCTCCTTAAAAATTCAAATCTAGATGCCATTAATGAATAAGATAGCATGATCCAGTGCAGGGAAGGAAGGTAATTATTTTTGAAAGAATGAGAAAAGGCTCCAATTTATACTTTGCTATTTATGAAATACTTTTAACAAGTTCTTTCCCTGATGGCCACCATGCTTTGTATGTCATTCTCAGTGATCTGGAGGGGTACATTTCTGTAACAATATCAATTATTTCTAAAGGTCTTTTTTTTTTTTCTATTGAGTGAATTTGATAGTCAGTTTTGAGAATAGTTTAACTCTCCATTAACTCTTGCTAATTTACAAGAGAACTCCTGTAGGAAACAAACAAACAAACAAGCACATAATTTGATGCAACATCAACTTGGAATGCCAAACAAAGCCATTATAAACAGAACAACGATTTGGAATAGCAAACACAGGTGATCTAGGAGAAGGGGTAATCGAGAAAAGCCAGAGACTTGTCATTCCCTGAGGGAGCTAATGTTGTTTCCTTCATTTGAAAATCTTCCTGATGATTCTAGAAGTATATTGTAAAAAAAAAAAATCACACACAAATTTAAAGCGGAAGTTCATTTTAAGAATTTCATTGTGTAGTGAATAAGTAGAGTTTATCCCTTTTCTCAGTTCATCAAGAGGGACAGGACTTGAGAGTCTAACATCTTTAAAAGAATTACGCATATCAAAGCTGGTCAAACTCCTTTTCTGGCACTGGAAACCTGCCACCATCCTGAGCTATTTGCCAAATCCTTCTGCTGCAAACAGTCTGAAGGTTCATATGCAAGAAGTTTAGATTAGATCCACTTTCACCACTAAGACTCAACTCAGTTCACAGATCTCTGTTCTGTGGCCAGCAGTGGTAATGCAAATTTCCCGTAGTAGTTATAAAGTCTTTTTTTTTTAAATGGTTTTTGAAAATGAAAAAGAATGTATTATTGCACAGGGAATTTTGAAAGCCCATTCACTCAGATTAGTTCTGCGTGCGTACATTATAATTAATGATAATTTGTTCAGTAGAAAATAGAAATATTTCTTCTATGCTGTCACAGCTTTAAATGTTACATTTAATGTAGAGCTCAAGTGAACAATTAACAGCTCATTTTGTTCAACCTTATTGTACAAACAAAAATGACTTTATTTCAGCGAGTTTATCCTAAAAGTAAAATATCATGGTTATAAAATTTGTGTAACTATTTATAGCTACAGGATTTCTAGTCCCTTTGTAAAAGTTAATCAAGTTTTATAGCTAAGGCTGTGCAAGAAAAGTCCAACAAGCTGCAAACTGCTTGCTGCATGACAGGCATATTGCTTACTCTGGAGAGGAGGGCAGCAGGTAGGATATATTTTCAGCTCCCAGGAGTTCATGCTGCAAAAACACCAAGGCAGCAAGAAATAGGATATGTTAGCTGGAAGTAATAGGATTTATTACCTGGAAGTGTAGAATCTGACAGTGGAACAAAGGATGTGATGAATACACTGAAAAGGTGGGGAAAAGGTTTCAGAGGAATATGGAAGTTATTTTAGCGTGGAGGATTTAATTGTCTGGATGAAACTAACCTATCAAATTACTTTATTTCAAGTTGTCTACAAATATATCTGTAACCCCCAAGAAGCATATTAACTGCAGTTGTTTTCTAGCTGAATGTCCTTTTAATCAGACGAACCTGCACTTTGAAAGAATTTGAAAGAAAAATCCAGCATATTCCATTCTACTTTTTAACAGAAAGATTTTGTCTTTCTTTAAATGTTCCTTTCTTTCTGCATAAACATATTTGGTAAATTTTTAATGAATGCATAATAATTTTCGATAACTCAAAACTCCGTTTTTCAATGAATACATTAATTGGTCAGATTTTGACCAGGGTTTATTTGCAACATGTCTCTAGAGTAAACAATTGTTACGTCATAGTGTCATCAGTCAAACAAAACCAAACAAAAGGTTTTCAGCTCAGAAAGTCAAAGTCCAGTTATTTCTGTGTCTGCTTTGAACTGTTCCCGCAGAAGGACTAATCATCCTTCTGATTCAGTCAGTCAAAGCTGACTCCTTGATCAACCTTTCCATGTAAAAAAGTCTCCCAGGATGCAGAGCTGAGGCAATGCCAAAGTCACTTTTCCCTTCTCTGCCAGATCAGCTCCTTGGAGTCATGAGTTGACAAGAATGAGCTGAAGGACAGTTTAAGCAGTCCTAAATAATATCTACCAACTGGAGCACAAAATGGTTGCAATTCGTCTTTGTTTTCTGTCCTTAGCTCTCTGCTGGGCACAAATGGGCCAAACCGCAGAGTACAGACATCAGTCATCTGCTACACATATCTCTCTCCTAGCATGTGGCCTTTCCCAAGGGATCAGGTGCTCTGCATCTACTGAAACACAGTCCTTTGGTTTTGATATGACATTTGTTTCAACAGCGACTAACTTGGAAAGAACTGTAGATAATATAAACTACAGAAGTCGAACTGTGCCTAGATGAAGTGGATTTTTAGAAGTTTTCCCAAGGCTGTCAACAAACTCTAATCATTTCAATGGTCTTGATTTCCTATATGGGGGAGTGACAAACAAGCCCAACTTGCAAATCAAAGTACAAAAGAGAATTAAAAATAAATTGAGTTCTCTCTATACAGACATGTATCAAATCCTCAGAGAGAGGATACAAAATACAGGATAGAATTCAAAGTAATTAATAAGATTAAAAATACAGTTCAAAATTCTTGTTTCTCAGATATTATATGACTAACAGTTATCTCATCACCTAAGGAAATTCTTTCATGTTGAAACTATAAATAAAACCATCATGGATCACCATAGAATTTTCACACAGGATATTTTTACAGTAAACAGACTATTTTCAGTAGAACCAACCAGGATGACATGTATTCTGAAATGTGTTGGTATGCTTCAGTCATGATAATACTTCAAGAAATTATTTATTGTCTCTTCACTTATTTATTGTCCCTAAGCACTGAAAAGATCAGCATAATCATTCAGTGGAGTAATTTTAAGACCAGAAGTGACCATTAAAGATCCTCTCATCTGCCTTGTCCATCATACAATTATACTACCTCAGTCAACCATTCACACAAGTGAAACGAATGCATAAAAATTTGCATTCAGCTGCTGGGATAACATCCTATTTGACAGTAATACACTGACAGCCCTAACAACAGAAACTTTTTTGTGGTTTTCTAAACTCCAAAATCTTCTTTTGGAGAAGGAAAAATAGAAGTCCAAACAGCATTTAAGCCTTGCTTTAGAAGGATTCTTAAGTCTGTATTTAAAACCTTCCTTACTGGGGATAGTATTCATTTAAATTCTGTCTTAACAGCAGGCAATTTCTTATTTGGAAATTTTAGTTATTCTTATATATTATTCTTATTCCTATGCTGAAAAGTTTTCTAATGTAAACTTTTCCAGAAGTTCATTGCTCACATTATAAGCACCTGTGCAAATAGATGCTGTAAAAACAGACACAGTTCCTGCTAGTATAAACTATTTTTTTACATATAATAAAGGGTAAAAAGTAGGAAAGGAAAGAACGGTGGACAAAAGTCATGGCAATGACTTGTTTATTTAATTTAGCTATAGCCAAACTAAGCGATTCCATAAATTAAGCAACTTCATTATGACTTCATTAAAACATTGAAAAATGTTTTTTAAAAAATAAGAATACCTTTGCCATTCTAATCATCAGCACTGATTATTTCTGAGCTACAGTGCAGAAGAAGCAGATTTTGATGAGCTATTTGGTAGCAGAAAGGGTAATCGATTGCCATCATTATATTTTTTTCTGTCCATTTTTCCAGTTCAATAAAATTCATAAACAGAAAAAGCCTCAAAACCTCCATATGGGGTTATCCAATGTTAATCCAATTTTATTAAGAGGAAAGTAAGACACAGTGTGTTGAAGTTAACAATATAGAGAAGGAAGGTACATCAAAGACCCGTAGTTCTGCTTCAGACTATGTTAAGCCTTGTTCCTTTCATTTAATAAAATTATTGTAGTTGTTTTCTAAAAAGCCCAGAATATATTGCCTAAAATGAACAAACTGCCCTTCTTCAGTCTCTTCAGAGGCTGCCACAACTTACTGAATGCAAACCAAGATGGTTTCAGGGTATTGAATCTACACACTTGTTATTGAGAAACATCAACTTGATCTTGTAGAGCCTCATCACATGGGGAAATGTGACTCTCTCCCAAGATCCAGGACACTGGGTCACATATCCTGCACCACCAAGTAATGTTTCTTCCAAAAGAAAGCTGATCTTTGCTTTCCTAATGAGTTTCAATAATGTTTGTAACCTGTTATGAATGTTATACCTGTGGGTTAAAATACATATTAGAATTTATAATAAAAAAGGAACAAGAAAGGAATCATTCTATGTTTGGCTTCATTCTTTTTTTTGAATTGTTTCACTTAATACCACCATCATCACCATAACAATGTATTGTTACAGTCAGAATAGCAAGATGATGTCAGAGCACAGAAAATAGATGCTCGACATACATGGCTTAAGAGATATTTCCTTCACATGGTCTGCTCATTTGCCTCACAATACTTAATTCCTTCACAAAGACTAACTATGCACTGAAAAAGAGTTTTTTAACTTTTCTGCTCTTCACCAGTTGTTCTTCGGTTCCACTGAATTTTATTTGCTACAATTCCAGATTGACTGTGAGAATGTGGGAAAAACTTAGAAACACTGAAATACCTGAAAGTACGGAAGGATGATAAAAGACAGGAAAGAACTGAGAGAGACTGACAGAGCTCATAGAACCCACTGTCTCTGCGTCATAAGTTTGATTTGAATTATTATCACCCCAGAACTCTCAGTCAATGCCAGAATAGAAATTAGGACTGTGGCGAATACAAAAAGCAACCAGAGGGCAATGCTGTATATTTTTTTCATAGGATTTTGTGCTCAGCAAGGTTACAAGGGGGTATTCAGAAATGAAATGTTTTATCTTCCTCCCTGCGCTATTAAAAGGACAGGGTCACTGTGGTAATAATGAGAACAGGACTTGTGAGATTTTTAAAAGATGCTTTTTACACCACGGTAGCATGTTGAACAGCTTTAAGACTGAAAAATGAAAACAGAGAGAGAAATGAATGCCACAATTTGGGGGAGGGAGGGAAAGGAAGGATTTGAAGGATATTCTGGAGCTATGCTGTTCCTAAAGCAGAAGCCTTGCTAAAAAGAATCATTTTTTTTTCTTAAATTAAAAGAACGTTTATTTGTCTCTTGGAGAATAAATCTAAGGTGTGTGATTTTGCTTTGAAGCATAAAGAATAGACATAAGCATTTTTTTCTTGTTTTAAAAGTAAAAATAGTCAAAAAAAAAAAAAGTTGAGTTTCATGTATGACTCCAAGAAGCAAATCCTCAGCTGATCCATGTTTTTGGGAGGTCCATTTGTACTGAAGAAAACGTACTAAGAGGATGAAAGTGACAGTTTCACAGACAGACCTGGAAATATTAGCCTTATCTTTAGTCAAATTACCTGTCAACTGGCCTTCCTCTCAAACTGGACTTCCTTTACTTGCCTCCATACCCTGCTCTGTCTTGAATTTTCTCTATTTCTGACTCAAGTTCAACTAAAAGCCAACTGTATGTGTCCAGCACTTCATACAGCATAAAAGACCCTTGAGAGATGGAAAATGAGCTCATAAAAGAACTATACTAAAGCTACTACAAGGCTGAATTTGCAGCAGTGGGCAAAGATCTCATTCTGTTCAGTCTTGTACAATCAAGAATAATAACACACAGTTTGTTCCTTTGCTTCCTGTCCCCACAGTCAGCAAATTTCACAGACTAAAAAAGGAAAAAAGCAAAAGAGAAAGTACAGAAAATTAAGCAATTTCCTGGGGTAACTTAATGCATCTGCTGCAGGGCCTACAGCAGAATTGTAGTCTAATGTTGCCCTGTTTACTCAGCTCCACTGCAATGCTGAGTGAGTGAAATTCATTACATTTTGGGTTTTGAGCTGCAGGTTGCCAGGGTACATGTGCTAACAGATTAGATTGCTCTTGCAGGTATTCCCACATAGCACAGGTTGTTTTTCTGTCATACAGATTGCAGATTCTTTGATCTAGATATCTCAGAATTTTCTATAAACACCACCTGCCAGATAACTCCAATGCTTAATGGATGTATATATGCAACTTAAAGAATCTTGATCTCAATTTTCTCCAGATTCCAGCGATATGTTGACTTCTTTCCCTTCCCCAGTTAGAGGAAACTTACTCTAAGCTTTTATGATTTAAAAACATCTTTTTAGAAAGTGAGGAGACTTTTGTCAGGAAGGGGGAGCTGATATTCCATGCATGATTTAAAGAAACTGGTCATCAAAGAAATTACCCCTTCTTGAAGCAGTAAAGACAGCCAAGTCAGTGCACTCCCTTCGAGTATTATACTTGGTGCAATAAAACACAACTGTGGCCTATCTCAAAAGGGAACTTTCCAGATCATATGCAGGCCTTATGCATCCTTGGCAATGCTGTAGTAGTGTAGAATAGCTATTTCCATAGCTACCTTAATTCTCAGCACTTAACATAAACTGCTCTTCAGGAAAGTTGGATGGATCTAAATGACAAGTTAGATTTTCAGCACCATACAAGTTATTTCCTAAATGCTTATAATTATGTATTTTTAAAGCAAAGGGAGGTGGGGGGGGGAGAGAAGAGAGTAATTAGAATATGACAAATTATTCATCAGTAACTCCCCACGCTAATGAGACATTTCACCAGGCAGTTAATTATACCAGAATGATTAGTGCATCCCTACTTATGCTGACATATCTGTAACATGAAAATCAGGTTGTTCAGAAAAATCTAATGCTGTTACTAGACCTCAGCAAATTAACTTAGAGTCTCAAATACATTTCAGTGTCTCATCTAAAGGATTTGAACAGCTTTAGTTAATTGGAGATAAGTTTCTTCATCAGAACTTCTTTAATTTGCTACATATATTCTAAAGGATTTTTTATATTTTTTATTATTTTTGATAAATGATGCAACACTGAAAAATAGTCACTTCCTATCCTTAATCACAGCAGAAAGTAGATTACTGCTTTGAATCCCATAAAGCACAAGAAAAACTTCATTAAAAATTGCTACTTAGTTCAGTTTGGTAATGGTTTTGTAGATCACCAAACCTGGACTAGACTTTCATAAGTTTTTCCAGAGATGTTGCAATAGCAGGATTGCAAATTGAGAGCCAGATGTCTGGTATCAAATTACTATTTCTGATTCCTTTTCAGCCTCATTCTTCATTAATATTTTTCCCCAGAGAATGGCTCTCAGACCCATATGGAGCTTCAAGGATACACAGTCAGCACCTTTTGCTTTTCTCTCATGAAGACTACTTGCTGAAATAACTCCACTGGTGAAGGAGGCCTTGGATGTCAGTTCCCTCTACAGGTCCAGCAAGAATAATCTTTAATCTGTCAATGCCTTCTTTCTGCACTGACATTTGCTGCCAGTGACCTGGGCCTCATTTTTATTTGCCTCCTCTACAAGTAGCAGAGGTGAAGGGTAAAGTCTTTTGAGTGAGTCCAGTGTGAGAGTTACAAATCAGAGTCACTGCACGACCTCTTCCTTACTCCAAGCCTCTGACAGAATGCAAATTAATACTCAAGTGACTGTTTAGACCTTGATTTTTTTTCACGATAACATGTTGTACTACGTATTGTTTGGCACTCAGTACGGAATAACAGATCTAGTTAGAAGATCTTCAACAGATCTTCAAATTGAAACTAAAATGCTTGTTACTGCCACCAAAATAATTGAGCCTCTTCTTTCCCATGCTGTTTTATAGGATGGAAAATCTGCAAGTTTATATACCAAGGTACCCTGATAAGTGAGGTTAGTGGTTGTACAATTGGAGTGAATCAAATCCTTTGCATTAAAAGCAACTGATATTTTGAGAAGTCACATTTATATTTTATATAACTCTCTCCAGATTGTTATAAATTAAACAGGTCTATAATTCATGGATTGGAGTTGAGGTGAACGGAGTACAGTTTAGCTATTGTTTTTTAGCTGCAGTTAATAACTGGTGATATTATGTTGATAGCAAGGCCAGGAACTGAAATTAGATTTACGAAAGGAAGACAATATTTGGTGTAGCGGAAGAAGTTAGGATTACCAGTGGTAATTGTTTTCATAGGTAAATGAAGACACATTTATGGAATTTGTGGATTAAGTGCTTTAGAACCTAAAAGCTTTTCCTCAGTCATTTTTTGGTATTTTTTGATGGGGAACAAAGAATTACATAGAAAGAAAAATAATATATATATTACAAAGCACACGAGATAATAGGCATTTCTCATATTACATTTACACTATGCTTGAGGAGACCATGGCAGAAAGAAGGCTGCAGTCTGTTGCTTTTCAAATTCATACCTGCACAACACTGACTTTAACTCAGTGCAGCATTCACTTAGTATCAAAAGGCAGAGCCCAAACAGAGGCTGCTCACAAAACCCAGGTGTTTCTGTAGTAGAGGCATGTCAGGTAGGCAAGGGATCTTTCCTAAAAGCACCACAATACACACTGTTTCATGAGACCAAGTGCAAGATGTCTGCACTGCAGGTAGATGTGATTGAACTGGTACTGTGAGTGAGCGTGAGCCCAGCCATTTTTTCACTTACCCCTCTTGGCATACCTGAAGCCTGCCTAAACCCGTAGCTAGGGATGGTGATGTTCCCATTTTCTGTGTAGGATTTGGATATCAGTGCATACTTGGTGCTAGAGTGCAGCTGTAGCTCTTCCTCACCAGGGCATGATGGGTGGCAAAGAGGTTCATATTTTGTTATAATCCCTTAGAAGATCCATCCTTTGAAGATGCAGTCTGGTCCATGGAATATAATTGACATTGTCTCCACTAGGACAATAATACCAGCAACTTAGCTCATGGATTCAAGCCCCGGTAAACAGAAAACCATATAGAAATCATGAATACGCACATCTGTAAAAAAGATGAGCCTTATTCTGAGATTACATGTTAGGAACAGTGCTTAGTCAGTGAGCCTTTTTGTCTTGAAAGATGCTGCAATCCAGCATTGCAAAAAGGACTGGAAATAGCTGTCAGGATTGATGATGCAAATTTACCCAGGACGTGTATATCGGGTATTTTTCTTCTCAGGTATTTCTACAGAGTTGCATCTCAGATGCTTTTCTGTTTCAGTATCACACCCTCCTGAAAGACTGGACTAACGCACAGTAACAACACAGGTTTGTTACTATGATGGCATGTGACAGCATTCAATTTTGGGGTAGGATTTGGGTCCTGTTCACTTTGGGTGACCTGCACCTGCCAGGGCATTCAAAAGCAGTCAGTGGCTGCCACTCCAGAGGGTATAAGGTAGGGAACAGCAGAGAAAGTCACCCTTAAGATCATGAGGCTTTGCTGATCTGCACACAAGCAGCAGGAGCCCAGCACGTGTGCAGGCTCCTTGACATTGAGACAACATTGGCATCAATGCTGAAACTCCCAGTCTTTCTGTAAGAGCTAGGATTTCATTCTGAAACTTTAATTTTTTTAAAGGAATTTTGGTTTAGCTGCCTTGGAGTAGATAGAATCAAAATAGACTGGAAGTCAGGAGGAGATAAGCCCAGAAAAGGACTTATCTTTATTTCTTTATTTTAAACCTGAGTGGCAGTTTTGCCTTTTTGATGTGAAAATATCAATCAGGCTAGATGATAGAGCAGGAACAGAATCAAATAGATTACTTTAGCAATCTAATGGCTAAAACTTAATCCCTATACTATCCTTGTTATGTTATGAGTGAGCTAAATTGTATTTTGAGTTTAAAATGATCAGGATTATCCTCCAAAATAAATAATAAACCAGCATCCCATGTATCTGGAAAAAGGTAGAGTCTTAAGCTGGAAACAATGACCTTGATTTTCATTCTCAGAGATGCAGTCCAAAAGAAAAAAAAGAAAAAGAAAAAAATCAGTGAAGTCAATAAAGTTACTTTTAGGAAACGTAAAATAAGAAAGAAGAGAATCCGAGCTGAGATGCTTCCTATTTTTTTTCAGTTATTGTATTAGCTTTTCTCACTCCTTGTCCATCCCTAGTTAGCATCCCTAATTTGCATGCAGAGACAGCTCCTTGAAAAAAAATCCCTCCATCGGATCCTCAGAGTATACTGTCAGTCTCAGCCAGCAAAAGGATTGAAGCATTCAGAGAGACTACAACATATTTAAATGCTACAAAAGCAAGAGAAAGAAATATAGATAAAGCAAAATAATGACCACATCCCACTTCTTAGGCAATTGTTATCCTATTAGAACACTTTTGTTCTATCTAGAATATAAATGCTAATCCAGTGTTTTACCTGCAAGGATATTTCTGTGATCATCATGAAAATACTAAAAAACACGTTTCTCCTGTTTTTGTTCTTAAACATACATTGTTTTTGCAAAGGGAGAAAAAATCAAATCAGCCTTTTGCCTCCTTTATGGTGAAATCTGTATGTATCTATATCTATATGCTGTATACATCAGTGTGTAGGGTCTGTGTGGATGACTGAGAACAACTGATTTGCTGCTACTTAGCATGTTATTCTACTTCAGGGGAGGTCTGCTAATTCACCATATTCATATTCAGAGCTTTTCCCACTGATAACAAAGTGATACTTCTTTAAACTATCTTCTAGGCTCCAGCTGAGCTTTGCCACTGTCCTCCGAATACTTCTTTAGTTAATTAATTACCTCTACTGTATAAGTATACTGCAAATTAAAATACATAACATAGCAAAATGAACCATTTAAAATGATGTTGTTAACAAGATGATCCATTTCATTCCCTTATAGAAACTAATGAACCATTGTGAACTTATTGTGATGGAAAGACAGTGCCTGCTTGCAATTAGACTGATGAGCAGAGTTACTCTTGCAAGTGCATACTTTAAAGCAATTATTTTCATATGTTCTTGTAAAAAATAACTAATAAAAATATGTATCTATGCACAACTGATCTTTGATTACCTGGCATCTGACAGCACATTCTCAAAAGGGTACTTCTAATTATTGTCTTAGGGGAGATAAAGAAAAGAGCTACTCTTGGGAGATCTTTGATTTGACCTTTTGTATATTAAAATCGAAACTGAACTTAAAATAATTGTAACAACAGTATCATCTTGCTTTCTACAGTGTGAATTCCTAATCATACCATTCATAACTAGCACTGAAAGACACACCCCAGCTGCACTCATAGCTTCACTATCCCAATTGCCAACATGGTGTCTATGCATCTGCCCTTTTGAATACCAGCCAGCTCTCCTGGTGACAGCCTAGATTTAGAGAAAAGTCTTGTGTACACTTGAATCCCCATATATGAGTAGCATGAATAGAGCTGTCCAGCTGTAAACTGTCCAGCAGCACCTGTTTATATGGATCCTCCCAGAGTATCCACCAAACCCTTGACATTGCACACACTTTTCTCCCATAATGACCCCAGACCACGAAAGCTTAGAGGGAAAATGTATCATTAATTATATACGGATCACACTTGAGAAAGCAGCTCAGCTACCCAGTAGAACAATATGAATTAAAATTTATATTGTTTACGATGGCTTGCTTGCATATCTTCATCCACAAATGCCTTTTGGGCTTTTATACCACTGCAGCCTGCATTACTTGAGCATCATGAGAGATATCCCTGGAAGCCCATATCAGGTCCCAAAAGCTTTCATGGGACCATTCAAAGCCAACATGCAAAACTCTGGTGAATATACTAAACTGAGGCTTTACATTGCCAGGGATGTAATAAAGAAGTAATGTTTAATCCCAACACAGTATGAAACCAGTAGGAGGTGGGATGGAAAAAAATCAAAAGAAGCACTTATTTATGTGGGTAGGACAATTGTAGAATTTGCTTCTACAGATGGTTGCAGGGCAGACTGTAACAGCGAGTTCAAAAAGGGATTAGGCTAACCCATGGATAACAAGTCCATACACAGACACTGAAAGGAATAGGCACTACTGCACCTGTCATCATCATCATCATCAACATCCCTAATACAGCTCTGGGTAGTGGGTAGAGTGGAGTATATAAAATGACCAGGTGCATGTGTTCTCCATCATCTCCACTTAAAAAATATTCCTTTTTTCCAACTGTCTGAGGCAGAAAACCAGGCTATTGTGCCTTTTGTCCAACTCAGGAGGACACTTTTTATGTTCTTCTGGTTTTGTGGATAGCAATGAAGTTCTCATCAGCCACAGTAATGTTCTTGTGTGCAAGTAAAGAAAATACTAGTCTTCCTTCACCAGACAAGCCAGAGCTTTGAAAGATATAATATATCAGTGTAGCCAATTGTAGTATCACAGCATTGGCCTATACCATTCCTGAGAATTGCTCTTAACATCTGAGAGGTCACTGGGATAGTTGGATGATGGGGATCTGAATTCCCTCTCCAGCTTTTGCTTAGTGGGGAATGCTGTGACATTCTTCCTATAGATGGGATGCAAGGTGACTGCCACTGCATGAAGATGTATTTCCCAACCCTAAGATGATCTCTTCCATTTGCTTGAAGCTGAGGATAACTCTTCACATGGGGACAGCTCTTCTGCATAACAGGATGCTTCAAGAAGGTGTGCCGTTTGTCTACAGTGTGAGTGAGCTCTTGGTATTCTGCAACCAGACACCATTTTGACTGGTCATCTCTGGTATGGAAGACTTCATAATCTCATTAGCCAGTGAAAATTTCCCTTCTCTATTCTACACTGCTATCTTAGGCTACCCAACCCATGCAGAGAACGAACTGCCATCTGGGATAGTGACAAATCTTCTGGTGCAGTGAGAAATATTGTCATTTCAGTACTGCCTCATACACTGTAGTGCTTTCATAGGTATTGCCTGCTGTTCATTTTATTCTATTCTTGGTCTCAGCCTAAATGCAGACTGTGTTTGCATTCACACAGTATAAAACTGTATGCCAGATTAATGTGTTGTGGAAGCAGAGCGGAAGTAGAAACGAAGAATATGTGGCTAACGTGGAGTAGCTAAAAATGAATCCATAGTGAGATATTGTGATGGATGTTAGAATTATTTAATTTGACTATTTTCAGTTTACTGCCCTGTTTTTTTGGTTTAAAAGGCAATAGTTTTGTAACAAGGAAGAAGGCTATTTGTTTTTCTTTACTAAAGGATAAAACTGTGCAAAACTTCTCCTTGAGGAAAATAGCTGAGACAGAAAGCAAATATAAGCTTCTGGAGACTTAATGGGGCAGGCAGGAAGGTGGATAGTGATCTAGCAGGTAAGCTGAAACAGGCTTGTATCACAGATTGGCTTGTATCATATTGCAGCCCCGTAACCCGGGTTCAGACATGAGGTGAAAGATACACCTCTCTACATATCCAGAGGATACTGTGCGGAGTTTGTTCTGTTGCAGAGCCACTGGGTTAGAAAACAAGAGGTAGGAAGGGGAACATCCCTGCAGGACTGTAGCAGACACAGTGCAGGTTTATTTTCAAACCTCTCAAAGGAAGGTGTCATCTGCAAGATGTTTGTTTACACTATTTGAAAGGTACCTTTTTCTGTTTGCTACTTTTGCACACTAACAAAACAGCTTAAGAGACTGAAAGGAGCATGCACACTTCACGAAGAAAGTGGGATGATTGTCCTTTGAGGCTCTGGAGGTCCTGGACAAGCCCCTGCTAACCAAAGGAGCAGAGAGCAGCTCAGTCTGCTCAACTCCTTACCATAAAAGAGCTATCCAGCTTGAAGCGGAGGGAAGGAAGAGAGAGTCATATTAGGTGCAGAGAAACTGCGAGTGTTACGTGGCAAGTCCTGGAGCCTCTGGCATCCCTTTCTATCTATACAAGCATCCTTGCTTACAGTTTGCAGCTGAAGAAAATCTAAACAAATGACAAAATGGGATCAGAGTCTGATTTTGCTCATCTTCTCCACAACTGTTTCACTATTTTACCATCAATTGACTTAACATTTGATGATAAAAGGGTGTCTAACGCTTAAATGCTGTCATGCTTCATTGCCAGCTGCTTATGTTAATATCGACTAACATCAGAGCCTCTGTCAGGCATTGCACTACTACTATATGTGTCATATGTAGCATTCAGGAGGTCACATAAAATTATCACAGTCAAGAAGGAAAGAACTGTCTAGCTCAACCCTACAGAATTTTTATTCCCTTCCAGCGTACGTAGGTCTCAGCCCATTTTGCTTCTTGTACCCTTGGCAGTTTTCTTAATGAAGCTTCATGTGAGAGCAGCATCAAATACCCTTGTTTGTTCAGAGATCTTTCAGTCCTTCTGTGACCTTCAGATGTACTTTTAATATAGCTTTCTGCAACATCTCAGTAATCGTCAGCCTGTGGCCTTTAAATAAAATTCTATCTAGCAGTACTTTGTTTATAGGTGTGAAGAAAAGGCTATGTCAGCCAGCCCGTTCTAACTCTTAATTACTTTTTTTACAGAATTTTATTTTGAGTAGTAGCTCTGGTAGGAACCCACATTCATAGGGATCTGGACAGTTTTTTTATACTGAATACTTATGTACTTCACTCAGGTATATTTCCTTCCATTCATTGGAAAGCACTGAAGCATTGGAAAAGCACTGTCTACATTTATTTTTAGCATCCTTGTGTACCATTAGAAAGATTTGCTATTTTCTGTTAAGTTATTCCAAGTGCTAAAAAGTGTTCTTGGAGACCTACTTTACTATTCTTGATTTCAACCATCTTTCTAAGGAAGTCTCTTCCTCACAGGAAATGGAAATGGGTATGTATTGCATTTGTTTCTGTCCTTTCTTAGGCAAAAGAATGTAGTATTTTACTTTTCAGTAAATACAAAGCTTAATGTCTCTTCTGGATTTTCTTTTGCATGACCATAACAATGATCTCCCACCCAGCTTTTGCTTTTGTCTTTAATTTATGAAGATAGAAACTACCTTAAATCATCAACTGAAAGTGAGGGATCTTCTAGTTTCTTCTAAGAATTTCTCTGTCTTTGAACAGAGTTCAACAGTTTGAACAGTTCCATTGTTTTCATTCTCCTTAGAAAATATTTTTGAGATAATATATTTGACACATTTTAGCCCCCTAAAATGTGTTTTCTTTTTCATGCCCAGTGCTATTAATTATTGTTTTCATCCCAAGTGCTCTTGCCAGTTTCATAATTTTTATTCACTCATATTCTGAGTTTTCATGCTCCCTTCCATAGTGCTTAACTACCCTAAAGTTTGCACATTTATAGTTTGAGCTGAGTGGAAACAGTGAGGAATGCAGACCAGAAGCCACAAAATCCTTTCATTATGTACCTCTGATAAAGAATGTTTTGGTTTTTTGACTTCTTCTGGTTAGCAAATACTTTTAGCTCTTAAAAAGCCCCCAGATTAGAGTTTTTTTGTCTGCCAAAATCTGGTTTCTTAAACAGAGTCTTAGTTAGAACAATCAAATATACAAACTTTGCAGATGGCCAAAGTCTATTTTCAATTTGTTTTCATGTAGACATATCACTCGTTTTATATTCACATAGAAAACAGCACTTAAATGCCAATATTATATTCCAGTTTCTGCCCAACTGCTTAAGAACAAGCAGTCCTCAGAAATAAAGCCATCTTTTCTGTCTTTATTTTTTTTAGTTCTTCTTGGCAATTTTTGCTTATAGTTTCAAAGTTAAACACTGTTTTAACCTTTTCTATTTAGTCTTCAACCCTGGTGGGAGTCTTAACAGCTTCATTCTTTCACTTACGTTATATCCTTATTTCATTCTACTTTCCGCATCGGATTCTTCCTTAGTCATTCAGAGCCAAGCTATTTCACTTAGTGTTTGAAGACTAATACCAGCACTGTATAACACAAGACCATGTAACATAATGAACCAACTAGTTCCAAGAGGCTGATGCTAAGTTATCTGAACAGTACAACTCTCCACACAGAGGACAGACTAATGCTGCGTTACACTTCTGAATTCTCATTTCAGAATCTCGGGGAAAATGCACTTCCCTAGTAATCATACGGAGTTTTTTGTCTTTAAAATGACTTGCAAGAAATAGCTAGAGACCATCTCCAAAAAAGATACATATATATTATCCCTTTAGTAGACAGATAAATGAAAGCACCGAGCTGTGATGTGCCTCATCCAGGATCTCACTGATCCATTATATAAACTAAGATGGGAGAAGTTCCTTGGTCCCCAATATTAAAGAAACATATCAGGCTCAAGCTTTTTTTTTTTTTTTTTTTTTTTACTTCTGGGGCTGTTTTACTTCCTCCAGAGTACAATAAACATTTTCTTTTTATGGATAAGTTAAGCACCTCTTGGGTGCTCGTCCTAGCCTGTGTTCTTCCCAGTTATGCCAGTCTGGGGCCTGTGTGAGAGACTAGAAGGAGAAATGGTTTTAAAAATGACCATTTTCCTTGCTTCTTTGATTGTTTCACTGCCCAATCCCAGAAAAATTGTTGCACTCTTGGAAAGATTTGGATTAGGAAAATAGGATCCAGTGGTGGGAAAGTGTGTAAGATGTCACTTTGGCTGGAAGAGATATTTGTCAAACTATGCTATAAGGCTCCATCACAGAAAATACACCATACCTTAAAAAAAGGAAAACATTCCAGAGGTATCTTCATTACTAGACAAAATTAAAGATAGTAGCAGATTCTAAATAAATTCAGTAATTTGGAGCAATATGGTCCAAACGTGGAATACAAATGTGCAATGAAAGCATTGGTACTATTACTTGATATTATGACAAGACTAGATCATGAACAGCTTTCAAATATAGCACATTTATTGCATTTTGGCATGATATATATGTGAGGGGGTTTTGTGTGCTGTTCTTTAAAGAAAAAAATTGCAAAGGGATTCTCAAAAGCCTGATGAAAATAAACCCCACATGTATCGTAACAAAAATGTGGATTTTGAGGAGGGTTTTAGTATTTACATTTCTAGGTTAAAGAACAAAAGAGCTTGCTACTTTCATATAATCCATATTCAAGGTGCCAGGGGTCCCAGGAGAGTTGTTATTCCATCTAGAATGCTCTTTGACAGTAAGGGTCATAACATTGCCCAAATGTGAATCAGTTGTGTACCCAAATAGCGACAGATCTATTAGTTGCCAAGAGTTATATGCAAAAACTGAGAAAATAAGACAGCAATATACTCATCCTCCAGGCAGGAGGTTCCCTCTCTGTAATTTACTGTATAACAGAGGTGAATGTGAGCCTTATCCTCCAAGTACACTTAGGCTCTCTCTCCTTTTTCTTGACCCAGAAAAGGTCTGCTCTAAATGAATCACTGCTGAAAGCTGCTTTTTCCTTAACTTAGATTGGGCGAGATGACACTTATCACATTAATGGCAAAGAACTTTCCTATTCTCTGCATTAAGAAAATCAGCACGTCATTAAATGTCGACAAAGGCTAGCAGTCCGGCAGATATACCATTGCCTTTAACTCTAAGAACATGATCTTTCCAAAGATACAAGATTAAATTGAAAACTAAAAATAAACCCACTTTAAAATAATTTGCCTATTTAGTGCTGGGTAAGAAAAAAAATATTTTAAAAATGGCTTTCATTTATTAATTAGCTCATTTTGTATCAAGCAATATTGAAACAGAAATGGTTAAAATTTGCACCAGAACCTCAATAACTACAGAGGCAGGAGGTTGCTTCTTCCCTATAGCCCAATCTGAACCTGACTTGGATTCTCAGCAAACAGTTTCATGCAGTAATGGAGCTCTCTTCCATGTGGAGTTTCCTCCTTCACTGACTTTAGTGTCTCCTAGGGAGACATCTCTGAACAGAGCATGCTCCATGGGGGACAGGGACCTTGCTCCAATGTGGATTTGCTTGTGTCTGTTAAAGCATGTGCTTCTGTTACAGCTGTTCCCTCAGGTGGGATGTGTGTCTTTTTCATCTACTCAGTCTCGTAAGTACCATGATGTTCTTGAGGGCTTAATAATCCCTGAGGCCTCCACAGCTTCAACGGCAAATATTGAAGTGCAACTGGGTGCATTTGAGGGGTGCAAAAGTGGGTGGTGGTGGATGCACATATATAATAACATCACACGAGTCATGTCTTCACAAGTGAGCATGCAGGATCTCCTAAAAAAGTACGATTTCATATTAGTCTGTTAACTAACTGTCAATATAGAGTTGTTAGTATGCAAAGAGAGAAAGAAAGAGAGAAAGAAAGAGAGAGAAAGAGAGCAAGAGAGAAAAAGAGAGAGAGAGAGAGAGAGAGAGAAAGAAAGAAAGAAAGAAAGAAAAAAAAGAAAGAAAGAAAGAAAGAAAGAAAGAAAGAAAGAAAGAAAGAAAGAAAGAAAGAAAGAAAGAAAGAAAGAAAGAAAGAAGGAAAGAAGGAAAGAAAGAAAGAAAGAAAGAAAGAAAGAAAGAAAGAAAGAAAGAAAGAAAGAAAGAAAAAAATTATTCTGCAAGAGCTGATCAGCCAATCACAGCTGACTTAAGTGTTAAGTCAAACAAAAAAAGTCCTGAGATCAATGAACAATGAATATGAGCTTCTCTGTAACTGATACCTTAAAAAACTTCTTCCTCTTGGAGTTTAGCCCCAACTTACTGGTACTAATTCTCTTGACATTATTTATCATGTCAGTACACGATAGAAAAGGGTTGCAATTCTTCAAAATTGGATACTAATGCAAAAATACAATTTAGAACTTCATCTTGTTTTCCTTCACCAAAAAAAAAAAGAAAAAGAAAAAGAAAAAGAAAAAGAAAGCCAGGAAAACATTGGCTAGTATTCTTAACCTAATCTGGCTTTACATTTTCGTCTCTCCTTTCTAAAAACACAGACAAGTTGAAGAATATTGCTGTTTAAAAGACATGGCAGAGAGTTCAAAAAACTAACTGACTCCAGTTCCATGAATACTACATTGATACTAGCACTTGGGAATTTTACAGTCTCACTAAGCAGAGATTAGAACAACATCAGAAACAAATATGAAATGATTTTTGAACTTACTGGAGCAATTTTAATAAATTTATTAAAAACATAAAATATTTTCTAGTATACATCTTACACTAAGCATAGTGGCTGGGTTTTTAGAGATTCTTTGCAACTACCAACTCTCACTGAATTCAGTGAGTGATCAAAAAATCAGGATGTTCCCTATCTTTGGACTAAATGATTACCTTCAGGTCTCTGGATTCTCTTTGATAAAAAACTCCAGACATGAAGTGAGTATAGAGACAGGATCGACAAACACCAGTGAAGAAATAATTTTTTAGCTGTGAAGTCACCAGAAAAGTTGCAAACAAGGTCATAAAAGCTATGGAAATTTTGATGTAAAGTATGTAGAAAAAGCACGCATATTTTGTTTGGAATTACAGCTCTCCTGTCTTGTAAAAAAAAAAAAAAAAAAAGAGTAAGAAAACTACACATCTCAAAAAAATCCACAACCCCCAAACTGTTCAGAAAGCAATTGGACACAGCACCACGTAAACAAAAAGTACTGTGTTAGTAAAAGAAATTCTAAAAACCACAGCAGCAGGTGACAGTATGGTCCCATGGAGATTAATTACTTCCCCTGCCTCTAGAAAGTCCATTAGGAAATCTAACCTACAAATTGGGCTCTCCAACACATATTATACTCATCCATTAATGTTCTGAGTGCATTTAGCAATTGGGCAACATGGGTGACAGCATGTGCAATCCGTATGAAATAGTGAGAGCAGGATTTCAATAATATTTTCACACTGAGGAAGAAGCAGCATAGCAACAACAGTGAAATATCAATTCCAAAATGCAAAATGTGAAGTGGCAAGCAGTATTGCTGAGCAGTCTGGCTAGGAAATGTACACAGACAAAGTCTGAGAAAAGAGCTACTGAATCAAAATTGTTTCAGCTTTGCTTTAGTCAGCTTTTCCCTCTTTGCTACTTTTCTGTTCTGTGATACTGATCTATGTTTTTCCCTCTCTCTTGTCTCATCCTTGATTTTTGCCACCAATTCTTTTCCCCTTAACTTGCATCTCTCTCAATTTTTGTTGTGTGCTTAATAGCACCATATTTTCCAGCACTTCATGGCATTGTTCATGTCTATTGCCAGTGCTTTGCCACCATCCATGTGTGGACAGTTCTGTCCCTTTCTCTTCCTCATGCTTTAATGATGAATATTTTCTCTCTTGTCTACTTAAATTTATTGGAATTACAGTTCATGGGTGGACTTTTCATCCTGTTACACATCAAAAGAATACAATGGCATCTTTTATCCACAGAGAAAGCTGAAATAGTGAAGGGATATATTTCTGGTTAAGCATTTTCCTACAAGTACGTTCCTTCATGTTCCATCCCCCTGTATTCTGGCTCCATCCCACCTCCTGTGTAGCATTTATAAGGTCTTCTGATCTGGTCGTCTTTTCAAACCTTCAGTTTCTACTGGCATTTAGCTTGATATTCATAGCACTTCCCTGGTACTCCTCTAGCACAATTATAAATGAGAAAATGCATTATGGATTTACAGTTTGGGCAGCTGAATTTTCACATAACTTCATGATTTGGCGTCTCTTTGAAGCTTACCAATAAGGCTACCAATTATGATGATTCTGAGTTGTGATGTGTACATAACAGCTGTCCAGTAAAAGCTGGAAAGACCCTTCTTGCAGTCTATAGATATCATATTCTCAATAGGTTTTAGTCAATACTCCTCTATCAAAAGATAGAGAAATGAAAGCTCTGCATCCCACTGTCAATAAATCAGTGAGTAAATCCTCTGTCAGAGCCAAGAGTTTTTTAAATATTTTTCCTCATTTCCTTCCTTTCCTGTTTTAATTCATAAAACACTGTACATTTTTTATTCCTTTTTCTTCCTTTTCTATCTTCTAGCATCTCTGGTCACATATTGGTGAACATTTTACAATACAAAAGATTTAATTTAAAACGAGGCAAATGGAAGTTAGAGGCAGAACTCACACAGGCTGGAGATATCCAGCACTAAACTTCACAATCCATTACTTCAGATCGTTCAGAAATAATGTAGTTAATCGTAGTGCCATGTTTGGTATGGAGGAGATGGTCATCAATTCTTAGACAACTGTGTTACTGAAAGGAGAGTTAGTACATAGAATAGGTTATAAGAATATTAAAGTAAAAGAAGATTAGTCACAGGGTAATACAATCACAGATGATAGAGATAGCCCCTCTACCTTGCCAAGCCTAGATTGCATTCCCCTAAAATATATTTTCAAATACTTTGTTGAGTATAGTTTTAAGGATCCTGGTAAGCATTGACCTCCTCCTTTTCAGAGGTTGTGCTATGTTGCTAGGGAGACTTCTCCTTGTTGCTTTTGTTGAACAAGATCAAATAGCTGTTGCATGTTCAAGGATCAGGAAAAGTCTATTTGCAACCTGTAGCCAAAATTCCAGCAATTTCT
>NW_010578068.1:228110-248783 GCF_000705375.1 Tinamus guttatus
TATGTATAATACATCAACAACTATACATGAGTTATTTCTAAACCGCATTAATGAACACCATTATAAGCTGCCAAGTTAGAGTCCTAAATCCCTTGGTAGGATCCAAAATTGCTGTTCAAGAGTTTCAGAATACACCGAGGACTTATAAACTGAAGGTTTCCTTTTGCTCTTCACTAAAATCAGGGTCTCACTGTGATTTTTTTAAATTTCTGCTTTCAATCTTGAAGGAAAAACTGTCTCCATTCTATGCATTGTTCATCTGAGTCATATAAAGATGTTTTCATTGAACAGCATTTCTAAAAGTCAAGATCCGTCCTAATTTAAACAAGAAAAAAAAAGAAAGAAAAACACATATCAAACTTCACATTTTTTATTTGAGCCTAACAGTCAATTTGTTATGGGATTGCCAAATCAGAAATTATTTATTGTTCAAACAGGTACAGAACTAGTGACTGCAGAGGCATTTTCTCATGGAAGACAATGGCAGGAACTACCCCTATGCACTGTTCATCAGAAGAATATTCAGGTCACAAATTGATCAAAGGCACTGTATACTCCCACTACTGTAATTTGAGGATTTCGGAAATTTGGTAGACTTCTCCTGTCTGCTTACCATTATGGAGTTGAAATGGAGAGCACAAGATTATGGGCTGCACCCAGAATAGAATCTGGAGCTGACTTTTGGCATGAAACTCACATATGGCGCTGACGGGGAGTGGGGAGAGCAAAGTGCCTGCTCATCAAGCCACAACAATGAGCATGCCAGATGTGTCACCTACGCTGGAAAACAACTCATAGAAAATACTGACTTGCTTCCCTTCTGTCCAAAAGTCTTTTTCTGCTATTTGACTGCATGTGTCTGTATGTGTACGCCACATTAGCGGAGGGCTGTGACTGTGCTGTTGCATCATGTAGATGTATGTGAAGAAGCATGTAGCTAGCTGTAGAGCACCCAAGGAATATGGGAGGGAGAGCTTAAGAGTAGGACAAGACTGCCTTTGGATGCCTTTGGATGTCTGTGTAGGATTGCTATCTATAGCCTTCAGTGCAAGCTGTCCCTAACATTCTGCTAGTTGAGATAAATTGTTGTCCTAATTGAAAATGCAGAGACACAAGCATCATCTGTGCAATAATGAGAAGGAAATATTTATAAATCACATATAGAAAAGTTAATCTTTTATCTGACTGGCTAACACACGCAGATTCCCTAATATGTTCAATTTCTGTAAATGGCACAAAACCCTGAAGCAGAGATTCTTCCCTGATATCTTTCCTGTGGTCAGTAGGAGGCTAAACACCCAAGAATTAAGAATACTGTTGTCCTTTTCCAATTTGAAGAGTGCTGAGCATGGAATATGAAAGCACAAGGGATGGAAGAAGGAAAGAGATGCTGTATCAGGGTGTATTAACTGCCTAATAAGATTCAGTAGACTTGGAAAAAAAATTTTTTGAAGAAATGATCCATACCTGTTTATTAGGAACAAAGCCTGCCACACTGATAGCTTGTATTGTGAGTTTTAAAACCAGTTAGAGGACATAACAGGTAAAGATTTTTAAAAATTTACATCTGGGATGTGTCAAGGAGAAAGAATTAGCTTTGAGTTGCTGAAGGCAAAAGCACTTACTACACTGCTGAATAATGGGAATTTTTGATATTTAAATAACCAAAGGCACTTCTTTGCTTTTGGATATGTGATTCTAACCTAAAACATCTGGAAATGCTTCAGACATTTGATGGTGTCGCATGTTGATCACTCTGATAGTATTCCAATGGTGAAAAAAAATCATATGAAATAGAACTCATTACTTAGTTCTCCATATGTGTTTCCACTGTGTAAACTTTACTATTTTACAATAAGTTCCTGTATAGTTTCAACAGTGCATAAATGCTTCAAATATCTAATACACTTCTGGCTCAACAATACTTCCTAGAAGGATTAATCAGGAATGCACCAGTTTCCTAAATGTTGTATTTTTTTCAGCATTTTTTAAGGACAATTCTGGAGATTTCTTCATAATTACTTTACATACATAATGGTTAGAAAGTCAAAAAGAGTATTTACAGAGTCCAAGATGTTGCTTAGAGCTATCTTTAAATAACATGCCACAATTAGCACCCTACAGAACAATTTAACACAGTAAGTATAGTGATTCATCCTGTGGTTATGCAATAATAGTAAAATTTTGGTTGGTCCTAACAGGTCTTGTGTCTGACCAGACATTTTCTGCAAGACAGATTAAACAACAAATTTCCTAACACCAATTTGATTTCAGATATCCCTGCTGCTATCTCCTCAGTCCTGTCACCAGTTTTATATCTGCAAGCAATTCACTATCTTTGTCCTCAAAATAAATCACATTTGACATAACTCGTACTGACATCAAAGACAGGGCTTACCTCTACGGACTTGACAACAAGGTATTAGTCTTAGCTCACAAAAGTTTTTGTAGGCTGTACTGTCACATAACGCATGTGTTCAGGTCACAGAAGACATTATGTTGGCTGCCTCTCAGTGAACACAATTTTAAAATTCTTAAAATTCTTAATTCCTAAAAATTCTTTAAAAATTGTTAAAAATCTCTTGGGCTTTTGATCTGGGGCTGTCACTATAAGTGAAGAGGGAAGGGTGGTTTTTTTGAGGATGTTCTCCCTCAAGGGCAGTAGTCTTCATATTTTCTTCCTCATTAAAACCATATATTTCTGGAAGGTAACACCTGACAGCTTTCTGCTAGCAGTGGTTTCCTCTCCCTTGACTGCTGTGGCCTGCACATGTGGAAGGTGAGCCTAGTCACCTCAGAGAGACCATCCATCTTCCCTCTTTGGTTATTTGTGTCAAAGAGCAGCAGTCAGTGGAGCAAGTCAACTAGCTCCACCATTAAGCCTAAATCTATCCTTTGTGCATACATAGGGATGCATTTTCATGTTGGCCTTGCCCAGGAAGATTGAGCTGTTCCTAGAAACAGCTCTCTTGAACGGAGTGCAGAGTGTATCTTATAGCCAGACCCATGGTGAGAATCTTCCAAAGGTTTTACTAAATGAAATCACTGAAATCTGAGGAGTTTCTTCTGTTTCCACCATACTTGTTGAGATGTAGCAGCGTTTAAACCATTCCTGCAAGATCATATGCCCACTATAAATCATAACGTTTTGGTTGGGGACATTTGTTGGTCACATTTATAGCTCACCAAAAATTCTGGTTGAGGCAATGGGTTTGGCCAGGAAGGAAGGAGGATATGTGGTAACTCATAGCACTGTTATTGGGTTGGCAACAACCTGGCCAAGATCCTAATTCAGCCCTTCAGCCTGCCTGAGGACACTAAAGCATGAAACAAACCAGAGAAAGAAAATCAAAAAATGACATTTTCTCTTGTTCTTCATTGGACAATGATTTCCTCCTCACTAGTAGTAGAGAAACAAAAATTAGAGGGCATTTTCAGTGTGGGATCAAGTAATGAAAAAATGGAAGGAGATAGCAGGAAAAGTGGCATAGTGATTGACCTACTGGCAGATCCCTCATTTACAGGCCAGCTTTACCTGAAAACAGTCTTCAGGTCTCAGTTATGGCATACACAGTTGTGGCAACTGAGGAGAATTGAGTC
Source organism: Tinamus guttatus (assembly GCF_000705375.1). The sequence goes on from NW_010578068.1 coordinate 231,711, forward strand.
TCTGCTCAGGGAGCTTAAAAAAGTCTGAAACATATTGATCCAAAAAAAGAGTATCATGCAAACCGTTTGTCATCAAATGAGAGATGGCATTACTTACTAATTTCGCTCAAGGCTGATAGTGATTCTACCTAGCTATTCTACAAGACTTCCATCTTACATGTCTATTCTATCAGTAAATATCTGAGTAATATTAAACTGAATGAATATGTATAAATACCAAAGTGCTAATAAGTTAATTTAGATGTTCCTCTCTCAGAAGTTCTTTAGACTACATAAATATTTTTTAATTTTCTCTTTAGAATCCTTACAAAAGTGAATCACCTGATTTTATTTTGAGTCATTTGCACTGGAAATCTACCAGCTTTTCTTGTTGGAGCTGAGCTTACCGCACAAATATAAATAGCACACTCTAAACAGGCTGCCCAATTTTAGCAAAATACATTTGCATGGATTGCTTTCCCAGAGTAGAAATTCCTCTTTTTTCAATTGTGTGCAATTTATGAGCATATAGAAAAATATGAGCCATGTTTTCTTCTCTTGTACAGCATAACCTTCAGTGAAATCAAATTACGCTGATGTGAAACCATTGTAAATGAGATCAGAAACAGATTCTACCTCACCCAAGATAAAACTGTTCTGTGGCTAAATAATTTCATTTTGTGATTAATTTAATATTAGTGATGGGACCCAAATATGTTCTGTAAACTACTTTATAAATAGAAATTCATTCTCACAGGCCAGTGAAATACAAGTGAAAGTTATTCTATTATCACAGGTGCCACAGTTTTTGTGATTATTTTTATTACACAAACTTTCAGATCTTGTTGAGACTTGAACATTTCCTTTTGGATATCCATTCAGTGAAGGTGTGGATTTTGTTTTGTTTTTGGACTCTGCAAACCCATTTATTTGCATCTAACACAGCAGATGATTATTGCAGAAAACATTCACTGTTCTTGCTGTCTCCTCCAAGCAAGTGCAAAATCAGTTCATATGCAAAGCCTAAACGGTTACTTTTAAATTAGTCAGCTAAAATAGAAGTTCATAAAATCACATCATGTGCTGAAAATCTTCTTGGGTTCAGAAGGACATGATGTACCCTGTGTTTGAAGAATATTAATTGCAGCTAGAACAAATATTGATTATGCCCTTTGTAAAATGACTGATAAACATTTCAATACTCTTTGAATGTGAGGTGTTTGTTCCTGATAGATTGCTGTAGTTTTCCCAAGAAAAAAACAAAGGCCAAAAAGTTGAAAAAGACTTAACTAGATGGGGGAAAAAAATACTCAACAAATGATCTTGTTAACGATAAATTGTGGAACATTTATGTAATTTTAATTAGTATCTTATTTTTATTTCTTCCAAGACTGAAAGTGTACAAGAAGAAATTTGCTGGAGAAATTTCCATAAGCTGCAAGTTGAAGATCTACAGGAATTACTGTATCATAAATGTTAATATCAGGCTCAGATCTGGTTTTGAACTGAGAAAATAAATAAAAAATGTAACTTTTGCTGCTGTAGCTTAGAGTGTGAAGAGAAGTAAACAATGTCTTGCCTTTTGTTCTGTCCTGGTATAATTAGAATGACAATGTGTCCTGTTTTCTTTAGAAACTCATAATTCATGCAGGTTTTGCCCCCTGACAAGAAAAAAATGCTGGAATATTTTATTCAGACAGAGATCACATTCTTCCAGTAATACTAAAAAAATGTGATCTCACTCCTAACATTCTACTCTTACATTAAAAAGAAAAAAAAGATTAATCTAATCTTCACTTTTGCTTAAAGCTGAGCAATCTATATGAGCGATATTTCTTCCCCAAGTCAACAAGCTGAAAGCCTCCTCAGGTCAGCCTCACCATTAAGAGTTAAACAACTGAAAACAAATTTCCAGAATATCCTTTAGCCAACTGTTTGAGGATTAAGGCTAAAAATCTCTCTAATTTGAGAGAGAGAAATATTTCTTTCTCTCAAATTGTCAGTCCTTGGATGCCCTCCTTCTCTGTTTAGATTAGATTTTGAGATAGATAAGTTACCGTCTTTGTTGGGCTCCTTTAACTGATCACCATTTTCCTCTTTAGGAAACAATGTTCAGATCTCAGCATTCTCTCAGGCTCATTGAGTTTAGGCAGATCATTCATGATTTCCAGCTCTGAGCATTTAGATTTCATTTCAGGACAACAAGTTTCCTGAGGGGGCACACATGGTTAGAAAGAGATCTCAGTGTAGGATGACCCTTTATACTGAAGAACTATCCAGGTTTCTCTACTCCTCCGCAGTCCTATCATGTAAAAGTCGGATGTAACATTCAGAAAGTGCTTAATTTAATGTATATAGTTATTTATTTGTGTTCGTAGCACAGGAATGGCAGACAGGTATGAAGACACATAATGTCATATTCCTGACAGCATAAGTTGGGTCAAACTTTTCACCCAGAAATTCAAATTTTATTAATAGGAATTTAGGAAGATATACTTTGTGCATTCCTATGTACTAAAGAATCATGCAAAAGGAAAATTTGTGGTATCTTTAGTGTTGTTATTCTTCGTTGATATTCTACTAATCTCATTGCAAAGGGGCTGAATCTTCCATAGCTTCTTCTATTGATGTTGCTCATGCCACTGGGCATGATTTCTTTGTCAGTATCCAGAGGAAGCAGGGAGAATCATACCAGTCTCTGAGAAGAGATGTTTTCTTATTTTGTCATTCATAAACTAACAATTAAGAGAACAGATTAACTGAGCTCTGGATAAACAAAACAAAGTTAAATTACTGTTCGATCTTATTTTTACTCTGCAGTATACATCCTGATTACCTGCAGAGATCTCCCACTTAGATTTTACACTCAAATAAAAAGCATAGATAATGTTGTGCAATATGAGTAAATGAGAAGAGTTTTGTTTACAGTTAGGAGACCATTCAGTAGATATTTTACATAAGAGAAAGGAAGTTCTACCTCACCTTACCACAATTTGTCCCCTTAGCACAAATAAATAGCAGGCCAGGGACAAACTGCCAACTACTCTTCCAGTTAACCAGAACCAAACCTGTCGAGGATAATATCATTTTTGCTGTATCCTCTCTCATGACAATAGAACTGAGGGAAGAAGAGGGCAACTGGCTCAGGAAGAAGAAGACTAACAGCCCTGTGCATTGTAGGATGTCAGTGGGAAAGCAGACACTAGGAGAGATGTTTGAGAAGAGAAAAAGCTTACTAAGGATGTTCTTCAAGATCTGTCATGAATGGTTTTGAAGACATTTTGAGCAGAGCTAGATAGAAGTAGTTTAGAGACACTGTCTCATAGCTGCAACTCACCCTATTTCCTCTGCATATTCTTGCAACAGGTGCCTTGAATGAGAATACCTGGACAGCAATCTGTAATGGCCCTGTGGAAGCAGTGCCGTCTTTCCACCTGGCCCACTTGGCTGTAACAAATATATTCATCTAATTGGGTGCCTGGACAAATGAACCAATGTAAGAGGAAACAATTTATGAGAAAGGGAGCACTTCTCAGAGAGGGACAGATAACTGGCATTTTACTGCATTCAGCAGTTAAAGAACAGCCTGAGTTTAATGTACAAAACAGCACTTTTTTTCTGTCACTGACATTTAAATACGAGAATCTGAATTCTATGTAATATCAAGTGAAACGGCAAGTTCAAAACTTGTTTTAAGAGGCAGAGTAGCCAGTTAACCTTGAATAATGTGGACTGACTTAACCCAGAAAACCCATGAATTTTCCCAGTGGAGATAGGCAATGGTCACCTAGGTTAATTTACTGTCTCTAGTGATACCTAATGATCAATGTTTCAAAGGAAGCTTAAATGCTCATGAGGCTACTAATTACTCAGTCCTGAAGTGTGAGAACATGGCTGACACAGCTTCTCATGGGTTTATGTTTGGTAGGAGAAGGACTGGTAGCACCTTCTATGTGTTTCTTAGTGGTTAGTTTCTTCTTGTGCTTAGTACAATTGCATTTTCTATTCATACTGAAGACTTGTTTTATAAAACAGCAATACTAATAATGGTTATTTATCCTGATCTTGACTTTTTTTTCTTAAAAAAATAAAATAAAATAAGAAGGTGCTCCACTACTGTGGGAAATTGAAATTACAAGTAAAAGATTGTTTCAGAAACAGCTCAGGTTCAAGTCAGTCCAGAAATCTTTCTGCTGTCTGCTGACTGCAAACCATTTAATATGAGAAAAAAAAAAGGGGGGGGGAAACTGCTTTAATTGTTATTAGATATCTCATATTGAAATATGAAAAAAATGGAAAAAAAAAAAAGAGAAGATTATTTTTATGTTCTGGAACACAATTAAATTTCATAGTACTCAAAAGATGCCCGGTGTCTTCATCTTTTAGTATGCTTATAATTTGGCTTTCGCATCTTTGGCTCCTTTGACGCCTGGCGCTGACCAGCATAGGCAAATAGTTTTCTCGAAAAAGGTAGTGAGGGAAGGTCTTCTGATTGTAGCAACTATTATTTTTCTTAGTCCATTCATGCAGCAAGACATGAGAATTTGAATGATATATTTGGTTTACTTGACTACTTTGGAGAGGAGATTATCTCTTCACAGGTTTTTGCCAAGTCCGTATGCTACTTTTACATTGATATGCTCTATTTCTATATGGGAAAGGTTGCCAAAAGTACACCCACAGATTCTTCTGTCCAATATTTATGTTAATAAAATATTGAAAGGTGTTCACTGGTGGCCTGAGGCTGACCAGCAGCTCATGACATTCACCACTGTACATATCACAATTCTGAAGTTTTATTCTATCATATTATTTTCATGGGACCAAGAGAGGAGAGGAAATGAGGAATAAATTTAAAATCTCCAGCAAAAAAAAAAACCATCAAAGAACACTCATACTGAAGGAACAGTTGGTCAAAGAAATTCCTAAGATTAGGGAACTATATTACCTCCTGGGAGCAATATCAAAGAGAGTTCATGGGCTTTTTTATTTAAATTTTTCAATGAAAAATAAATCTTATATATAGAAGCTAGAATCTGTAGCTTCAAGAAGGATTTTTCTTTAAATCTCAAACAACCAGCTTGTACCTCTTCTGATGGTGAAGAAAAAGCACACGGGTATAAGTAGTCAGAAGGTTTATTTCATGTCATTGAGGGATATTTCTTCTTTGGAACATACAATACATAAAAAGAGGAGTCATTTTTCCACTGACTAACAACTTTAAAGTATTTTATTCAAATATTCTGAGGAAAAAAAACTCATCATAATAGGCATGGAAATTTTTCACTTCAAAATCAGGTATGGAAAAGTTGCAAACAAGAAATGAGGCAGGTTTAATATGACAGCTGCAATTCAATCATAACTCTACAGTGATCACTGAGTGTGCCCACGAGGATACTGTGCAATATTAGAATAAATCATCTACATTGTATTTGTTGCAATAAAGAAAGTACATTTTATGATGCGGGAATATTGGTTTCTTTGTATTGTGTTGTTTTGCTTTGTAAATATCTATAATTTTCAGTCATTCAAAAGCACTGAAAGACTCAGCACAGCTAAGGCAAATGAAAAAAAAACTCACTTGTAACAAATGAAGTAATTAAGAAAGCCCATTCTAGACATGTCTCTTGATATAGTGCTCAGCTCTCATCTGTCAACTAATCAGCAAACCTTTTTCTTTTCATATACTTCTTACCTAAAAAGCACTAGCAAATCTCAGTATTTTCCATATTGGCCACCAACTTAAAAGGGAATAAAACAGTAGACATAGAGCAAGGCAGATATAAGAAACCTGGGGATATAAAAGGCAATGTTTTCACTAGGGTCTGTTCGCGGACGGACACATATGGCTTTCTTTCATTACTAAATTCTATTTGAAATTATAAATCAAAAGGTAGCTTAGAAAGAATCTAGAGAATGTGAAAACATTTCACAGTGCTATCCAAAGGAGATGTTGGGGAAAAAAAAGATTAAAAAAATAAAAATAAATGTTTCTGATATAATTTGAGCCTCCACAGACAGAACAAAACTAGTATTTCCCATTAGCTGACCCAATAGTGCTACATGATATTACACATACAGAATAGATATACATGTTCATGTATAAATATGCATATGCTTAACACATGGAGGACCCTCATGTAATGACAAGTAGAACAAACTGAACTGTTTGTTCCATATGGATTCAGCCACACAGCATTCATTGACAAACACAGAACAGTCGATGTTATAATAGACAGCATTAGAAGGAAGGACAGTCCTGGAAGCTGAGGAAAGCTTCCAGATGAGGAGAATGGCTTCCAGAAAGAAAAAGTAACCATATTAAAAGTATTGGATATACATCATATTGCCATGTCAGAATCCTAGAACTCAAGATGTGAAATAAAGTAACAATGACATGCAAAAAACACAAGCAAAGTATGGTTTCTGGCATTCTCCAAAGGCAAGAATTCATCTTTCATATGTTAAGTAGAGGCTGATCTTAAAAAAAAAAAAGCTTTATTTATGGTCATGAAATTCCTGTGAATGTGTCAAGTGATCTTTTCAACTTCTGTGCCATGGAAAACAAATAATACATTAATTTCTCCCTTTGAGACTACTGAGCAAAAATGTTAGATATGTGGTTCTGTACATTATTTTCCAGGTGTTCTAGTTTCCTACTTCCAATCTCTTCTTCTCAAAATACACTGCTCTCCCTGCTCTTCCATTGTACTTTCTTCCTTCCTGTCAAGTTGCTTCTGACCCTCTTCTATTTCTCAGTGCAGTATTTGTTAGCTATCACATTAAAGACTGCTGTGCACCTTTTGTGCACCTTCTCTCTACCTTTTTGTCCATTATGTTCATTTAGATGTAGCTTCTTTGTGCCACGGACTGTTGTACACATCATGCTTGTATTTTTCTAAACCAGCAAGACCTCTAATACTGTTTAAGTAGCTGATATTTGAGTGTGAATAATAGATAAGGTTTAGTGACTGAGAGTGCTGGCCTAAACCCTTTTACAGAGGGGCAGAAGAAAAAGGAAATGCTTCAAACCTGAACTAGCATAGTCTGGCACCTCACAATCACGACAGTTATTTTTTGGACAGTGGTAATGAGAGACAGAAAAAAAAAGTGTTAGGAAGAAAATGGTTTCCAGCTTTCTCTCACTGCCTGCCCATTCAGTTGTCCCATACACTCACTCCAGACACAAATTTTGAGAACTCGACTGTTTAGTGCTTCCAGCTGAGATTCTATGGATCTCTTAATTAATGCTGGCTAAGTCTTAATACCTAACTGAGATTTGATAATTTCAAAGTATAAGAATGTGCACTCTCATCAGTATTACTGACAACCGAGCTTCTATTTTTTATACAAATGAGTGATTTTCTTTCCAAACGGCACACTATAATTTATGATTAAGTTAATCTTAAATTAAAATTTAAATTATTCATGCTATTGTTAAAGAAATGTACAATAAAAGCATCCTGCAAATAGGATTAATGTGGAAGATTGAACTTTTCATGAAGCTCAGGGAACAGAATTACCTACTAGGCTTTCATGGATTAGCAGAAGACAGAGAACCCTTTTCCACCAAACCCCCTACGGGGAGTGAAAGAAGAAATGAGTGCGTGTGTGCTGGGAGATGGGTGGTTAAGAGAGTTTCTCCTGTTCCCTCTTCACCTGAGAGAGATCAGATTCAGAGATATCTGCCCTGGACTTTATCAGATAACAGAATTCTCTTTTATGTGAAATATAGATTATATGTAGATGTCACAGTCCTCCTCATCATATGAGGCACATAGGAATAAAGCAAGAAAAAAGCTAAAGATCTTTGGGATCGTCTTAACTGATATCAGTTCTGAATCAGTTCAAGTTGCAATTCTGTTTTTACTCAAGCCACACACATACCTAAATAAATTAAATATATATCGGGAAGGAAGTACCTACCAGAGTTAAAATGAAAAACAAGGAGCTGATTTGATTCATAGGAGAATGCTACTTAAATTAAAAAAAAAAAAAAAAAAAAATCCGTGTGTTCAAGGCAAGGCCAGGGAGGGAATCAACAGAAAACTTATCTTTAAACTGGATCAAGGAAACTGGATCAATTGGACCTTGTCCAATATGCTGGAGCTGACATACACATTACTGAAACTGGTAAATTGCATACCCCATTTATTGCTTTTACAAATATTCAAGCTTTTTCTCTTTTTAGCTGTATCCCATCTCTTTTAGATTCTGCTTCAGGCTGATTCTAATTCAAGAACTGCAGAAGTAACAACACTAATAAAAATATCTGTGGTTAAATGTTATTTCACAGTGACAGAAGAATCTCAGTTCCAAAAATCACATTCATTCAATCAAGATACAGAAACAAGTAACACATTATCTATGTTTCTAATCAAATGTAACTGACATCAATCAAGTTGACTGTCAAATCATTAAAATGAAATATTTGACTTTCAGAACTGTTTATAGAAAAAATACAATAAAGGATTTATGACCAAAAAAAAAAAAGGAAAGGTTTTGGACAATATAGAGGGATGAAAAGTAAATTTAATTAAAGAAATTCCAGTTTACTCAGTTCTTTTTGTTTAAGAACAGGCTCTTCTAAAAGGTAGAGAAAGAAGCACCTACTCTGCATGTGTATGGTTTGTTTAAAGAAATTCAGGGCACAGTACTTAACATAAATGGAATTTGCAAAATAATTTTAACTAATTAAGGTCTGCATGCGTCAAGCATGTGTGAAATAACAAAAATCAATCAAAGATCAAGACAGCAATATTTCTTTGCAATATAATTTTCTTCCATTTACTTATACAACTTAGGACTAAGAAGAGAGTTTGGCTTTCATTGCCCTTTCATTTCAATTTCTCTAGTGTTAGCTCCCAACACTTTAAGAGTTTTTAGATTACATAGACAACTTCTCACTGGACTAACACCACACATTCCACACGGTTGTTAAGCAGGGGTCAGGTAGAGACATCCTCTTCCCACTACTGAACCTGACCCAGATCAGGGCATAAATCTGGACATCCACTAAAATATGAAAGGTTTCAGCACTCCTACAAAATGCTTAGCCTCTCAAGCACCAAAGCAATAGTAGCAAATAAAGTCACTAAGAAGGAATAAAAAAAAACGAAAGATAAATGTAGGAAAATGATATTTACACTCAGCTCTCAATTACATCTTCATGGGCTACATCCATTCCGACAGGTAGTTCACTTACTTGAGCACTGACCTCCTGGTCACCCACACCAAACACTGTTTGTCCATTTCGTGGCTCCAATTCATTCTCCTCCAAACAAACAAGCAAACAAAAACACTAAACCAAACCACATATTCATACTAATACTAATATTAATATTAATAAATAGATCTTGGGAGCTGAAAATCAACTCCCTTATTCAAATGGCCCTAAGCAACTTGTTAGTTAATATATCAAAAAGAAAACTGGTGGCAGGTGACGGAATGGTGCAGTTTCACAGGGAGAACTATGGGAAGAAAAGGATCCCCTCAGGGGATCCCCTCATAGTCCTCATTCAGCTGGGGTTTTCTATACTGGACCTTCAGGTCTTCATGATCCCCGGTTATGTATTTAATGTATGTGGACAGTTTGTAAATGATCTCTTGATGCCTTCACACAGCTCTGCTACATTCATGTCTGCTGTGGATTTAACAACCCTGTACCAGTACACTACTGAAAAGTCAGCGATATCATGTCTCAAAAGGATCACAGCAAACCTCTTCCTACCAGCACAGGCTTCTAAAAGGGAATAGGCTTGTTCTGGCTGAATGAAAACAGCTTCCTGCAGAAGTGGGTAGCCTTCTATATGTGACTCTGTATCCCCGGAACTATGGGTCTTTTGAGCACCAAACCTTCTCTTCATCAGGGTGGAAGAGGTGATGATGGCAGTCAAGGTCTTCTGGGCTGAAACCATTAGCCTGAAAAGAATTTTCATGTCCCTGGCAGCATGATATATCTTCCCCCTCCACACATTCTCTGTGATGTCCCTGGTGAGTTGTAGCTTACCTGGAAGTTTACCAGCTGTAGGTTACCCCATCTCAGAGAATGAATGAACCAGAAACTCATTAAAGATGTTTGTCAGGAACACAAGCACCCACAAGCACTGGAAGAAGCAGCAGCCTTCCAACTGAGTTAGTGACAGCAATGGGCAACAAGTGACAAACAAAAGCTTACTGCATGTATGGAGCAGGAGGTTTCTTTCTCACATAATTCATATACAAGCTTTTCTCACATTCCTGAGCCTTTTCTCTGAGACACTCTTAGCACTTTCAAGCCTTGGACAAGGAAAAATCCTGATAAGGACTTTGACTCTGGTTCTTTGATTACTACTAAGAGGAGATTTCTGAAACTTCTTATCTTCTGTATGTTTGGTTATCACACAGCTTTATGATACCTCCATTCAACATTGGTTGAATGGCGGATAAGGGTCCCCTTTAGACCACCACCATCTGAAGAAGACCATGACATAACTGAAAATTGTGTCATATACAGTCATTCCCTCCACTACACCACCCATTCCAGAACCAGAACTGCAGATATGCATCTACTACATTGCTACATTATTTGGATATAGTATAGTATAGTATGGGTTTTGTTACATATATATATGCACATAACCATATACATACACACACACATATATATAGCACATATATATGCACATAGCCACTGACCTAGAGAGCTCCCCCAAAAATCTTTTTTTTTTTCTGACATATTCAAGTAACCTGTTCATCATATTAGTAAAAGACATGCACTTAACACTACTGGCAGTATACTGTTCTCCTACCTTAAGCATCCATAGGGACCAATACGGCCTTTGGTTAGAGTCCTTGCAGGACTACTCTTCCGGGTCCTGGGAATAAGGAATTACATAAAAAGAATAGAGAAGGACAAGGTAAGGATTATTCAGTGCTCTTAGTACAAGCAGATGGCATTATGTGGGAAAAATTATGGTCACGGGGGTAGCGTTTCAATCTTTTAGGGCATGTGATGTGATCAGGCAGTGCACTGGACAGGACGGAAAAAAATGAGTGGCGTGAACTGCTCATGTAAATATTGCAATGAAAGGTACAATCTTTTTAACTGTTTGAATACTCACCGATTGCTTGATGAAAGAGAGTAAAGCTTCTTGGAGTGAAGGTAAATATTCATTCAAATTATGTATGTGTGTTCTTAATTGGTCACAGTCTGAGCTGTATGCCAAGGCACTAATTTAAGATAAAAAATCATAAAGGTGGCCCTTGAAGCTGGATTAGACCATCTGCATTTCAGGATTTGCATGTATTATTGCATATATGTGCTTGTATTTAAAAAAATCTTTTAAAAAGATGACAATAACAACCCTTATTACTGCAGATATATAAGTGTGTATATATATATATATATATAAAATATATATAATCCAGTGCAACTGGGCCTGAATCCCATTTGCAGCTTTCATAGACTACTGTGGAGTAAGTATTGAATAATAACGGGAAGCATATAAATGCCAAAATAGAGAACAAAAATCTTGATTTGCCTCAAGGGTCTGTGTTTTGAAGGTGTCAGAGACATTAAAAACAAAAGAAAGTAGAAAGAGTCGTATGCCAGATGCACACATCTGCATCAGTTCAAACTCAGTCTCCAGCCCCCAAAGCTGTCAAACACAAGTTAGATGAGGAAAGAAAGATTATTTATTTATTTAGCCATCTATCTATGTATACAAAGCTAGAGAAAAAAGGGCTCTGGGGGAAACTTTTCATGGCTGAAGAATATTCTATTTTTTCCTTGCCATACATCAACTTGATCCTTTTCCTCACGTTTTCTGTTAGTATTTTTCAATTTGGGTGTAGGTCAGAAGAAAACCGTACATTCTTGCATCTTTGGTGATGTTTACAAAACACTATAAAGTGTGGCACCATGCTCTGCATGGGGTTTTAATTCTAAATTTCTTCAACGCACACACAGTTGGCTCAGAATCCTATTAAAAATACTTCTTTTACCTAAATGGTGCAGGTTAAGTACAAAACAACCTGTAGGTTTGGAATAAAACATTCTATATGGAGAAACGAGGAATAAGAAAAGCAGAGTAAGAAAGCTCTTCATCCTTTCGATCCACACTGAAGGAAGGCAGGAGCAAGAGGAAAGCTCTCTTCAGTGTGAGGACTGAGACCTGCACCTCTTTCTCAGAAGACAGGTGGCAGATGACACCTCATACAGTCAGATGTGGTCCTTACCAGTGTTCCCAGCCCTTCTCCTTCAGTGTGGATATTCAAAACCTTCATGATACAGAGAACAGAAATAGTTTAGCACCACAAAGTTTAGTATGACAAAATCTGCAATACTATTAAAGCCTTTGGGTGGGGAACAGCAGTACTTAGGGACTGCAGCATTGGCTGGAGGCTGTTTCACTAGGCAACTGGGAGATATCCCACAGAGGAAGCCATAACACGTGTAAGACTTGGGGCCCCTATTGCCTATTTGCCTTTCTCTTGATGCATTGGACCTTCTGCTCTGGTCTGGTTTTGTTCCACAAACATCTACATGCATAGCACATAGCTCAGCTCTGCAAAGCCCCTCAGGCCAAGGAGCACAATCTGCTTTTGGCCCTTTGCCTTCCTCATTGCTGAGATGGGGAGGCCATGCAGGTAATGCTGTCTCATCTCAGTGGGGAGCCTGGCTTGTGGAAATGGGAGGACATGGCATAAGGCCTGTGGCAACACAGCATCCATCAAGCAAAGCCTTGGGGCACAGCAGAGTCCTGATAACTTTTTTGTATTACAACACAGAATACTGCTAGTTTCCTTATCCACCATGACAGATGCACACAAGACTTCGCAGAATAGTTTCAGGAAGGGAAGTTCAAGCAGAGAAAAAGACATTTGGAGAAACGATATTGGAAGGCTGACAGAAAATACCCTAAATTACTATTCCATAATCTAATTTATTTCTATGGCTATGCTTTCTTTATTCTTCTTTATGCAAGAATTTTCAATAATAGCAAAAATGTCAGATTATTACACTTTTGCCTTTTTTTAGGCAGTAATCAGCACTTCTCAATGGGTAATGAAAATTAGGAATTTTTTGTATTCCGTTTCTATGGTCTTATTTATCACCTAGTTTCACTCCACTGCTGCATCTAGTGGAATTCTTACATGCTTTTCAGAGGAGATGGAACATTTATACTCCCTTCCTTCCCCATTCTGTACCTGTTAAGACTAGATATGTGATGCAGATAACAGAATTGCTTAGATCAGGGCACAGAGTATTTCATTATGACACTTGATAAGCTCAATTAGTCAAAAGCAGAAGACTTGAATTTTTAATATTCAATTACTCAAATAATAAAATGTAATTAACTTGAGTATATGTTTAATAAATTTCATTTTTTATTTAATCAATGTTCATTGCTAATAAATACTGGAACTCACCAAATAGAGTTAAGATACTTGCATATTTTTATTACGGCTACTTTTGCCTGCCCCCTCCCCAAAGTTCAATAAGCTATTGAATATTATCTAAACTTACTCCTAAAAAATATTTTTGAAAGTACCTCTATTTTCTTGTCTGCAGTATTGTGTAGACAGACACAAGCCAAGACTGGCAGACACAAGCCAAGACTGTTCCCTTTGCATGATTCTTTGGATCTTCCACTAGGCTGACAAGGGACAACTGTTTCCTTAATGGTCACAAGAAGCTCTTCATGGTCCCCCCTGTGAAGGGGTCCTAAAGCCCTTCACAGCTTTCCATCCCAACCCCATGTCCAGCAAAGCCCATCTCTCTGCTCTGAGAATCCAGCTGTGTTCTTGGCAGTTTAGAGGATGCCCTGCATGTGCCAATTTTCCCACGTTTTTAGGCAGCTGTGGAGCTTCTGGAAAGCAGATGAGCCAAAGCCCCATGTACCACCGTCTCCTCTTTGGCACTTAACTTTCCCTCAAGTAAGGAATTATTCTTTGAATGATAAGTTCAGATGATAGGATGAGAACATTTCTTAATAATCTGCTGATGCCTTGTAAAAAGCTTTGATGAGCATTGAAGTTGGAAACAATTCCATCTGGAATTGTCTGTTTTCTATCACTCACTAAGAAAAAAAAGGAATATATACATAGAAGATATTTCTTTATTTCTGAACAGCTCATCTGCCTCTGCTATTCATTTTCCCACATGAAATGGGAACTGGAACTGAGACAAACTGAATTGCTCTGACTTAGCAAAGGAGGAGTAAGAGATTTGCTTTTTCTTAAGTCTTCAAAGCTTGTACCATGCCCCTAGTCTAAATGTCTTTTTTTTTTTTTTTTGAGTTGAGTTGAGTTGATGGTTTTAATTCCCCTTAAAGCTAAATCTCTCACGACAGAGTCTGTGAGAAACAGTATTCACACAGGACACATAGACTGAACGAACCCTTCTGATCATTGTTGTTGTGAAAGTAACTACAAAGAAAAGTTTTGTTGGACCTGCTTTGGGTGCAAGCCCTGCACATCTCTATAGATGCTGCAATTGGAGAGATACTCGTACTTTTTTCAGACTGAATTTTGGTTTACAATCACAACTGATAATTCAGAAAGTAATAGTGAATGTTGATCTGAAGCTTTAAGACCAGGTCATATTTTCTTTTCCCCATGAATTCTGGCTTCCAGTTTTCCAGTTTGTCGCCAATCTCATATGTCTCTCCCCAACAGGAAAAAAAACACCTTCCTCTTTCTTGATTTCCCAGCCAGCATATCCTCCTGGTACATGTCACTGCCCCTAATTCCCAATGATTCTGAATTTCTTTGATGCTGCCATGCCTGATGAGTTTTTGACTGCAGGTGACTGCAGGGTGATTGAGTCTATGGGAATGTGCTTGGATGAAAATTGATTGCTACAGGAAGCAAAAAGGCAGTTATCACAAAGAACTTTTTTGACTCCCTGGATAATTCCTAGACCTCTTGCTTCTGAGAGAAAACAGCATTTAACTCAGATTAAGCTAATTATCACTGTATGTGATAGGTATGTATATATACACACATATATTTATATATGTAGTATATGCAAAGTGTGTGTGTGTGGTTGTATACATACATAAATATACACTGTTCTTGCAGGAAACCAGCAGTGCTGCACTGAGCATGTTCCCCTCAGCATGGGGAGAGCTCTTGCTTGGAGTCCTGCTCACCTCAGCTATCGCTGTGCAGACCAGCTCAGTACATGGGTCTTTATTTCACCTGCTGGCTCCTCTGAAATCCTGAATATCAGTGTTCTTAAAAGGGTCAAGCCAAAATATCTTGACATGCCTTCATGTGCTGCAGCATTACTACATAGAGAAGTACAGTTTTATGTTTACACACACACAGCAGCCATAAATAATGGAGAACCTAGGCCGTAGACCTAAATAGCTTTCTTTAGACAACCAGGAAAGACTGAGTTAGCTCATGCCGACTGTTCACGGTGCTGGATCACAACCTTAGCACTGCTTGGACATTTAGAATTTAAACCTCCATTCAGAAACTTATGGAATAATGGCAACTTGCACTATATTCTAACCAAGTGCTTCTTCTCCTGGTCAGTTTTTGAACCAACCATAGGAGAAATACAAACATCTTACTCTTTTTATGAAATAAAAATATTGTATATATAATATTTTGCCTTCTTTCAGAAGCAAAATTAAAATCCTAGCTCTCAGCTACATCCGCAGTAGCTCACCCTAATAAAAGATAAAATAGACAAGAGAATGTTTATTTTTCTGTAAATTTTGAGGAGATTGGCTAGGGAAGTTGATTTAATTCTACTGCAAAAGTGAAAAGAGTCTGAAGAGGTTGCAGGCCAAAGACAGCACTCAGAAATATCCTGGCTTCAGGAACAGCTGTTCAGTGTTGTGAGAATATACCATGCCCAATACTTGAGAAGTGGAAGGAAAAGATAACCCAATAGTTCAAAACTCAGCACCATGCAAGGAAGTCCAAAATTAAGCCTGTTTACTGGGAATTTGTATGGCAGACAGAATCACAAATGTCATGGAATATTGCTCTTGTAGCAAGCAGCTACCACATTTTGTCACCACCTCGTGAAGTGGTAGCTGAGAAACGAGTCAGGACGGAACACGAGGAACTGTTCAGGAGAAATAAATAGCAGAACTCCTCCATTTGCATACTAGAGGTGAGATGGAAATACTCTCTGTAGAGAGTGGACTCAGGTGGGTCTTTCTTCAAAGACCCTAAAGTTTTCTGGAAATCAAACTGATTTCACAGGTTTTCCATATTCAGTTTAAACTGCTGTCACTGTTTAGCAGCATTTCCAAGGGATTCCCATTTCTGGAACCAGATGGAAGTAGGAGAGAGCAGACAAATACTAATACGAAAAATCACTCATGATTTGCAAACATAAAGATCAAGGCAGATATCCAGATACTACTGTGACACTCACTAGCCAGAAGTACATGCATAGATCAAACAAATAAGTGTTATTAGGACCACAGTTTAATAAGTAAATAAGAAAAAATATGCTCTGATGTGATTATTCTTCTCAGATACTGCTGGGATAAATCAATGTAAACTTTTCACACTGCTTGGGCTACTGTCAAAAAATAGTGTCCTGTGTAGATGCCAATTTATTCCTTCTTTTTAGCATTTCTTTCTAAAAATCTATAATATTGCCTATAATTTTTACTGGCCTGTTTCTAGATTTTGCTTTGATTTTGGTTTCAGCAAGCAAAATGGTCCACTTACTTAACATATACACTGATTTCAGAAGCTATAACTTTGCGAGCATATGTAATTTTACCTAGATGATCAACAAACTGAAGAGTTAGTGTTTTTCTGTGCTATATTAAGCAAACATGGTGATGGGAAAACACAATGCAGTTGATCATTTCAGACAAATATAAATTCTTAAGAAATGTACATTGCTGGGGGATACAAGATAACATACCTCTCTACTGCTTCTGTTTATTATACTATTGCATTTTATTCTTTTTGTTTGTTTGTTTTCCTCCATATTGCTTAAATTTATGAGGGCATTGCCCTCAGTTTACATCCAAACCACCTCTTATACGTCATGAAGCTCAGCACAGCTTGAGCAGAAGCAGCAAGCACGGTGTTCTCCGCAGTGCCAGGATTTGCAGCAGCACCGGGATT